>JACBWW010000012.1:25053644-25583644 GCA_020086605.1 Lanius collurio | reverse complement strand
CAGGAGAGCAGGAAAAGAGATGAAAGAACTCAGGATGAAGCTACCATTTACAGAACCATGTGGGAATGGTCTCCAAAGATTTAATAATTGGGATGGAACTCAACTTTCTGAAAACTAAAAGAAAGGGGGGAAAAAAAGGGGAAAGAAAAGAGAGAAGAAAAAGGAGAGAGAAGAAAAAGGAGAGAAAGAAGGAGAGAAAAGTGAGAGACCAGGAGGCGGGCAAAACACTGCTGGTCAGCCCCAGAAGGAACTTTTCCACACATAAAACCCTCTGTTGTTATGTATGAACCCCTACACTGGAAAAGATGAGAAAAGCAAGCACATGACAGGGGCACAGAGAGAGCGCAGGATCTACAATACTAACTTCAGTTTCAGCAATTTGTCATCACATCTTGGGAAAAAGTGCATTTTTGCAAACCTGTTCTATTTAACAGAACAAATAAAATCTCCTTAGTTTGGGACATCTGTGTGCATTTTCAAGCCATTGCATGCATGGGACTTAAGTTTCCGCTTGGCTGCATGTGGAACATGCAGGAGAAGTCGTACTAAATGAATGGAAAACAGCGTATTTTAAGTGGCTGCTGGCATGTGCAAAGAATGTGCTCCTGTATAGCAAGACTCCAGCTGACTGCAGGCACAAGATGAGGACCTGCTTTTAGATAATCTGACATTTAATGCCTTATAAGCTAAATTTTAAAATCATCTGCACAAAACCCAGCATTTCCTGTGTACTTCTCTTTTTCAAAGTGCCTCTGCACACTTGAAGTATGCATTCATCAGTAGGTCCAGATCACATTTACAAGCAAGTCTTTTTTCTGAATTGCCAGTCTTATGAACAAAAATAGAATCTGCAAATTAAATTGAGACCGTTTGCAGTATACATCAAAGACTTTTAATGGGAAATAGGATAATAACACAGCACTAAAAATCCATCTCATCCCCTTTTAGTTCAGAAGGCAAAAGAATGCATCTCCCTCCCCTTCCACTCTCACCCCAAAATAATGAGATATGACTTGGAAAGAATACAGACAATGTAGTTTTAATATGGCACCTTCTTTACATAATCACAGACTATACCCTAAGTTCATTTCTCCCACTTACAGGCATATGTGTTTAGTAATAATTTCTACATAAGCAGAAGCCGAAGTTTTGATTCCTCTGCAAAAGAAGAAAAGAAGAAAGGGGGGGGGGGGGAGAGTAAATAGAAACATACAGAGCAGGGCTATAATCAAATGCAACACTGATTTCTGATTATTTCCTTTTAACTGGAAACAGATATGAAATAAAAAACATCTAGAAGAGAAAAGATGAATGCCATTTGAAAACCTGTTAAGTAATTTAATTACTTCAACTGCCTTAATTTACACAGTTCAGATCATAAAGCCAAATACTGTGCCTGCCAGAAGGGTTGCCTAGCTTTAAGTCAATTAGAAGGATTTTTAAAAATTCTTTTTATTTACTTTAGGAAGATAATCTGCTCTGCATAGCTCCTTCACTTGCAGATTCTCTTTTTTGGGATCGAGGATCCAGAAGTTTTCTGCCTTAATTTTTAAGTGCCCTTCCAATTCTCCCAAGCAGTTTGGAACCCATTTGTTAGTTGACACCCATTTCCAGCATCTGGGAGGAAGATGCCATCACTTGGAGAAGCAGTGCTGCTGCCATATAGCCTCCCCACTTCGGCAGCATGGGCTGGCACAGCAGTGCAAGATCTTTAAAGGGCCCGTTTCTTTTAGGGTACCTTCCCCTGAGGTTAGCACTTCATAGCAGTGAGTGAGCCTTTTTTGGAAGGCTAACAATATCACCGAAGTTTCAGCTGCCTTTTTCCTTCTGAAAAACAAACCTCTTGGTTGCTTCCTCCTCACCAGTACTGTGGGCTGCAATGGCTGAATTTTTTGAGGTCTGACTGACATTAAACTCCTGCAAGCACAAGATACAGAGCATGGTACCATCACCATACTGCAGAGACACACTTTAAACCCTTTTATTATTATCATTTCTACGTCAAAACCCAGGTACAATTTTAATATGGTTGTTTGGGTGTTTTAGGGTTGAGTCATTGTTTTCGTTTTTCAGAAAAAAAAAAACAACTCCCCAGTGTCTAATTTCCTAAATTTAACCTCCACCTTGAACAGGTGGCAAGCTTCTGCTGCTAACTAATGTTTTCTCCTGATTCCACCCCGTGTTATCCAGCAGGATGATAAGTCATTACTTACTGATTACAGTGATTGCAGGGATAAGCCACTCAATCATCTCTTTCTGGAACTTGCAAAGGGATACAGGAGGATTGACATTTAATATCCCTTATGCTATTAACCACTGCAGGGAGGGGAGCGAAGGGGGGAAAAAATGAGGGAAATCTCGGCAGAATTAATGAAGCAATGCTGGATTGCACTCGCACATCGCTGGGTTTTACAGGGGGGAAGTGTAGGGATGGCTCACTGAGGAACAACACTAGAAAATAGTATCAGGCAGAATGAGTTATTACCGTCTACAATAAGCCATAACTTAATGACTGAAATTTTATTAGTAAGCATAAAGGACCATAGGTGCCTTACTCCAAAAGAACATGTATTTAATTAGCTACTCACATCAGATTACAATATACCAAGACATGCAGTCCCCACTTAATTACAACTTCCAATACTTTCCCTTCCAATACTCCCAAGCATCAGGGAAGTCTATTCTCCTCTAGGAAAAGTACCTTCTTTTAAATTTATCCTCTTACAACCTGGCCACAAATATTAGAACAGAAGGGTACCAAAAAACCTTACAAGTTCAGGTCTTTGCCTTTGCTTTTCTGGGCACATGTGGCCATTCTACCCTTAACTTTCATGCTGCTCTATACCACTTCTAAATACAAATTACTTGCAGAATTTGACATGCTGAAAAACAAATTCATCAGAAAAACATGTACACTGAAGTCATCATTTCCAGCATCTAACACTACACAATGCTGTTTCCTCCTTGACCTGAAAATGAGAAGTGAAAAGGGCCCTTCCATCCCCTTTAATTTCAGGGGAAGAGGATGGCATCTCCCGATCATTTTGTAGAATCAGATCTCATATAATCAATTCAGAACTCAATTTACAAGTCACTAAAATAGTACAGGCAATGTTTCTTGATACCTAACCACCTCTTTTGAACCCTGACCTCTCAACAGGGCCATGAGCACATCAGTGCAACGAGGGGGCCAAGAATGGGTATTATGATTAACACCTATTTTATGGTGAGGCTTGAAAGCAAGCAACAGGACAAGCAACCAACTAAAAGTTTAATCAGGAAATGTGATTCTTATGGGGTTGCAGACTGCTGAATACTTCCTTCAATCAATCCTGAAAGTACTAGGAAGAAGGAAAAAAAAAAAAGAGACGTAGATGAAGCTGGCTCTTCTTCTGAAAGAATCAAAGTGGACACATGAACTTCCTCTCATTTATTCATCTATCAAGCTTGGTTTTAAGTTACATCATCATTAAGATAATAATTTCTGCTTTCTATCACTTTAAAGTATGTTCTCAATAACTATCTGATTTTGATAAAGGTAGTCAAGTCCACAACCTACATACGTTTATAATTAGCTTTTTTTTAAGGCAGAGTAATAGGTTAATAAGAAATATCAGATTACACTGGAACAAGCTCATGGGTCAAAAACTAGACAAAACATATCAAACTGAAAATAAGTGCTTGCCTGTCAGACACTGAAGCAGTTCCTATACAATAACTGCATTGTTTTAATGCAACATCAAAAACATCAGTTTTGAGCCAAAATGTCCAAAAGAGGAAAGCATTCAAGTCACCAACAAAATTCACAAGCCAAACAGTAAATAAATCAGGTTTGAATACAGCATCACAATTTCTTAATGTTATTCAAGCATTGCTGTGAAGTGTAGCCTTGCCCTGTACAAGTATCCGTTCAGTCCTTACAGAAATTCCCTCTACTTTCTAGAAATTAAGGCAAAAGAATAATTATATCTATGGTACAGATTAAGAGGAAAAAACAAATGGCATTGAGCTGAGGACTGTGTTAAATTAGCATGGGTTTTTTTGGTCAATGCGTCTTAGGAAGTACCCTAACAATAAAACCAATTCACCTACAAAACAGAACACAGAGTTAAAGCAGCCAGCCTGGTAAGGCATTGAAGCCACTGCCTAATTGTAAGCATGCAAATACCCACATTATTAGGGCAAATAGAACTAGTCTCATGGCTAAGCAAGGCATTTGCCTAAGTTCACCAGACTGGAGTTCACAACTTTACAGCAATTTACTTTACTTTACAGCCTTTACTTGGGAAGGCTGGCGACTCTGGGTGCCAGGGCAGGAGGACACTGCACCAGCACGGGCAGCACAGCTGCACAGGCAGGGCACAGCAGTGAGCAGCCTTCTGCTCCAGCTCTGCAGCACCCAGACTCACATATGGACTTGGCGTGCTGCTGCTCTCAGACAGCTCGTCCATCAGGCTGAGAGGCACAGGGAGCAGTGCCTGAGCATGCTGCCGAGGAGCAGCATGGAGGAGTAGTCGAGAACAAGCCTTCACACAGGCATTCATCACAATTCTGCAAGACAAGTCACCATGCAGACTCCTGCAACATTTCCAGCATTCATCTGATGATTTCTTTCCAATCCTGGAATTACTTGAATTTACAGGAGTTACTGTATTATCCAACAGAAGTCTAACACGGCAGGTTTTGTGACCTGCAACACCAGACAAAGGCTGTCCAACAGGAGCTCAGAACTAATGTTAATGAGTTTATCAATGGATATCACCCAAAAGAAAGCCATTCTTTGCACAACTTGATAGAAACTTGTGTGTGCATGCAGCAACCTTCAGAACAACCTAAATCCACACTCTGATGTGGTAAGGAATAGGGTCTTAGCGCTTTGTTTCCAGAAAAGTGGCAGGAACGTGCAGGTGAGAAGACAAGACCTGACAATACAGCCCCATGTTAGTGAGGTGGTCCAGGGCATTGGCCTCCATTCCCATGTAATACAAGTGGCATAGTCATGACATAAACACAATTTATTTGTTGTTATTACCTTGCCAAAGCAGATCAGTCTGAGGTTATCAACTCCCACCACACACAAAACTAAGCTTACTTTATTCCGCAGCACAAACTTTTTATTCATACAACCTTTTGTGAATTAACATCTCCATTAGCAGTTTTCTTCAGCAGTTTTTGTCCCCCTGGATATTAGCCTAGCAGTAAATACAGGAGTCAAACAAAGGATGAAAAGGAACAATTTGCAAAGGAATGTATCCTAGAAAACTGCATGCTGTTTGGTTGAGACACACAAAATGAAACACAAAGAAGAAAAAAATCAAAATCTTACAAAAATGAATTTTAAAAAAAGCAAGAGTGGTCCCACCGGGAATTAAAGTGCACCAAAGATTTTCCTTAGTTATTACAAATTATGGGGGTTTTTTTTAATCACATGTATTTTAAAAGAAACTTTAATTTGCTCCAGTACATGTTTTGTCCTGGAGCAAATTTTAATGGCTTCGTTATAAATCCCTAAATGTATAGGTTTATAATGGAAATGCTGGCAGGTCCATACCTAACACATTGCAAGCATCTCAGCAATACAGAGTTTGTAGACAGGTGAGTGCAGCAGAAATATTTATGGGACTAAGTAATGATAGGAACTCAGCAGAAGTGGCTAACATATGAACTGTGCCCCATGCCTGCTCAGTGTTTGAGACTAAGTGCAACGGGTATCTTCCAAAGGGCAACTCTTAGTCTGAGCCTCAGAACTTGTACTGCATTGTTCAGGTTAACATGTGAGCTCCCCTCCCAGTTCACCTTTCCCACTTTCTTTCCCTTGCACCTAGATTTACACCAGATTCTTCAATATACAGTCTGCACACCATATGATTTAAAACTTCTCCACACTCGATAGTCATATTAACATAGATCCTGCTCCTGGGTGTGTAACTCGTTTCTGGTAGCTGTTGAAATAATGGCATTTTCTTTGTTTCTTCATGACTGTAATCTTTGCATAAAGGCCATATATAGCAGCTTTCCATCTGTTTATGATCAAAGTTCTGACTCCTTCAGAAGACAGCAAAGCTACTAAGAAAATACCGGTCTGTACATCACATCACAGACAGGTATCACTAAAGTACATTACCCCCGCAAACTTTGTTAATTCATGAGTAGTCCAGAAGGACAGAAGCACTGATATTAGACATGATTATGAAGTGACATTGGTACGATAGGCAGATGTTGCTCTGCAATGACATCAGTCTTCTGAGAAGAATAGAAGGGATCATTCTGTCCTTTTGTTATTTTTAAGGGTACCTTACCTTGTTTAACAGAGCATTCAAATGCAAACCACAACATTTAACATTACCACAGCCCTTTGCAAAAAAAAAGAGGCACTGAATCGACAAAAGCTGCATGTTTTGTAGGAGTGGTGTCTTATAGCAACTGATGATGTTCCTGTAGTAATACTCATTCCAGCATTAAAGAACAAAAGATGCAAATGCGATGCAAGCTCCAACTTTCATGCAAATTGTCCCTGTAACCAAAATTCATTATCATGACAATCACATCTGCAAGAAGCAAAACTTTTAAAACACTGCAAGAGTAAAACTTAAAATCTAAGATCCTAAAGTTTTAGTACTAGTATTTGTTTTGGTACATGCTTCACGAAGTCTCTAGACTAAGAGGAAATTTTTCATATCAAAGAACAATCTAATTTTTTATCCCTTTGAAGCCCAACTCTGTATCTCTTGAAAGTCGATTGCTCTGTTATGCATGAAGGTAGATTAGAAACCCAAACCTTGGAGATCCTGGTGACTTCCTTAAATACAAAGACCAACACTTACCCACTGAAAACAAAGTTAACTGTCATTGTCTTAAGAAAAGAAGCCTTGGGCCCCAGGATGCATACTACATTAGCATCTCCTTCCATTAGCAGGAGATAATTCCAGTGGCACAACTTTGTAGTCATTCACTAGAGTTTCAGTCTTTCCAGCTCTTGGGAGTTTGACGCTGCTGTCACGCAGTAATACTCCGAATAGGTGAAGCATGTAGTTAAGATACTAATACTACCATTAAAGAAAGAAAATTACTTGACCACAGGGTAGATTAGTGTCAGAATTAGGCAGAAACATCTTGCAAGCTTTCATTTTAGCCCTCTAAATCTAAATGTTTACCAATAACATTCAAGCTAGCCCAAACAGTCAGAGATGAACGTTTGAGTACAAACCCCTAACATATCAAAGAATATGCATTTATGTTTAACTGTACATCTGTTTGAAAAGTTGGGCCAATGTGGAAAATCCTATTACCAATTAAAAAAAATTACAATGGGGACCCCTTCAGCTAATGTGAACCACTGTAATTCTATTGACAGCAACGGATCTGTGCTGACTTACACCAGCTGAGGATCTAGTTTCATATGCCTTAGAAAACTGATGCAACTTTTTCCATAGCTGCTCAGGAGTTTTTATACTCTCATGGGGATCAATTCCATCTAGTAGGTAAGCAGGTGTTGAGTTTGCTTTGAATCTGAAGTCTAGTCACACAGAAGGATACTGGGACATGTGCCATCTAATTTTTACTGACCCACGGAGATTCCCCTCTAGTATGGCTGTAGGATTCATGTATTTTCTGCAGTAGTTTAGTGGGAGATACCTGTTTCTTTGAGAAAGCAGAAACCTTTATTCAAGATATCAAAATGAGAACCTGACCTGGACCACAAGCCCAGATGAGTGAGCATGATGGAACCAGAAAGTGTGAACAGAAAATGTTTTGCCAGAAAACACACCAGAACTACAAAATATACAGAAAGGCATCTGCTGTTTTTTCACCATTACTAGACTGATTTCAATAAAAACAACAGTTAATCTGCAACTATCCAAAATCCACAGGTCTAAACTCCGCCCACACTATTTCAAGAAATTTTCTTTCCTAATGCAACAGGAGTTTTGCATTAGTAGGAATCAATGTGCTCAGCCCTCTTAAACCAAACAATGAAAAGGTCTAGGGCTGGGATTAGCTCACACTCTTCAGAGGAGCAGGGTATATGTAAAACTGTCAACTGAGATATGATCTCTGGGGAGAATTAAGCAAACTACTCCAGTTTTGCAAATCTACAAGCTGTACATTCACAACTTTGAAATGAATCCACCAGAGAATACACACTTAGTTTGATGTTTTGTTCAGAGCATTAAGGAACTTTGGGGAGGTGAGACAGCCATTTGTGAGAAGGAAGTTTATTTGTGAAAGACAAGGAAAAAAAAAACCCTTTGCCATTAATTTTGACAGACCTATTTTTGTCTCTATAGTAATAACTAATTACCTAACTACTGTAAGACATGTCAGCGACCAAATGCAAAGGACTTGCACGCCCTGCCAGGCTAATCAAGACAATTTCCAAAATGCCAAAAACAGGAACTTCCTATAATAAATAACTTAGCACATTTACATCTCAAATTAGAACATCTGGAAGAAAGAGACTATGCCTGATGCCAAAACAGGCCTTATTGTATCCTACCACTTTCCACTACCACCACCCCTCCCCCATTCGTTTTCTTTAGCCTTTTTGTAGAACAAACACTGATCCAGGTGCAAATGCTCAATTCACAAGGAATGTAGTGAACATAAAATTACTGTAGGTTTGGCTGCTAGTAAATCCCTGCTGTTACTCACCATTGGAAGTTGTGCTGGAGGCAACAGCTTTCTCACTGACATCTGTTCGACTGGAGCATTTCACAATGGAATTCTCCACTTTTTTCTTCTCAGTTGTGGTAGAGCTATGGGACTGCGCCTCCATGATGACTTCTCATTACTTCAGCTCTCCTTGCACTAATACCTGAATGAAACGAGAGTCATAAACTTTAGAGACTGTTTGAAAGCTTAGCCCAAATCTTCTCACCCCTCTCACCTGAAGAAGAGCCTGGAGCACAACTGAATTAGCAGTTCACAGTTCTGTAAGCTCATCAAATCATGTTTGCATGCATGAATTCCCAAAGAATTTAAAGAAATACTAACACCAAAAATAAGCATGTTTGCCTTTAAAGAGAATCAGCATCGCAAACCACTATGCTGTTTGATGGGTAGGTCCATTTTTTTTTTCAATTCTGTAGGGTTTTGATAGATCCAGGGCAAAAAAAGGCCAATATTTTTCTCTCATGCCCAGAGCACTTTGGAACAAGGCAAAAATTAAAAAAAATCAAGACAGACCTTCATGTTGACTCTAGAAGCCAAATATTTAAATTTCAGCATTCATGGTGTTGGAACACACTGCAGCGGGAATTATCCTGTCTATCTCTACACCTTGTTACTCATGTAAACATCTCTCACTTTGTTTGTTCAGAAATCTAACTCAAACAAAATTGCATTGGTGAAATACCCCGAAAACCACAGGGAAAGACAAATATTATTGCTGGTGGCAGATAATGAGATCACTTTCTTTTACATGTAAACGATGGAAATAGAAAGCTCTGTAGAGATGTGTATTTGGTTATTTTGCCTTTCCCGGATTTTCTCAGTGTCATCTCCAGTGATATATTCATTTTATACCCCACAAATCCTTTCTCTTTATTCTCAGATATTTTACATTACTGATGGAAACCCAAGAAGCCCAAAAACTTCCGAAAGGGTATCGGTGCTTGGGCAGCAGTGCAGGCACTCCAAGCCCCAAGACTGCAGGGATCTTAGGCTGTGAAGGACACAAACGTTTGTTTCCAAGTACTGGTCTGCAGCTTAACTTGATGCACACATGCCTGTCCAAGTAAGCTTTACACAAATCATCAATATTCAGAACACATCGTGCGTAAAACCAAATACCTTGGTACTTTGGTGGTTTGAACATGAATCTATGCAACAATAACAAAAAATAATACTAAATAGTTTTCTGTGATGAGCAACACTGCTTATTAGTCAAATGGGTCTAAAACGGAAGTCACACTCTTCGAGGACACCATTTAAATAAAATTTTTAAAAAGCTTTGAAAAGCCACAAAGAGTAGTATAACGAAGTGTAATTATATTAGCAACCTGCTTCCCCAATCTTTGACAGTCAAAAATAAAAAAACAAAAAAACAAACTCCATATCAAAAAAAAAAAAAAAAAACACCACCAACCCCCCCCCAAAAAAGGCTGCAAAGCCAATTCATCACAAACACAGCTGTCTAGTAAACTTTCCCCTTCCCACCTTCCTAGTAGGAGTTCTTTTTAATAGTACAATAAAACACTCCAAAGCCTCATTGTTATACAGTAGGGATCAAAGTAGAGCCCAATCACTAAATGAATCATTATTTAGCTAGGCAGCACAGCCAAGGAACTGGGCTAGATATCATAGACACTCTGCCACTGACCTACTGTCTAAGCTTTGGCAATGCATTTTTCTCTCCTTGAGTTTCTTGCCTGCTAAAAACAGGAATAACAAAGCTCTGCCTGCAATAGAAGAGGACTTCTAAGAAGACTACTCTCAAGATCTATCTGTGAAAGTTCTATAAATATTATTGTTATCTGTGAAACAACTTCCTACCAGAATGCTAAGGGGAATGTCAGATGTCTTCAAATAGGGAGTAGGAGAGATCTAACAATACCCAACCTGCAACAGCCCTGAGTTTTACCCAGCAATGGCTAAAAAAAATCTCCTTGAGGAGACACCTCACATGAGCTTTGTAAACAGCGCCTTTCCAAATTTCTCATATGCTTCCTCCTTCTTTCCCTCTGCACACCTCATGCAAGGGCATCCCCAGTTTAGTTAATTAGCTCAAGTATCTTGCTTTTCAGTCTCTTGCATTAGTAGAGAGGGGGGAGGCTGGAACTGCTGCCAAGCTGTTCACCCCACACTTAGAGGAACGTGTTTGTTTGCTCTATACAGCCCTGGCCACATGAACACCAAAACCTGCCTCTACCCAGCCTCCAACAGCTGCATGAGTCCTTCAATGTACCCTCCTATCCCCTGACTAACCACCTTTGAGTTATTTAACATTCACTCAAATTAGTAACTGCATCTCTGAAGGAACTAAGATAGTTATACATCTTTGCTACGGTTATTTTGCTTCTGTTGTCTTCTAAGGGCCAAGACTGATATTGAGGGGGCATCTTGTTTTACATCAAAGAATATGACTTTGAAAAACTGAAAGAGGAAGCTGCAGAACTCGTCTCCCTTTTTGTTTGGTCCTTGGTTCACAAGCGTGTTTCTTTTGACTTAAAGTCATGAAAGGAAGCATGTATACTCCCTATTCAACTAGAAAGGAAGAAGCCACACACTGCCTCCACAAGGCCAGTGAAGTGGCATGAAACGTTTGGGTAGAGGTCACAAGAATGATGACAGGTTTGTGAAGTGGTTCCACTGCCTCCTGCTACACAGATGTCTAGGAAGGTATGTGCAAGGAGACTTCACTTATCCCCACCTCCTCACTTATCTCCACCTCCTTCACTGTCTTATCACGACAGGACAGGACCTCCATTACAAACTGATCCTACCACTTCTCAGAAAACGAAGGTAATGAAGGTACTTTAAGGAGTTAAGATGGCCTTAATCTCACAAAAAGCATCTTTTGGTCATCTGCAATTCATGAGCAAACATATGGCTGATCAGACTGACATCACCCATCCTCTTGGCTACTTTATTTCTTTCCCCAACACACTGCCAATGATATTTTTCTGGTGCTTTGGCATCATCTCCTTTACTGGAAGAAAGACTAGCAGACATAATCCCATTCTCTTCATCACTCTCTATCGCTTCTCTGCTTTATGCTACCTGGTGTGGACAACAGTACAGAACAGAGGCCTGAAGCAGCACTTAAATTTTTGGACAGAAAATTGCAGAACTAGCCAAGAACGAATATAAACACCTGTTCTTGGTACCTGTTCTAGTTCATATCTATTTAGTTTACATTCAGAAGGCTGCTTTTATCCATGTCAGCATGGAAGAGGGAATACCACTAGAGTGAACTTTCTTACTCAGCTCTATACCCTGCACCACAAACCAACGGCGTGGACGTTGCAGGCCTTTTCTCCTGTACCCTCCATCCTCTGCTCCCAATCCACACATATGTGACACAGACACCTGCAAGAATTCCTGCAGATCCAGCTACCTCCAGTGACATATCAACAGTGGTACGCATAGTGGGGAAGGTATGGAAGGCCAGAAGAGATGGCAGGACTAATAATTAGAGGGATGTGGCTTGCTGTGTTTTGCCAAGCATGCCCCTTAGGGAAGCAATCATCAGAAAATCAATATGGTGCACCAAATTTTTTTTTTTTTTCTGAAGACTACTTTAAGACCAAGTTGAAAACACAAGCCAGACACACGTCTTCTAGAATCATTTTCCTTAATTTTGGCTGATTTTTACTTTCTCTCAGAAATTGTACTGAAATATTGGAGCTGCAGTTCAACAAAAAAAAAAAATAAAGTCCTGATTATGTAAAGGTTTCTTTCTACTGGTTGCTAACCCGTATCAAACAGCATTCTAAAAAAATCACTCAGCCAGACATCATCTCCAAATTAAAATACAAAATGGCTTATATTAGGGTGTACATATCTCTCTCCAGTGTGTGGGTCAGTGACTTCCCTGCTCTGGCCTCCAGGCCTGAGACAATCTGTATCTATTCACAGCAAGGAGTTCCACTTTCAAAAAACCTGAAAGCTAGTTTCATCAGCTATCCAGCATCTCCATGTGCATATGAATGGCAAGAAAATGCTATAACAGTATATGGGCAAAAGCCTAAACTTCCACAGGTAAATAGAGGGATAAACATTCTTTCCTGAAAGCAAACATTCATGGCTTTTTCCCATTCAAACATGCTTGAACCTTTTGTAATTTCCCTGAAGCCTGAATACACTGCACAATCAATTCCAGATCCCCATTTTAAACCTAATCCCTCTGAAAACAGTAACCTGCCTGCAGGTGTGTCTCCTCTTTTTAAAACATAAATGTAAGCCTTCCCCAATTGCATATTATTTTGAAGGAACTTTAGGAACAAGCTACTGAAATGAGCTAGTTAAATGAGGAAAACTGTCTCTTTTAAAAGAAGTGTCAAAAATAACAATGTATTGGAAACTTACTTTGAACAAAAAAATTCTTTCAATTAACTTCTTACTATGTAATTTCCGGTCCTTATGTGTGTTCGTTATATAACTGTGCCTTACAATAGTAAAAATGATCATATTAATATACTAGGGAGAAAAAACCACACATCTTTTCATTCATTTACTCACAGTGCAAACTAACCAAAACCAATGGAGCAGCCCTGTGCTTGGAAGAACAAGAAACTTGACCCTTTCTGAACATACATTTCAATTTTCCAAGAATCTTCACTCTATGTCACTTCTCCTCTCTGAACTACTTTTTAAATCATTTTATTTATATTGCATACATTAGTTTTAAAGACCAGACCATGCAAATATTTATTCCTAGGAATACGCTCACTGACTTCAATAAGACTACTTGCTTTGGTCTATGTGCTGAAGTGTAAGCATTTAAAATTCTCCGTTTGCATGTTAGACTGGTTTATGTTTCTTGTGAATTTAAACCTTCTGCCTTTGGTTTATTTTTATTTTTTGAGGGGTATCTTTTAACATGTTGAATTAAAAAAAAAAAAAAAAAGGCAAGCAAAACGTTTCCCTGTTTTACTTGATGCTGCTATAGTTGTATTCAATTCATTAACAAGTGGTTTGCATCCGCTGAGAAGAGCTGTCTGAAATAGCAGTGTCACAGCATTCATCATCATTACATCAGCAGTAGGGAAGTTCATACTGATTGCTATCAGCAACCAGAGTGCCCCAATCAGCGTGCAAGCAAACATAGCATGTTTAATTTTTCAGAAATGACTCTGGGTAGTTAGGGTCTTCATAGGTACTACTTTGATCCACACTACTGGAAGCAGTCTTTGGGGATACAATACATCTTGAACAGCGCAACTGTATGAAAGTGAAAAACACAAGGGGAGGCATGAAGAACAATCAGGAAATTACAGTCTCTCTCAACCATAAAGGACCCTTTATCAACTCTATCAACATGGGTTACACCGTTCCTTGGGATTATTTAAGGATAAAAAAAATTCATCTTGTTCAGCCACATTCAAATGCCAAATTTACATGAGAAAATCTTAAGCTATTATATGGGAGCTATTTCACAGTGATTTATACAGGCTTGATTCAGGTACATTTAACTTCCAAAACCCACCTAGATTTCAGCATTGCTTTCTATCAAACCTGCTGGCAAAGCTGCACTGACAAAGTTACCCCTGATAGAACCTGATGAAAAATGTTCAAGCGCTCAGACATTTTAAGAAATATCTCCCAACTGTAACATTAGCCTCTTGGTATAGCTCACCATTTTTGTAATAGCTACAGGAACTAACCTGAATATTTTTTAAATAGTTTTATCCTTTCCCAATTCTTTGTAAGCTAAACCAGAATTCTGCAACCCTCATTAACTACTCCAGGGTAAACTTTATTTGTGTTTTTCCCTATTGTGACAACTACTCACAGTAAGACTAAGAACAATACAAACAGTACAAATAGTTTTATATCCACTATATAAAACCACAACAAACAATAAGTGGAGGGGGGGGGGAAGTATCTTACACTTCACAATACCTATCTCCATTTCAATTACATGCATGATCTATAAATGCACTAGTTGCTATCTGCATACATCTAAACCTGTTTTGAAATGAGAAAAAAAAGAAAAAGAAAAAGAAAAAGAAAAAGAAAAAGAAAAGAAAAGAAAAGAAAAGAAAAGAAAAGAAAAGAAAAGTCTGACAGAACCAGATAGGTGGATTCGTAGCTTGAAACTGAAAAATACCCCAAGTTAAGGGACACAACCTGTATTAATACAATCTTTCCAAATTCATTACCATCTGCTGTCTTTTCCTTATTACTTTCCTTATGATTTCTTTCCCCCCATAACGACTGAAAAACAACTAGACCTAAATCCTGGTTAATGACGATCTGATCTATTCCTGATAGGCTAAACAGCTTGTGGCAACAACGAGGATCACAAACACAAAAGCAATCAGCTAGGCAAAGCAGTGCTATTAGCATCCTTGTGATTAAGATCCTAAGTGAGAAAATATTCTATGGCATACATTGAACTACTGATTGATTCTAATAGTTGCTCGACTTCAGGGGAATTTATTTGCTTATGTATTTCTGCTACTCAGCTACCTAAAAGTTCTGAAAATATTTCAAACATACACATACAGTAGGATCAGGCACTTTATACTGAGGCAGCACCCCAGTTGCTTTAAATACACATCAACCACACAGTCTTACAAGTAGATTATATCTACTTTTGTCTTCGGATTTAAAAAGCTGTTGAGTATAACTTCAATTCAATGTTTTCACTATTACTTAAACAGATTAAACTCTGTATCTAAATAAAACAGATTTCTGACAGGAAAGAAACTATTCATTTTCATTCTCAGTATAACAGAACTGAATGGGTAACAACACTGAAGGATTCAGGTTGAACTGTCCATCTCCAACAAGTCTATCCCTCACAGAAGCTGCTGTTTGGGAACACGCAACATGAAACTGAGACAGAGCCCCGACTTAAAATACATCTTAGTGGCTTTACAAGTTAGATATATCCTCTGAGGTAAAAATTTATAATCAATTCATTGTCTGAGAACCTTTACAATAAGGAACTGAACTTTAAAATTAAGAAAAACAAACCAGCAAACAACCCAAACAAATGAAACAAACAAATTAGGTCATTAACTCTGCATTTAAGTATTTGCTATTTTAATCACATGGTCTTGGGTTTCCTTATTCCTTTTTTTTTTTTGACTCTCTTACGAACTACCTAAATACAATGGAAAGAATAAAGTTTATTTCTTAAAAAATAGAAAGTGCTACATATCTCTGAAGTCTCCAAATACTTCAATATATTTGGGGAGGGGAGTTGTGTCTAAAATCAGTAATGCACTTACCCTGGAGGAATCAGAACTCCTTCCAATTAAACTGCCTCATATTGCTCAAAAATTCAGAATAAGCTGTGTTACTACTTGTTTTGCAATCCTACTTGTTCTTGTGCTTCAAATTCTGCAGCAGGAAAAACTCTAATAATTATGTCAAAGTAAGATTAGCTGTAAAAGAATTAGCACAGAGGGGTAGAAAAAAAAAATTTCCTGTGAACTGTACTGTTTGTAGCAATAGGTTACAATGAGGGGCCACACTTCAAACTTCCCTACCAAGTCTATACTCTGCTTTTGCCCCTTCTTTCTTCAGGGATTCAGCAGCACTAAATCCAAAACAAACTTAAGTAACAGTGCAGGGATTTCCTTTGGCAACACATTCGTTTTATGAAACCTGAATTTTGGTTCAATCATACGCTCAAGATCTGAAATGCCAAGAATATTCTGAAAGAACAGCGAGGGGGACAACAGCAAGATTTGCTGTGTGGATACTCTGTGACTTCCTCGACTGATACTGTTCCTAGGAATACTGAAGGTGACAATACAGGCTGTTTTTTTCTTTCCCTTCTTGTCGACAAACAGCTTGGTAAAGCAAATTACAAATCTCTGTAATGGATGTGCTTTGCACCACTTACTTAGTCAAGTAAGAAGTCACTACAACTTCCACAGAAAAATGCAGAAGTACTCTAATTTCAAGCAGTGGAGCTCAACATTCCAGTGAAATTACCACTTTCTTCACACTTTTTGTTTTATCTCATCAATCCCAACAGATGAAAGTTTCCTTAGAATCTAAACTTGGTCTATATATCAATGTCAATCTATACAGGAACTGAGCTCAAGGAAGAATGCATTTAATGTACATCTACTGCAAAGATGTGCCTTCTGTTCCTAACTTATGATATGCAAATGAAAGAAGAAAAGACTGTATTCCATATTTTACAATTAGCATTTTAAAACAAGATCAAAGGAATCAAGTAGAGTGTTTTTGGAAGTGCCATGTTTTGATCACAGTCCCATTCCTGGAAGCCTGTTATCTCCTCGGCATACTCTCAGGTTAAGGGATGCCTTCATCAAAAATTTCACATTCTAACCCAACACAGATGTTATAACATGTAAAAGAGCTAGGAAAACTCCATATACCCAGGTAGAACTTCAAGTGTGAAAGGTACTTTATAAAACTTTATCTTCAGCTTTTACAGTTTATTTCAGGTTTTACACCTGTCTCACAATCGCAGGAAAACTGCATCATGATTCCTTCACGTTTTTGTAACTTGACAAAACACAACAGCACAACTCTGACCTGCTGCATTACAAATGCACAATCCACTTCACCGTCTTTGTTAAAATAGTGTAATCACAGAATTATACAGCTATATTATTTTCCTAGAAAAAACATCCAGAGTGAAGAGCCAAGCAAAACCTCACCAAACCATGCCCTGATACTTAAGAATTGGTAGTGCTAGGATTTCATTTTAATATACACGGTTCAGAACAGCGTATTGAACTGACACTAACTTGATCTGTGTTTCTGACTCTTCAGTTTCAGATATTCATAAATCTTATCTAATGAAGGCTTCATTCTCTGGGCAGCTGGATGATGTATTCTTTACACACAGTTGATTTTCTTGACATTAACAGATTTGTATGCGAAGAAAACAGTGTCATACAAAGCAGCAAACACTACTGGGGGAGGTTCAGCTCTAAACCACCAAAAGGTATGTGGGGTACTTTACCCTGAACTAAACATCAGATATCAAAAAAAGAACAGCAGCATTTTGAGCAAAAATAAAAATAAAGAAAGAATAAATTTTTTAAAAGGCTCAATCATCTTGATAATCAGTGTAAAAAATAACTTGACATTTGAGTGGCAACTTCAGCTAAGAAAATTATTCAATCAGATCTCCTTGTAGTGGATTCTGATATTATCAGTTCTGACACCCAGCAACTATTTAGAGACAAACACATTCTATCCCAATTACTTTGTCCCTTGTTGTAATCTAAATAACCTTGCAGGGGTTTTTAACATCACTGTATTGTCTCGTCTTTTATTTTGTTCTTAAAGAGAGAGAAACCAACTCTTCAGATCAGCAGCCAATTTAATACACTTTCAAGGTAAGGCAGGTACAATTTACATGTACAGAGTACACCACAACAAAACCACAGTATGATGCCAGCACAGTCTTTAAGAAAGTTTTCCCCTAAATCTCTGCAGAAAGCAGCCTTAAAAGAAAGCAGGGATTATCGTGAGCTGGAAGCTAGGGAGGGGACTTACCTCAAAAGCAGCCAAGCGGAAATCAGAGCAGTAATTCTACCAGTCGGCAGAGTCCACTTTTAGAGCTATAATGGTGCGAAGAAGTGCTGGGCAGCATTGCCTGAAGGCAGCACTAATACACTGCTGACTAATAACTGGGCCATGTGGACAATGAATTTGGGGGTTGAAAACTAACAGAAACCGTGCAGTACCTTGACAAATGGGCTTTCAAAATTTCATTCACTGAATAACCTTTAAGCACAAAATTGGCTCAAGTTCTCTAGGGAATAATATGACACATGTTGTTGGACAATAAGTATTTTCCTTTTTAATTAAAACTATTGCACCGAATACATAAACACTATTACAGTGAATAAAATGTAAGAGTTAACTATTTAGCACCTAGAAAAGACCAGACTCAGAATGTGCAATGCCATACGTTCAGAAGGGTCAATGAATGCCAGGTTAACCACTTGATTCACAGAAATTCATTCTTGGCAGAATATATTTTCCCTTTTTTTTAAGAGAAGAGAACTTCAAAGGTATGTTTAATGAGCTGCTACAAACACAATTGGTTAAAAGAGGCTCAGAAATTATGTACTAAAAGCTGCATTGTGCCTAGAATTACAACTGAAAAAGTCTCGTTTTAAAGAGCCCAGTCAAAGTCAAGCCCCATAAAACAAAACAAGCCTCGTATAAACTTTGTCACCTTGTGTACTGACAAACACATTAAAATAACAGAATCCCTCTTTAAAGGAGCTCCTTTTCTTCGGTGCAACTCGACTTCTAATTTGAAAATAGCAATTTTGGCTCTTTTTACAGACAGGATGAAATACCTAAAGTGTCCCTAAATTAATAAGTACCACTTGCCATAGACAGCATCGCCCTTAGCAGCTCCTAAAAACTTCAGAAAAGGATCTTAAAACAGGAAGCTTAGTGAGCTCATAAAACTGTTGTTGGAGCCAGGAACACATAGCATATTTAATCTGCAAACTGTGAGAGTCTACAATGATTTCAGCAAGATCTGAGGCATGCCCTCAAGGTTTGCTGGGATCTGGGATTAGGGAGTTGATAAGAACCCTCTACTGCCCATGGACATGTTTTTCTTCTGCAGTTAAACACAAATGCATAGAGACGTTTGACTGCTGCTTGGCGTTACTGCTCAAGTTATATAAAAGCTTTGCAGCTCCTTTTGCTGTCAATATATCAAAGTTTAAAAAAAATCATCAAAGTGTGAAATTTCATTTAAAGTCTGCCAGTCTACAGCTCTATTTCACAGACCTATCAAATAAAAGTAAAGATGAAAAATGCACTGAAAGAACTTGAAAAGTTTGCAGCAGCACCCATGCCCTATTTTTGTTTATTCTGTCTCATTTTATTTGATTTTAAAGTATAACAAATCAATTCCCTTATAAAAATGACAAAGTCTGAAAGGAGGGTATCTATAAAACCTGTGGTTAAAAGACAACTTGAAATCATTATTACAGCTGAACCTTTTGTTGAATAAAAAGCTTCCTCTGTAGCCATTTTAGCATTTTAATTGCCTAACTGCAACTTGGCAGAAAATATCTTGAATCTTCCAAAACAACCAGAATTACTACAGAATATGAGTGCCAGAAAAACTAAAGCATTCTTCAAAGTGTTCTTTAGCTAGGGATTTACAACAATTGCATAAAGAAGAAAAGCCTGACTTTTAAGGTAATCTACTATAGTCTAAAAGCATTAACATTCCATTACTAAGGTTTTCCTGAGGATTTCATGACTCGTTGATTCACTTTTCCTTCAAGTCTGCTTTCTCTTTGTACATTACGGTCTCCATATAGTTGAACACATGCAACACTGATCATTAAAATGCCTCTTTCCATAACTCCAAATAAACCCTGCTTTAATAGCCCTCAAATTCCTTATTTATCAGGCAAAGATGACTAACTTTTCACTAACACTCTACAACATAAAAATATGCCATTCCTTCCTTTAATATGTAGGATGAAATTCAAACACACTACAGGACTGCAGGTAATTAAATAGCTTTCTCCAAAATGAGGCAGGAAGTGTAACTGAAACTTTCATGGGTCAGTATCAATGCATACATTTATCTCGTTAAAAATTCAACTAATCTGCAAGGTGAACAAATTATATTGGTATCTCCAAACTTGAGTATTTTGTTTTTTCCAACAACTATTTGGAAAAAAGAAAATTATTTATAACCATTGATACTTCAATTTCTTAGCTACAAACTGATTTTGTGTTTGAAAATGAACTATCTTTCACAACTGATGATTATGTATAGCAGTAAAACACTGTCTCAGCCACTGCACACCTTCTCAAGCCAAAAATGTTACTCCACTTAAGCAGGAAAATGCAAGTGACGTCTTTGTTTTGCAGTACTTCTACAGAAAAGCTTTGGAAAACAACATGTCCTGCTGAAAACCATATGCTATTATCAGAATGCAAGAGTACATTCATTTGGGCACCTTAAGCCACAGTTTTGCTTCCACTGCTGCTTAAAAAAATACACATACACTGAGAGAGTCCTTTTCTTACTCATTCTTTCTCCTCATTCAAAATCACCTAATCCCGCTTTTAAAGAAATAATCCCCCATCCTCAAAATAGCCTTCTCTCATAGTAACTATTATTTATGCTTTTACAATTGGGCTATACACAAAACTGAAAGTATTAAATACTAGCTAGTTATACCCAAACCTTCATTATATAAACAAACTCTCAAGAGGCTGCCTACAGTTTACATTGCTAAACTCATTCACCATTACTTTTAATATATATTTCCACAACTGAAATACAGTGGTGTGAACATGGCAATTTTTACATTTTAAGGTTACTTTACTTTTAAAACACTGCATTCGTCTTCCTTCAAAATAATCATGACATATATAATTAAGAAACTGTCAGATCATTATTAATTTTTAATAAAGGAACTAAATGAAATAATTATAGGAATCAATCAGTGAGGCACCTTTCCAAATTATAATGCAATTGCACAAATATTCAAACTACTTAAGGCCAGTTCTGGCACATTTCAATCCATAATCTCGTTGAACACCACACCAAAAACAATTTTGTAACACAGAGAAACATAATGATTATTCACTATTCCACTGACTTAAGCGATTTCAAAAAAGATACCTACATCACAGAGAGAGGGGCAGCCATGCCCTCCTAAAAATGTTTGTTGGTTTAATCAGTCACATCTCTCAAGGCCTCTGGAAAATTTCACTTCCAAGTTTTTCTATAGCACGCACACAAAAGAAACGAAGTCTGCACGCTGAAGCTTAAAAAATCATGTTTATTGAGCCTTGGAAATGAAGCGGGAAGTAGCAGGGGCGCGACGATGATGAGCGTTTTGCAATCGGTTGCTACTTAATGCTCCTTTAGTGAATTAGCCTCTAAAACGTGACACTGTGTATCAAACGGACAGCTATCCGTACCTCTGACTAAAAGGCTCTTTGAGATCCGTACAGTCCATCATTTCAAACTGAAGTGGCAGCTGGAAAATGTGGAACAGCTGGCAAGGAGCTGGGAGAAAATGTTTTACATAAATATATCTACATACAAACTGGCAGAAGGCCACGGACACCGTACCCGGAGGACCGGATCAAAACTATGCACCAGAGGGTTAAAAACAAAACTGGGGAGTGAGATGGGGAGCGGGGGGCGTGTGTTTCCTTTTACCTTTTCTCTTCACGTGGTGCACGGGTTGGGGAGCGGGCGCTAGC
This sequence comes from Lanius collurio, assembly GCA_020086605.1. NCBI lineage: Eukaryota > Metazoa > Chordata > Aves > Passeriformes > Laniidae > Lanius > Lanius collurio. Next base: position 25,561,771 of record JACBWW010000012.1, on the reverse strand, counting down.
AGCTGCGAGCCGGCGGGCCCGTCCGAAGGCGCGGGAATTGTGCCAACACCCCACCGACTTCACGGGACAATCCGAATCGCAGCGGACACGCTCAGCTCCCTCCCTCCAAAGTTGGGCGGTGCACGGCCGGGCCGCGGCGCCGGGCCGGGGCGGCTCCGAGGAGCTCCCGGGGGGCAGGCTCCCCGCTCCTCCCGCCCGGCCTCGCCTGGGCCCGTCCCGCCGCCCCGATCCCCAGCCTGACCCCGTGCTAGCGGCAGCGCGGACAGGGCCGAGCTCTGCTCTGCTCAGAGAGGCGCCAGCAGCCCCGCGCCCCCCTCCCGACCGGGACCCGACCGTCCCCTTCCTCGCAGGGAGCAGCCGGCAGAGAACGACGGCCCCCGGGCGCCCCTCTGCCCTGCCAGATTTGACAGCGGATTCTCCCCCGCTCCTCTCGCCTTTCCCCTGCGAAGTTTGTGCCGGCCTCCCCCTGCACGGACGTGAAAACGGCTGGGAGTCGCTCAGGGAGTAGGGGAGAGGAGAAAGAAGGGGGTGGAAATAAAGCAGCAGCTGTCGCCCGCACATGGGCAGCCCCGCCGCGGGACGTGCCCGGCCGAGCCCGGCCCGGCCCGGAGCGGGGACTGCCCCAGCCTCGACCCGCGCCCTCGGCCCCCGCGCTCCGTGACAGCCATTTTGGGGGTTAGACACCTCGGTCCCCCCTTCCCCCGCCTCCAAGTTAGGGAAGCGGGAAAGGGGCCGGGAGCGGGGCCGGAGTGCTGGGAGACGACAAGAAAGTGGCCCGGAGTAGAGCCGGGGGAACAAAGAACTTCTCGCCCAAGTGGGTACGTACCTGCCGCCGCTGCCGCCGAGCCCCCGCGCTGCCCATGGGCGAGGGCCAGGGCCGCCGGCTCGTCCCCGCGCCGCTCCCCCGCCGCCGCGGCTAGCGGGGCCGGCCCCCGTCGAGGCCGGCGGGCATCCCGCGGGGCAGGGGGACGGGACGGCACACAGGCGGGACGGGGGCGGCAGAGGAGGGCCGGCGGGTGTTGTTGGTGGTTGTTTTATCCCTGCCTGCCTCCCGCGGGGAGCAGCCCGCGCCTCTGCCTCTGTGTGGGGGTGTGTGTACGCGGGTCCGACATCAGTTTCAGTGATCTTGTAATCTGATCCCTTCTGACTCACTCGCACTGACTGACATTTCTGATTTGGTTCAACAAAAAGAGCATGGGGGAGGAGAAAAAGAAGAAAAAGAAGAGAGAGAGCAAAAGAAAAAAAAATACATCCCCAAATCCACCGCCTGGTACCAAACAGTTTTCGTAGGGAAGGGGGGACCCCTCAGTCCCATCCCGTGCCGCCCGACCCTTCCAGCCCCGCCGCCGCCCCGCATGGTTTTTGGCTCGGCGCAGCCACCGAAGGAGGGGAGCAAACACATCGCGCCGAGGTACTCACGTGTCGGAAAAGTTGTCCCTCTCGCTTTTCTCCGTCTCGCGCGCTCCTCTCCGCCGCCTCCTTCAAGTTTTACAGATGTTGCAGGGCTGCTCGTCGTCGCCGCCCCCTCCTTCCAGCGCTGCCCTCTGGATCAGAGCAGGGGAAAGGCTCTTTAGGGATAACTCCCGATTCAAACACCCTCCGCTAAACTTTCCCCCTTCCCTCCCCTTCCTCCGAGCGGCGGAGTGGGCTCCGCTCTCCTTCCCCCCTTCCCTCCGCCCGTTCGGGACGCGGCTGACGGCTGCCCGGGGAGCGGGGCCGCTTGCCTGGGGGAGCGGCGGAGGGCTGCGCCCCGGGGTGCGGGTCGGGCCGCGGCCTGCCGGGCTGCGACGCGCGCTCTCGGCATGACACCCCCGCTCCCCCCTTCCTCCTCCTCCTCCTCCTCCCCCGCCATCCCCTCGGCCCGGCCCGGCCCGCCCCGGCGGCGGCCCAAGGGCGGCGACACCCCGCCCACAGCCGGGAGGCAGCGCGGGGCCACGGCGGGCCCCCCCGGAGCGGCCCCCCCGGTGCGGCCCCTCCGCCTCGGGTCGCGCTTCCTCCCTCTCCCTCCTCTTTCGCTCCATCCTTCAGCTCAGCCTGCATCTGCAGTCCCGTTTCCCGCCCACCGATGCCTTGGACACCCCCTTCTCCGGCCCGCCAAAAATTCAGGGCTTTTGGGGGGAAAACGTGCCCTCCGGGTGGGTTTTCTCTGTGTGCTGCGGCTTCTGGGCTCGCGTTTGCTCTGGCGCCGCGGCCTGACTTGACTGAAGGACTTCAAGGAAAGTTTCACCTAAGCCATGTGACACTGAAAAATAGCTCTTTGGGGGGAAAAATACGAGTGCTTGGGGGAGGTGAAGGGTGGCGGTGATGCCTTCGCTTGCACCTCCTTTCCCAGCCCACCTACCAGCCTCCCCAGCACCCTGCCAGGCTCCTCTGGCCTTCACCCTATAAAACAGGGCTCTCCGCTGCCTCCTTCTTTGGCCCTCATCTCCGTTCTTCCCCCGGGCTCCTTGCGAGCAGGTTTCCCACAGCAATGCACGCTGCGGTTCAGAAATAGCAGGAACTAGGATGGCACTTGTTCGAGTATCTCCATCCTTCGGGAAATGATACGTCCTGACAAGACACCTTGCCTTTTTCTAGTTCTGCAGATTGCTCCCCCGATATTAAAGTCTGAGAAACCATAAATGAACATTACCACAACCATTTTCCATCAAGTCACAAGGTGGGACTGGCTCTCAGGAAAAGTATATATATATATAGATATATATAGATATATTTAAGTTGTTGCCATCACAATGTCAAATACTTCATATGCACCTTTGTTCATAACCTGGCTCACAACACAGCCAAGTAAAGATTTGTTACTGATATATACAATTTAACAAGATACCCGAGCTCTGGCTGCCCTAAGCATTCGGGAAGACCCCAAAAAATAGTGGTTCTTGTAAAAAAAAAGGTATGTTTGCTGATGGAAATGAAAGACTGGCTTTTGATGCTGTGCATTACATAAAGCTTCCCTTAGTCTCAGTATCTTATTACAAAACAAAGCTGCAGGTATTTATGGTTTGAGGTGACTTGGCCTATGAGATTTTTAGAAATGAAGAGAAGGCACTTTTATCTGATTCAAAGGGATACTTTAGCCCTAATTTCCTCAGATTAACTGGTTTGGAGTTGTTTTTCACCTGGAAGTCTTTTCTGGGTGCAAAGAAGTATCTTTGGAGAGATGCCTGTGGATGTCCCTGGCACAGACTAATCGCCCTGGCAATCCCAGGGATGCCTATATGCGTGCAGGTTTTACAGCACCAGGTCAGCACACACTGACTTTCAGGACAGACACAGTATTCAGATGCTTTCACACTGAGTGAGATGTGCACATCATCCAAGCTGCCAAGCACACACGTGCACTGTTAGAGGCGGGCACCAGGACACAGGATGAGAGCAGAGCCTGTGCCCTGATGCCATGCCTCCATAGCCAGCAATTTCACAGCACACCAAGAGACAAATCAGCCCCTGCTCAGAAGGAGCAGCCCTTGGTTGCCCAAGCAATTCTGCTGACAAGCATAGAGCTATGCAAGGAGGAGGCATGTGCAACACCAGGATCTGAATACCAATATGAAGAGCTGATATTCTTCCAACTTTTTTATCTTATATGACTTCCTTTTCCAGTCTTATGTTCCCAGGAAAATGTTAGCTGTTTCATGATATATGATAATAGTTATATAGTACTGTGGATGTTTTGTTTTCAGTATATGTACTATATATACCGTCATATGTATGTACTTTATGCAACATCTGTACACACCCCCGATACATATATATATGCCAGGGGATTGGTGGTGTACGAAATGATTAAGCAAACCTCAGCTCCCTTTACAGATCTGTTTAAGAGCAATATTATTCCTTCAGCCCATTGTACCCTTCTCTCATTTTCTGCCTATCACATATTCCTTTCTATTTTATGCAATCAATTTTCTTAAATTCTTTTTTTCCTTTTTGCATAATGAAAACTCTTAAAAGTAACAGGGGAAATTAACCAACATCCAAAATGGTACTTTGTAAAAGAAACAAATTAATGTGGAAAATCCTGTTTATCTAGCCATTTACAATTCAGTATTGCTGATGTTACAATACTGCTTTTAATAACAGCTTAAAAGACATGCAAACTGGGGCATGATTTTAAGTTGAGACTGGGCCTTAAAATCAGTATTCATCTTAGACATTTTAAAAATAAGTTTTTTCCCTCAGAGTTTCAACATCTTGTTACATTAGAAAACAACTTTTTATGTTGTTTTGTTTGGGTTTTGTTTGTTTATTTGTTTTTACTACAATTCACACCAACTCAGCTCAAGACACGTATTTCTAATTTGAGATAAAAAATAAAAATCCCAAACATTTCTCTACACTCACCTCGCATCATTAAGACAGACCAAAAAAATAAAAACTAAAGAGGTGATAGAATGTCTTAAGGTTTGCTTATGGAAAATAGCCTTCTGATGCATTTCAGAGCAGTGAAAGTCTTGAGAGAAGGGAAACAGAAACAATATCTGAAGTTTCTGCTGGTGCCTGTGTCTGGTCAGGCCAAGCAGAAAATAAAAACCGACTGCGAGTGGGTGACATTTGCCATTTGAAACGTATTGTAAATGTTTCAACACCTTGATAATGAAGAGCGCTAAAGAAGCTTAGAGCGTCCAAGGCCCTTCAGCTAAAAAAATGAAAATGGGAAGCTCTGTTCAGGGAGGTGCCTTTCTTATCATCTTTCATGTCTGATTCAGAGGAATCATACTTGAAAGATGCAATGGGAAGAGTAAAACTACACATTAATAAAATGTAATGATTTTTCCACATGTCTAGATTGCCCGTCCAAGAGAAATTGACCTATGAGATATGTCTGTGATGTTTCCCTGCAAGTAGGAATTGGCTCTTGCAGAAGACCTGTTGACCCATGCCAAAACTCATTTCTGTGACACAGTATGCCACAACCACAGAACATTTCTGCTGTAAGTGATATCATGCATGATACTTTTGCATTTCTTCAGCCTATCTGGTGTCCCCACTTCTTCTCAGCCTCTGACTGGAAAATTACAGGCCTCCAAGCTGTGTGCTTGTATTCCCTTTTTGCTGCACCTGTTCCAGAAAAGCACAATCAGAAGGAGCAGGGACTCTGCTCACATAAGATGCATGCAAAAGACCTGATATTCCGCAACACCAAGAGCCAGTCTGTCACCGCTCCCAGTTGCACCACTCTCCATTTTCTCTCCAGTCCCAGTGAATGCTCTACAGGACACGTGCAAGGACCTTAATTGTTGCTATTTATCCAGGTGACATCCACTAGAAGACAAAGCTTTTAAAACAGTCACCTTCTTGCCAGTAGGCAAATACCTCTCTGGAGTAAATTCTATTAAATGGACAGGTCTGCTGTGCTTTCACAGGGGCAAGCTCAGGTGAAGCACTGGAATATGGAGCAATGGCACAGATTTCTGTTAATTTATGCAATATCCATCACAAGAGAACTTGACTGGTGCATGTTGCCCCCACCTATGCATCTCTTTTGTTGCATGGCTGCCTCACACAGCAGAGAGGTCTCAAGAGGTACCTAGTGAAAGAAAAAGAGGGGTATGAGATGGTACCATGTCAAAATCCTCAAAGTCTGCAGAATCTGCAGCTGGGGGCACAAGCAAAGGTTCACGGCCTAAGGTGGGATGCAGAACTGGTGTGTGGAGGTGACCACATTTGGGAATGATATAAAGGTCAGGGCAAAAACCTGCAGCTACTATCGAAGAATTGATTTAGGAAAGGCAAATGGGATGGGAAAGAGCTAATTGTTTGGAATCTCTTAGTTTTGAAAGGAATTATAAAATGACGTACCGCTGCACACTTGAGTAAGTTAGTAACCTTTGATCCTTTCAGTATTTGGATTTTTGACTGTTATTACTGCTATTGAAAAAAAATCTGGAAATTTATCAGCTAATATCCAGATGTGTCAAAGTAGCAACCTTCATTCAAGAGTCTTGAGTTTTCTAAAGACACTCATTGTAGCCCTTCACAAACTTGGTATACATAGATCCTTCTGGCAGTCCATAGCAAGGAATCTCTATGTCTTTCTCCTTCTGCTAACACTGAGGATATTGCTAGTTATCAGTGGAAAAAGGACTGATCCCTAGTGATCAGATTTATCTTTCTACTCTAGCAGATCATCTGTTGCATGCCATCCTATTTCTCTGAAAGTCTAATCTAACTAACCTAGCTATTTATAACATATATTCATCACTAGGTTTTTTTGAATGCTGTATAATGAAATTAAACAGATCAAAATGCAGTTATAGTTTTAGTCCTTTCTATCTCGTAAATAAATAAAATTACATATTTCTTTTTTAAATTCTGTTGTGATTACTGAAGGAGAATTAAAGCTAAGAGCTGGGGTTTACACACCGACAAAAAGGATTATTTTATGCAGAAAAAGCTGTACTTGTGGGCTGTCTGCATAGAAAGTCTGAGCTCTCCATCTCTTAAGTACAAAGTTTTGCTCAAAATACTTTTACCCTCCTTGACTTCAGATATAAGTTTGCATTAAAACACTCCATTACTATGAATATTCAGAAGAATATTTTCTTTTTCCAGGAAATTAAAATGGTATTGTACTGCCTGAGATATTTTTGTATATGACCATAAACACACCAAACAAACAAGCAGAGAGGGTTTCCTTTGTTTGCTCTTAAAAGTAGCTTATACATGTTAATTATCAGGCAGGTAGCATATGGGGAAAAGCAGTGTCTCTAACAGGCTACATCCAATAATGACACAAAAATCATAATATTTCACACAGAATTGGCATAAATAATCTGTTTATCTCCTTTTTGCCATGCTATAATAAAAAATGAAATTGCTAACGGTGGTGATATTTAGGTTGTTATAATTAGTTAGATCATCATTAACATTCCCTTTAAATGATCTAAGATACTTTCAGCTTCTCTCTAGGGAGTTGTCTCAGCTTCTTTCCCAACAGAGCCATTGAACTACATGTGAAAGGACTTAGCAGTATTTTGTAGGGTATAGTCACAAGCCCCTCTCCAGGAGATGTAATTTATATAGACTGTTCTCTGGTAGAGTCTAAACCAGTTCCTTGAATGAAGCCACCTTTATCAGAAAAAAAAGACAGTTTTTTTCTAGCATAGCCAAACCTATGTTAACGTTGTCTAGAGTCAGTCAGGATGGGGGGATGGAGAGAATATCACAGATACAAAGGATCCGTCAAAATGTCTTTTTTTTTCCAGGTGTTGTTGCAGTGAATTGGACAGGCACATTCTGAGGTGGATTCAGACACTCACCTAGGAAATGACTAGGTTTTCCCCTAAGCCATAAAGCTACTAGCCAACATTTTAAAGCATTCTCAAATACCATGGAAAGCTTCTAGTCTTCAGACTTTCTGTCAGCCTCTTAAATAATTATTTCAATAGGTCGTGGATGCCCATTGTTCTAATCCAAATGCACATACAATAGGTTTGTTTGCCTTTTTTTTAATGACAATAGAAAAAATAGATTAACGGCTTCTAAGTCATTTCATCCTGGCTTTGCATATGTATAGAGACGCTGCTTAGTGGGCATTTGCCAATGTCTTTTTCATAATATGTTAATGTTCTACTACTACACCACTAGCAGATCATCCCCAGATAAAGTTGTCCCAGGTAAGGTGCAACAATAGCGTTTGTAAACCAAGTACCATCCTATGGGCATTAAGGGGCCCTCAAGAACTGCTAGTTTATCCGCTCCTAGTCAGGAATCCAGCCAATCTACAGGCCCTAATCTGTCCTTGGTGGACATTTGTCCTTACAGAAAGATCCAGTGCGACTTATTTGATGATATAGTCAGGAGACATCTAAGATTAGTGAATCTAAAGCATGAATTTCTCATCCATCAAGACCTCGTGCAATGTATCTATCTATATCTACCTCTCTCAATCTCTGTTTCACATCTATCTGTCTATACCAGTTGCTGACTTAGTCTCATTCTGACTGGGACATCGAACTGTGCACGCACCAAATGGATTAAATAAAATGCATATACTGTGTCAGACAATACTTTGAAGGGACTGTTGGTGACTATGCTCCCACCCTTACTCCTGTCATTGTGCTCCATATCAGGCTCCAGTTCAGACAGACCCTAAAACTCACTTTTCAACCTCTAGTACTGGATACAAAATGCCAGACCACTTCAATATAAAGCTATTCTGTAGAAAGAAAGTCAGGACATCAAGAAGTACTCAGGAGCTTGTACAGTCAGGATTTATATCAGATGAGATATTTCCACTGCTCTGTAGTCAACATAAAAACACCACAAGCTCTGTCTGCTTCATTTGGCAGACAGGTGATCAAGTACTCACAGCAGATCAAGTTATTGCTGGTGTGTGACCCAGCAGCATGCACAGCTCTCATTAATGGTAGAGGACAAGAGTCCCATGTACGTATACATGCACAAAAATGCTGTCGGAGCCTTTCATTTTCCCTACAGTTACTTTTTGTTGTGTGTCATTTATGTCAGACAATTTGAGTTCTCTCTTTCCCTCTTCTGTAATGAAGAAAATTTCCAAGAACCTGGGAAAAACTGATTAGCAGGAGATTTGCACTGTTTCACGAGGGAGTAACACAAATTACTTCTCTCTCTTCCCCAAACTGGAAGTCTGGGTAACGCCTCAGTTGGTGTTACCACCAAGAAGGAATCTGCAGCTTAAGGTCATGCCGTCTTGTTCAAAGGGAAGCAAGGACCTGCTACTTCAGAAGTAAAAAAAAATTACATACATTGATATGCCAAGTTCCTTTTACCAGGGCTTAATGGCACACCCTTGCCTAAACACCTTTAGCAAGACAAGCCAACCAAACATGGGATTCTGGGATAACAATTGATCCCACAATATGCCTCCTTTTCTTGAAACTATCATGACATTTAGTTCCTTGGTACTACTTTTTAAATTTTTCAGTCAGAAAACTGAGAAAGAGAAAATACAGTAAAGTTGAGCTCTTTCTTGTGGAGGTACTTCTCCCCTGAAATCCCGGGGGGAGGGTCACCGGAGTGTACGGGTCTGTCCCTGTCCCCATGTCACATGTGCCCCATACCTGTTCCTGATTGGTTGGTTTGGGTGCCCGGGCCAGGGAAGAGAGCAGGGTCCCATGACTGGAGAGTCTGCCTGGGAACTCCAGCCATGCGGCTGGAGGGATAAAACATCTCTGAACATCTATAAAAATATTGCTTCATATTTCCTTCCAGTGTTCATTGCTGTCTTATACTTGTTGTAAGGATTCCCCATTACAACATTATCCTGATTTGAGGTCTTGGACTGAAAGACTGAGTAGATAGATCTCAAAAATACACCTTGCTAGTTACACAAATTGGAAGTTTGGAAAGGAGCCCCATGGATCAAAACCAGCCATCCTTGGCACTGGTCTGGCTGTAAGGCTCACCACTAGTGGTCTGGAGTGGAATACTATGCCAGGCGGGAGATAACAGTAACTCTCTGGCTCTTTTCAGGGTTCTTCAGCAAGCCAGAGCATCCAGGGGTCTGAAAGTCTTAAGTGAAAGCAGATGTCACGTTTTCATCAATGATGTCAAATATGAATCTTGCCTCCCAATTTGGTATCGAGGTTCCCAGGTTTCATTAAAGTGGATGCAGTTTTTGCCATAGGTTTTGGTGGGCATGGGGGATATAATTTCTAGAGTAAATTCTGAATTTGCTGGAGTTACCCACACACTGGAAGTAAATAGTAATCCTTTGTATATTTGTAGGATCTCATCCTAAGGAAACTATTTGGAAAATAAGGGATAGAAGGGCATTTTCCTTAGGAAATTATGATACTTTGTCAACATGCCTCAAATTTGTCAACAGCTGGCAAGAATATCTAAAGTATATGTGACAGAGTGGAAGAGCTACATGTTATTTTGTTTGAACCTAAAAGGTTTCTGTCCTGTAGTTCTCAAGCAAGCAAAAAGTCTGTGAATTTTACTTGAATAAACATTGCAGGCTGGTGCTAACTTGTTACTGCTGCTGACACAGACCAGCAACTGGCCCGCTAAGAAAACAGCAGACAAGGAAAACAATGTGAGAGGTGCTATAATATGAAGTCCTGAATTTTGAACCTGAATTTAGTAAGACAAAGCCAAACACAAGTTTAGAAAAAAAATCACCAGAGTTTTTAGGCAGGAAATATCTCTTCACAATCTGTACATTTACCCAGCACAGTAAGATCAGTGCTCCATCAAAGGCAGTAGAGTATTTTATAATGGAGACCAACCATGGTTTTCTGATTATCGTCATCAGTTCAAGTAACCACCACAAATAGCTGTGGAGAAAAAGCAAGATTGCAGAATATTTCAAAGTCAAAAAGTAAGCTATTAAAAATGAGACAAAAATTTTACATGCATTTAGGGTGAAGCACAATCCAAAAGAAGAATACCAAATACCATAATGTGCATCTATCCTATGCCTATTGTAAGTTTTCAACTTTTCCCTTTCCTAAAGCATAGCTATGGTAGATGGATGAGTTCTTACCCTTTTACTTTATCTATTATTTTTCCCCCTCAATTTTATTCTGTCCTTGTGTTTATTTGTTTACTTTATTGAACTACTAAACTAGACTTAGAAATCAGATTCTTCCTACCTTTTAAAATATTAGTTAGTAGGAACACAAACAGGACCAAACCACTTGCATTTTTATGTAGCTTTCTGAATGCAATTGGTGAATGATGCACATGATACCACACAGTACATAATAAAAAATAGAGACATCAAAGTGTTGGAAACCAATAAATTTGACGGTGATAAATCATGAGAGGTGCTTAAAAAAGATTAGAATTCAACTGAAATACTACTGAAATTTCTCAGATACTTCTGGTTACTCAGATAGTGAAAAGAATGCTATAGAAATTGAAACTGCACTATACTTAAAATTTTGCTTTGCAACTGTGAAGGCAGGGAATACACAGTATAAAGCACTATGATAGCTGATGCTCACAGGATTCTGGGATCCGGAGTTTAAAAAAAGAGAAATAAGTACTTACAAGCCTCTCATGACATAATGGGATGCCTGAGTTAAGAATTGGAAATCGGAGTACACTGCACAAGGAAAAATTTGAGAAGCCTGAAAGAGATGGAAGGTACTTTTCATTTTCCCAAGTACATAAACTAAAGGAAACTCATAAGCAGAAGACAGTAATATGATCAAAAGATGACAGAGAGCTCTACTCATCCTTCACCATACACAACTTCATGACTACTCATACTATGACCCAGATATAGATTAAGATCAGCTAATGAATGGAAAACAGAAAAGCAAGGTAACAAGATAAAAATTATACTGGTGAGCAATGAGAGCTTTATGGAGAACTTGTAGCTGTGATACTGTGTCCATCTAAATATACAAAAGTATATAAAAGCTTTTGGGCAGTGCATTCTACTGTTCAAAAGAGCCCAATCTTCACTTATACTTGTAAGCAGACATCATGTCAACTGTACTTTAATGGACTAAAAGCTCATTGTCCAGTTTGAATTTCTCATCTGGATGCCCTTGACAGTCCCTGTGTTGCAATTCATCTCTCCCTAAAACAGGTGACTAAGACAGGATGAATCAGTCTTTGGAAATCTAGGGCAAATTAATCTTTCCGACTGCAAGGAAGTCATAGGAGGAGGTAAGCATCTGGCTGCCCCAGCACTGTCTGGTGAGACAAATCCCACCTGGGCTCTGACCTGCCAGCTCCCTGAGTAGTGCTTCCTTCCATCTGTGGTTCCTTCCTGGCAGCCAATGAGCTCACCTCTGACTTCTGCCTTTGCCTTCTTCACCTTTGCCTGATAGAAGTATCCCAAACAATACTTCTGCTATTAAAACATGGAAAAAAAACCTGCTCATGAAACTTCCTCAGCAGCACAGCAAATTGAGCCTGTCATTTGTCTTCTATGCTGGTTTCCCAAAGAATCCCAAAGAAGATGAGATTCCTCAGCTTACTGTAGCTAAAAAATATGCTTAATGCTTCGAGGTGATAACCACATAATAACATCACTCCTCAGACACACTGGAGCCTACCAGAGAGAATCTTGTTTGTATAGGAAACTGGGCTAAGGCAATACTGAGGCAAAATCTTTACTGTTTTCTGTTCCAACCGCAAAGCTGCGAGCTTCTACCTGCCATCTCCATACAGGGAAGAGAAGCACAATTAAAAACAAACAGAAAACCTCCAACTGTCAAGGTAGACCTTCAACATTTGTGTGCAGGAAGACAATGAACAGGGTTTACTCAGCTCTGCAGACCTTGGAGAAGGTATGACTCAGGAGCAATATGGAGGACGAAACATTCTGAGGTGGAGTTGAGGAAAGCTTAATTTATAGTTATGCCCTCCAAATCCCATTTAGCAGGCCAAAGTGTGATTAATTTGTTCTACCACATTGGGTTGTGTAAGAGGATGTGCTGAGAGCTAATATATGAGCAGTCTAATATAATGGACTCTTTAAAACCATTGAAATTTCATTTATCCAGAGCCCAGCCTACTTGAGGAGGTTACAGCCAGCCAGCAATCTACCTGTGCTGTATGATCTTTGATGCAATTATATCGCTCTTTATACTGTTCAGAAAAAATAGAAGCAATGTCCAGAGAATGTGGACTTTATTAAAAAACTCTTGGATCATACATAAATTCCTTTCATATTGATATTCTTTATATACCACACAAAGGGCAACATATCTTTATGGTCAGGCAATTTCTATGGAGCAGGGAGAAAATGTGTTAGCTTCAGAGTCATAGGTGCATTGTACACTTACACATACTATTCCAGTAAGTTTTTATAAGCCCAGGTATCAAACCTGATGATTGATTTGTGTGCTCTGCTCCTTCAGCCTGGGTACAGATCAGTGGGCCATAATCTGCAGTCCTTATCCAGTTGCTTCTTTGTTGTTTTTTACTGCCTGAGTCTGGTAGACATCAGTGAGAAAGCTGCCTTCAGCAAGATCAGCTGAAGAAAAACTTCAAAAACTGGTCCTGTATTTGGTCTGCTGTCTTTTGAAAAATCTGTTGAGACTTGTGGTAACAAAATGAGGCTGTAGCTTCTCAAGACCCTGAATAGCAAAAAACCCAACAAGCCTATTTTGCAGAGAAGGACAAGAACTCTTTGCCTCTTCCCAAGCATAAAAAAGAGATCAACTCTGCTACAGGGCCTGTAAGCAGCAAATATGACACCCTCAGGCTGGAAGAAGCTCAGGGTCTTACTGAGGTGCCTTCCTCCCCAGGGCTCTGCTGGAGGCAAAGGAATGCTGCTGATGTTGTGAAGATGCTTGGCAAAGGGTAAGAGCCATCCTTGCAGATAGGCCAGCTTCAGGACAGCATGAAGCTTAACAAATCAAAGCCTTGGTGTGCTCAGAGCAAGGCAGCCCAGCTAGAAGTTTCTCCCACTAGGCTTGAGATGGGGCCTTGGTGGGGATCAGTGAGGCAGTGGTGAGTCTGCACGGGATAAAGGCATGAATCACAGGAATGAGGTCTGCTTTGGAGAAAAGGTAACCAGAGATAAATGTGAAGAAAAATGTCCTTCTCAATTAGTCTTGGATTCCAGTTATGCAGAAAGCTAACCAGAACTGGGAGCATGAGTAATAAGTAGCAGTACACACCCTCCCAAAGGGGCAGATATTATCCCTACCATAGCTCCTGATTGTTTTCCCCCACATTATTAACACAACACAGTCTAATCTGGATGGCACAGCTGCCAGCTGGCCCGCCCTAGTGCCCCAACTTCGTGTGCCAGGGGAGACAATCAATCCTTCCAACCAAATCAGTAAAGACAAAACCAGCACTGCGCTTTATCTGCAAAACCAACAACACACAGTAACCCAGTAATTCACTGTAACACAGTAACACACAGTAATTTGTGTTCTCACTACCTGCCCCTCTTAAGTTTAGGGTCAGAGATAAAGGACCTCAAGGTCATGCCCCAGAGGAACTTGTGGTGAGCTGGAGGGCACACACTTGGACTGCTCTGTCTTCAGCAGTTTCCCTCTCACTTAGTCCCAGGTCAGTTGTGAAGCTGCTACTACTTAGACTCCATTTCACAAGCTGAGAGACCCCTCCTTTCTATAGGGGATAAGGCTTCTTTTCTTTTTTTCTTTTCTTTTCTTTTCTTTTCTTTTCTTTTCTTTTCTTTTCTTTTCTTTTCTTTTCTTTTCTTTTTTCTTTCATCAAACATGTCTGGACTTGTACAACAGACTCAGAGTGATTTTCATAATCCTGAATAAAATATACTAACCAGCAGTGTTTTCCTGATAAAGGATTTAGAATTGAGGGTTACCTACAAAATCTCAGTCACAGTGAATTCTTTTTTCTTTAGTGTACAACTGAGATCATAGTACCACTCTGTTAGACACAATAGTCATAAAGCCATTTTCCCTATTTCAATGCCAATCTTACTTTGCCTTACTTTTCAAAAAGCTGAAGATTTCACAATGTTTCTCATAACTAAAAAAAAAAAAAAAAAAATATATATTTCCACCAAGGCAACCCTGATGAAAACCCATGGGCTGCCAAGAGAAATTAATTAAATATTTATTTTTCTGAAACAGTGTTACCCTTCCCCACCATACTGACCTGTGAGACAGGGATTGCTTTGAAACCATCATCTCCCTCATGCTATATAAAGATGGGGTATAGACAAGCTTTTCAAACAGTGTCAGGCTGGACATGGTCCACCTTTCATCATATTTCAAATGGATTTCCTTTGAAATGCAGGTAGAGTAAATCACCAAATTGACATCCACCTTCCTACATCATTTGCTAAGGTCTTTCTTATCATACAGAAATGTTACATCTGTTACTGAAGATTCAAACATGCAACCGTATACGGACTCACATTTGCTCACAGAAAGTAACCCAGTATTTCTAGTCTAATCCTAAGAAGATTCCAGATACATTTGTGGCTAGGCCAGAGTCCAAATCTGAAGGGGGGGCAGGGGGGGAAGTGCTTAAAAAGTTTTAGACAAAAATCTTGTTAATTTTAGTGCAAGGTAAATATCCAAATACCCAAACTGGCTTTGGTAATGTCAGTCTTAATCTCTTGGTGAATAAGTTTCTTGATTTCCTTTCTCTTCTGACTGAAAAAGGCTAAAATTTCCTTTATTGTGCTCAAAACTTCTCCTTGTTATAACTGTTACTGCATACAACCCGTGAGGACCTGGTTCTCCTGGTATAAATAGGTTGCTCTCATTTCACTTTCCCATGTGAGTGACATATTAAAAGAAGAACATTTTTAATTCTCTTAAGTGTTGACATTGGGAAGGGATTCTTTAAAAACAAGTATGCTTGTTTTTCATCATCCTAGAGCCCATTCAGAGCAATTCTGCTGATATCATTTAACTTATCTTGGTGTAGATCTGGTTTCAATGAGGCAGACTTGAACTAAAACAAATAGGTATTTTTGACCAGTCATTGTCAAGTCAATGTCTTTCATGAGCAAACTCAGAGGGCCAGACTTGCGACCAATTTTAATGTCATTGCATCTGCTTATATTAGAGGTACGTTTGAATCAGAATCTTCTTCTCAAGTGGTTTATTAGCCAGACAGTATATCAATAAACAACACAGAGAAACAAGTATCTTGTTTAGAAGTGTGCAAGTGTTTCTATAGAGGAAGGAGTATGACCATTAGGACGTTTTTTAAACTGTAAACACATCATTACCCAGATGTTTAATTCCCTTCTTAGACTGCACAATAATAAATACAAATAAACACTTTAAAAAATCTGGTTAGCATTCTTTAGAGCAACTTATCAAACCATTATTTTTTCAAGTCCAGGAAATTCTATTTGCATTCCTGCTTCTTCAGTACCACACACCTAATATTTTTGGTCTAATGGTCCTCAAAGCTGAGTATCCTCAAATCCCACAGGAGTCAGGAAGCACCTTGGATTGTTGAAGCCACTCTTTCTACATCTTTAAAAGATGCCTTTCAAAATGAGTTTTGCTTATCTATGAATATTTTAATAGACAGAATGTAATTCTGCCAAAAATATTCACACAGGATCTATTCAGTGTTTATAGGGAACCCACTTCTATTAAGCAACTGATCTTTGTCAGTCCCGTGAGTGCTCACCATAAACAAGTTCACTGTATCTGTCCACATTGCCTATCTCTTCCTTCCTCCTGCAATCTGCAGCACAACTGATACACCTGGAGCTTCTAAATCCATTTGTTTTCCACCCTCTGGTTACTTACTGCCCTGGCAGGCTTTGCCCCATCACTTACATTGGGAAAAGCTCTTACAATCTTGAAATAATAGGGCTGTTGGGGTCAGACAGGGAAATTCAGTTCCAAGTCCAGAATTAGGGAAGTGACTAGCAATGAAAGGGATTCATTACACAATGATGGAAAGTGTTAAAGGTGGAAGGAAGAGAGAAGGCATGAGAGAGTGGAAGAGAGTCAGATATCTCACTGGAAAACTCAGGAAATATTAAAAAGAAAAATAGAGTCTAGAAATACATCAGCCCACAACCGGCACTTTCATGGGTTCATTACAGCAGCAAGAGCTGAATTCAAGATGAAGGAATTGTTTAATACTGGGGAAGAAAAAGATGACTTCCATATATTAAAAAAAAAAAAGCAGGCAAATGGAGTGGAAAAGGAATATGTATTCTTTTGCTTTGACTCATTTCTTTTGGCTTTAGGGTTTTTTTCAGTAAGACCTGGCAGGGATTTGCTGTGCCAGAGGCACATCACTGTGCTACTCCTCTGTGGCTGCACTGGTCCCATTTCCAGCTACAAACTGACTTGAGGGCACTGCCAAGCCAATGGGAAGTGCTTTGCAGGGGGCATGGTCAGGGCTGCAGACGGTGATGACCCAGGCAATTAGAATGCAGGGAAGCGGCATGTATTTTCTACAAGCAGGAACCTCTTTTCTGAGTGTTCTGCCACAAAACGACTTAGTGCAGCATGAAGAGGCTGCCGTGGCATCCAGCTGCTACAAACACTTCGAAAGAGCCCATTTGTTTAGACACATTAAACTTCATCTTCCCAAACTCTCAGGTTCTAAATTACAGCTTTTTAGGAGGAAAACATACTGACTTCTAAATTTCTGCAAATGCTGCAATTTCAAATTTCAGTAACTCTCCCTCTTCATATTTTTCTTCCTTTGGTTATTTTGTGTTCCTTTTCTCCCCCCCTCCCCCCTTACATGTTTGGAGATTGTCCAAAGAAATTAATTAAACTTGAAGGACATGATATTTGTTTCTTGTTTTAACCTCTTTCCCAGATTCCTTCTGCTGGGCGTTGCCCTTAATTAAAAGCATTTTTATTTCAAATCACATACTTAATGATCCCTATGTTCTCACTGTTTTGTTTGGTTTGGGTTTTTCCTATTTCCTTCTTTGTTGTTTTTTTTTTTTTTCCTTTTTGCTTTGTTTTGTAGTTAAAAATGTAAGTTTATTTATTTGTAAAGACTATACTGTTTATCCAAGTGAATAATATCTTTAAGTGGAAAAATAAAAGCAGGGCAAATTTCATTGCTTCTTTACTGTCTCAGCTTAATAGCTCTGTGGTTTCAATTTTTTTCTTTCTTTTTGTGCGTGTTTCTAATTCCAGCTGTGCAACACACATCAAACCAGACTGTGGTTACACTTCTTGGTGAACTATGCTACTTAACATTTCATTTAAAAAACAATTAGACTTTCTTTCCCCCAAGAAAACAAAATGAAACTACAATAATATTCTTTCAGTTATATCCACAGATCCAGGATAATTGATTTCCGCTGTACATTAAAAAAGCTTTTTTCTGTTTTGTTGGCAACACCAAATCTTTTTAATTTAATTAATGTTTCAAAAGGTAAACTGATTTAATTAGGATAACTTTTCAATGGAAATAGTGAGATGCAGAATAAAGCATTTTCTAAGTTAGTTGAGGGATCTTGTGTGACTTCCCCATGAGAGGAAAGCAGCCAACTTGAAATCAGCTGAGTGTCATCAATAGAAGGAGAATGGGGCTTAGTGGAGTTGCTCTGGAGAATTCAGCTGCTTGCAGAAAACCCCATTTTATTTCCCACACAAATGTTAAAAAAGTGGGGAGCTTGTAAAAATACTTTACCCCTCCTCCCTGCCCCCCACCAATAGCCAGCCTCATTAAGCCAAAAACAGCAAACAAAACACTTCCACAAAACAAATCTGATTAACTCCTTAGAGTTACAAAATGAAGATAAAATCTTGCAATAGATAATGGATGTGAGTAGAGTATAAAATGTTTACAGCTGCATTATGTCTTGAACAGAAAATAATGTTACACCCTCCTCCTAGGAAGTTTTGTTTCTCAGCACCTCCTTTGTGATAGGTGGACAATTACACACTGATGATGTGCCAGAAACCATCAGAGACAGGTAGCATGCATGGAAGGTGACCTACTTGGGCCAGCAACAGGGCACTGAAGCCAACACTCCTTTCATATCCATCCTCTCCCCCTTACTCTGCCAGTGCACCAGGAAAGGACTGCTCTTTTTTGGTCTGTGTGTGTGAGGATGGACTTCACAAAAGGACAAGCATAAGGAGAACCAGCTGGCTCAGGCAGTGCAGTCTGAGGACTCAGGTCTGAAAAAGTCCATGACTAATGCCTCTAAAGCCCCTGCCCACTTTAATAGTTCACAAGAGCAGCAACACTGTTTTATGAGACCCAAAATTTATCCTCCTCCCTTTACCACTGGGAGTGTGATAATGTTAACCCTGAAACCAGCAAGAAAACGGTAATTCTACTTGCCATAGTCAAAACCAGACACTTTTTAAGTACAGGTTTGTGCAGTTCATACTGGAGCCCCAAAGCCCAGGAAAATCTGTTCTTCATTAAGGCTTTGGGTCATATGCCATTCATCTGTGTGCATGGCACCCTACTGATAGTGGCTTGTGAGACTGACACACAGAAGAAAACCAGTGTGTAGCCCCTTTCGGGCTGCATTTCTCCAGTGGACATATTTCAACCTCAAGCTGCAAATGGCTTAAAATGCAGGTTCTACCTCTCATAGTTTATGCCCAAACCTCCTACTAATGCTACTGAGGAGGGGCATGTAGGAAATGGAGGGTATGATGCCTTATCTCATGAATGGGGGTTATGGCACATCCTTCAAAAAATCATTTTCTTAATCATCAGGAATGACATCTGCTTTTGGTGAGAACAGCTCAAGTCAGCTAAAAGATTATGGGGAAATGACCTCCTGCTTTCACCCCTGAAGTTACTAGGTAATCATTTGTCTCTCTTATAAAACAGGAATCGTATTACTTTTAAATCTAGATCAGGGAAATGGAACACATCAGCAAAAAGTGCTAAATATCTTCCAGCAGACAACAGAAGTCAGACAGATGCCAGCACTGAAGGAGGCTCACCTAGGTAGACAGGAAAACAGTTTTTCACACACTACTTCTCCCCTCCCCAAGTTGTGAAATGGAGAATTACAAAGTCTTTGAGAACATGAGCTAGCAGAGCGTGCATGACACTCAGACATGTAGCAAAACCTAAAGGATTGGGTCCTGCAGGGTGATCAGCAGAAGGGACTTCGTATTGATGATGTGATATTTTTAACTTGGTAATCTACTTGAGAAATGTAAGGAAGAAGTTTCTAGAACTATTTTGAACTTCATCAGACCCTCCATGTGTACTTGCAGCTCAACAGTTAAAATAAATCCATGTTAGGAAAACACCAATTTCTTTGCTAGTTGAGCTTGATGGGTAGCACAAAGCCCATCTCTCCTTTCAAGATCAGCACTTTGGCTAATAGGCCAGACAGCATTGTTGACAATACAAATTACTGACTAATTCCTTTCACACACCTTTCACACTCCTTGCTAAGGAGATAAGCCCAGAAACAGTAGGGGTGTTTACACTGGTGTCACACCTTGGTATCTCTGGTACCATGTCCTACTCTCTATTCATCTGCCAAGGAGAAGTCATTGGTGGACAGGAGGGGAGAATGACCATTCTTCACACACGGTAATACTGCTCAGAGTATGAGCAGTGAAAGCTGGTTTACTCTTTTCTGCTGGTGAGACTGGGCAATGGAAGTGAAGGAATATGAGTTGGATGGGGAGAGGTACAAAGTAAAACAAAAGACTTTCCTCCCTGAGTCAGGAAAATGGGGACTTTTCCTGCTCCCATCCTTGTCTAGACATATTATCACGATCCAAATTGAAAGCATTTAATTCATATTTGGGATAGGGAGTAGGATTCACTCCTCCTGTGTTGAGGGAAGCCCACTCCAACAAACTCCTTTGCCTTGTAAACTCTTGATCAGACTCAAGGTTATCAACCACAAGAGCAGTTTACAACTTGGTATTGTAAAAAAAATTTACTCCATCAACATATGAATAAACCAGGCAAGTACAGTCACCCTCCTTCCTACCTCAGCCCCCATCCTAAATTCCTGCTTGGGAAGAGATGCCCAAAGCTCCCAGTTCTACCATCACCATTCTTGTATCACTTACAGCTTTTATGTGACATTCTCGGAATGAGGATAGCTACAGCTCTGGCAAGAAGATTGTATTTTCAATATGCCTCATGATATTCCACATAAAGCTGTACCAGCATGTTTTCAGAAGGTAGAAAAAAGGTGCAAACACAATAGAAATAATAATCAAGCAAGCTTAAGCAGTGGGGGAAGGAAATGAGCTAATTTCCAAATACTCAGTGCCCAGTCATGGAGACTAAGGGCAGGTAAACAGGAAAAGAGAGGAAGGAGGAGGTCATTACACCTTTGGCTAGAGAAGCTTCTTGGGATAGTTGTTTGAAGCAGCTGCTGCACTTATATTTAAGAGGTGAAGAAAGACATAGGCTGAAGGACTGTCTGAAAAAGGCCAGATGTTGAATGAGTTGTGGAGTCCATACAGCCTGCCATACAAATCAGTTGAAACATTGTGGTTGTTAGATGCTCATTAAGAGTCTTGCTAAATGCATTTTTGTTCTTTGATTTTTTCTTTTAAATTATACATTACTATAAATCCTGTAAATACTGTTAATTCTTACTTTGAGTTATAAGTAAAAATACATCTTGGCTAGGGATAAAGTTGATTCTTATCAATTTATATCATTATATACACAGAGTGAGAAATGAAAATTCCCCAATCTCAGCTCCCTCACACTTCATTCCATTTATTTTCCTATGGATAGTGTGGGTTAAAACCTGAAAGAATACAAATTCAGATCTGTTGAATGGGTCAGACTCACCCTGGCAAAAGTAGAAGCCCATGGGCCAAGAATTCACCAGAACAATGTGCTCCCATCTCAAGGTACAAAGATAGGTTTTTCTCCATTCCAAGGGTACCAGGAGAGGCCAGGGGCATTTTCCATAAAGAGATTTGGGGTTTTGGTGCTCAGCTATGCAATACACAAATAAGGCAGCCTGCTGCAAGAGGCTTCATGTGTCATGATCCAGTTGTCATGCTTCCCTGCAAAACACATCCTACGGATGAAAGTGGAGGATGCTTAGGACACCACAACATCAGTGCAGATTAGCACAGGCCCAGAAACATTCAGACATCTGAAAAGCCCCTAAGTCTCTTAATGGATCTTCTCTTAATCCTTAAAAAAGTAGAGAGGTAGGGCCAGGGAAACTGAGGAATTTTTCGATTAAGTGATTTCAATCAGTAGGAATTTTGGGGGATCCTGGACGCTGAGGTCTTAGTGGGAACTGTGGCAATAGGGCACTAACAATAATATGGGCTGTCTTCCCTCACAGCTCAAGAGAGACACTGACACAACAAAGTGTAATTTTAATTTCCCTGCTCATGTTTCAGGGAATCTTTGAATTTGCATTTAATTCTCTTTTTTCCTTTGCTGCTTGTATTATTCTCTCCTTATCCCAATAATCCAAAAGTGTTATTTTCTCTCTAATTTGTTCCCACAGATGGCAGGGTAGGGAAATAGAAAACAGAAGTCAGAGACCTTGGGAGTATAATGAAAATGAAATCATATGCCTCCAGATTAAAAAGAGGAAACGTATTAAACCTTTAAAAATACAGATTAATCAATTATGTATGCAAAAGAGGACACAAGAATTACAGTCATGAAAAGCGGAAGGAAATTCAGAAGTACAGTATATGCCTTTGGGATCCTCCTGACTCAAATCCAGCAAAGGGATGTATTTTCCCTGCATGCATGCCCATAAATCCCATGAATGTCAAAGGGACACTGTTCATTTAGAATAGGCCCAAAATTTTGATTTAGAAAAAATAAAAAGGAAAGAAGCTTCATGAAACACTATCATAACAGCAACAGCTTTAAAAATTGTAAGCACATTTCAATGACCACTAAGAGGAGGAGGAAAAATAGAGAATTAACAACTTCTGTCACATTGTTACAATTTCCACACCAGAGACCATCCTCTACTGGGGCAGCTACACTGACTTTCACTGCATATTGTACTAGTGGAAGAGGCCTGTGGCTCTCCAAAATGGATGCACCAGGGAACAGTCTGGGGAAGCATCCTGAGAAGGATGCCCTCTGCCCTTTAGGATAATCCAATGACCTGGCCTGCCAGCAATACTGTAGAAAAGAGAGAGATCAAAATGCCACCACGTAAACTTTGTGTTTAGTTCTCTGCTGTTGCAGTCCTTGACACTCAGGGTGTCTTCTGGATAAGAAAATAAAGAAGGAAAAAAAAAATTAAATTCCCATTTATATATGTGTTCTTGGAGGGCCAAATTTTACCCAACTTGTCTGGGACAGGAAGCTAATTCTGAAAACCAACATAGAAGTGCCTCCTCACAGTGTTGGTGGTGTTTTCCTTCAGTTCTTCTGTTATTCTGACTAGGTTTCCAGGACCACATCTTTTACAATGAAGAGTGAATTCCTCCCTGTTGTGTCAACAAATTACATAAATGTATAACTTACATCACTTTATACAGAAATATCCTGTTGATTCAAGTCAAAGTATTTACTGTCTCAACCACAGCAAAGTCTAGGAAACTTTGTTAATATAAATCTAATTGTGGCATTCATTAAGAAAAGTACTAAATAAGGTCCCACAATGGCTACTGCTGACTTCAGCTAGCTACAGCTTAGAAAGCACTGAAAGTTTTTGCACAGTTAAACAATGACATTTCTGTTGAAGAGAGAACCATTTGTCACAGCCAGTAGTAAAAGGTGAAGATTAACAGACAGGGAGATGGTTATACTGATGTCCAAAGAGATTTTAATTCTATGTTTCCTTCTGTCCTGAAGGAATCTATAGGGTTTTTTTTCTTACCAACATATCTTTCCATAGTGTCAGAATTTCCCATACTAAATAGTTCACATTTTATTCCTTCAGAAAGCAGCTTAACACTGTTGACATTATGACAGCTTTTCTAAAAAGCCTAAAAAGTGCACATAAAATGCAATGCATAGTTACAGCTGTGCTATTCAGGTGTTATTGTAGGTGTCCTGGACCAAGACCTATGTAGAATCTGCATCACTTTGCAACAGGTGGGCACTTCCTCTTTTCCTGTAGGTTACATTACAGCTTGCAGCAACTACAAAATGCAAACATGCTATTTTGTCTTTGCCCATACACTGGGCATCCACCAGTTTTCGTGGTTAGCACCAACTTCTATAAATATAAGGTTAACTCATGCTTAAGAGATTTCTCTAAGATCTCTGGGAACAGCGAGATAGCACTATCTAGTATGTTTTCACCCAGTAAATTTTGTTTTCATTTAACTTATGTATGATTTATTTTTCCACTAACATTATATGTAGGTATTTTATTCCCACCATTCTTCCCCCAAAAAAGTATATCAGCCAATGGGTTTTGACTTCAGAAGGATCCTTTTTTTTTTTCTTTCTTGATTTTTTTCCACCACTTCATTTCTTCTTTTTTTTTTATTTAGCTTTTTATCTGAATCCACTTATAATCTGCAATCCTCTTTGGAGAAATAAAATTAGTTAATTATGTCAAACATACAGAAAAAAAAAAACAACCTGAAAAGAAACAGATAAGCAAACAGTATCCCAGTGTGTATGTCTGAGGAAAGTACTCTGTCTTCACATTTCCCAAAGAATCAAATGCTGCAGTTTCTGTGAAAGGAAGCAAAGTACACTAAGAAAACTGTTGTGACTGCAACTTTGGAAGTTTTATCATTGTACAAGAAAAAAAAAGACCTTTGTTGCACAGTAGCATCAAGCTGCAGTAATACATAATAATTATCACTCACTATAATAAAAGCTAAGAATTTTCACAATTATACAAGCATGTCACTCTAAACATCACAATATTCTAATCATCTACAAGCAAGAAGCATTTTCTAATTCCCTTTCCAATTTGTTTCAACATTAAGGAACATATCCCTTTGCAAATATATACACTGACTTTATGAGGCAACTTAAAAGAGACGTTCAGCCACGGCAGAACGATCATGAAGGAAGCAGAAGTGGGTATTTGGGGCAAGGTCCTATTACATTAGGTGCCGACTCATTCAAAGTTGGTTGCAGATGGATAATAGGTAGTACACTGTGATTTCCGTGCAGCAAATGGGGGTGCTGGGAAGAGATGCTGTATTTTCTCAGTGGTTCTCAAGCTGTTTCTGTCTCCATGATGTTGCCCTTCCAGTGACCTGCTTTCATCAGAATTTATTTCAAAAATAAAATATGCTTTTCAGGCTACTTTGAAATTACTTCACTTGAGGATAAACATTAAAATAAATAAAATTAATATAAATTTGTACAGTGATAATTGTCTGTTCTTCACAAGTTTCTAAACTAGAAGTTACTGTGATCACTCCACCTTTTTGTCTTGTATGCACTGAACTCTTAAGCAAACACACAGTATTATGATTTCATATAGTGTAGGATATGTTTAGTAACAGTAAGATCTTGTCCCAGTAGCTTATCCTTACAATGCTTTTGTCCCTTAAAATACAGATCAACTTGTTGCGGTGGACCCCCCTGGGCCTCCCCTCCCGCCGCGTCCCTGCCATGGGACTGAGTCGGGTCTGTCTAATGTTCAAGCAGCCCGGGCTCTGATCTGGTTGGTTGTCCCATCTCCGCCCCTGGTATCCCCTTTCCCCCTGTCTGTGATAAAACCAGCAGGACGGAAAGCCCCGCCCTCTTACCTCATCGACTTTTGCCCAGGTCGGGTGCTCTGTCCGCCCCAGGACAGAGGGAATAAATGACTTAACATCATAAGAGGTTTGAGCTATATTTCTCTTCTCAACTTCTGCTTCTGGTGGTAGCTGTCAACAAACACTGGCTTAAGTGGAGCTGCACAGTCGAGGGGTATTTAGGCTGTTTGTGAATGGTCTAAGGATATTCCAAGACATAAAGAGGCAAGCTCTCCACAAAAATTAAGCAGTGGACAGCTAATAGCCCCAAGATCAACTCACTTACAGTGATTGCCACAGGAAACTGTTAACTGTTTTAGAGGTCCAGCACAGCAGCCTGACCTACTTGTGTTTACAGGACTGAGTTCAACCTCTGTTCTTAAAATTTCTGTAATTCACCTAGTTCAGTGTAGTTTACTTTGTTGTTGCTAAGTCTTTTTTCCATACCTTTCTATAACCTAGCTCATGCAGTTTAGACAGCATTGTCTTAAAAAGACCATGTTTTTAAAAGACCATGTAACAAAATGTGATCTTCAAAGATAAAATGTTAAGTTGCTATTTTAATAGGGCTACTTGTCCTGATCATTTGATTCATCCACAAATTCAGCTATAAAATCATGAAGTCAGATGTCTGTGCCGTTCCCTGAAAAGCACTACCAATACCAAATTATACATTCCCCTCACCCCAAACTGCAGCTAATTTTCTTCCGCTCCATGTAACACAAGCAACATTTGTTAAGTATCGCAATACAGGCAACATTCAATGGAAGTTTTAATGTGAATTCAACTCATTCATTAATTTATTGGAATTTCCCCCAAAATGCACACATTTGACAATATGCAAGTATGACATCTCATTTCATATGGTTTCTTAGTGACTGAAAGGCATGTGTCAATTTTTCACTTTGTTGTTAAGCATTTATGGTGTTCAAAAGCTGGTATTTTTGTTCTGCAATATGTTCTGAAGTGCTGAAGAAAAATAATTAATTTCACTTTTGAATAAACATCAGAAGTCTCATAAAGAAGGAAAAGAAAACTATTTGAAGGTATTTAAAATCATTGCTTTCAAAGCGATGAAACTGGGTAAAACTTGGAAGGTTAAGCTCTGAGCTTCCTGCCTCCCTCTTTCAGCTAAGAATTGCTCTCAAAGAGCAAGAAGTCCTGGAGACCTGGCTCCCTGGGCAGCTACTCAGGGAAGATATATGAAAAGCAGGCAAGATTTCATGAGGATGTCATTAGTGCTTTGTTAGAAGGGTTATGAAATGGGTAGGCTTCTGGAAAATTTTTTAAAAAATAGGTTTTTAAGCAATTTTCTGCTGAACTAAGTTTTAGAACTGATTCAATAGGGTGTCACTTTAAGCAAGGATGAGACCATGATGTGCTTGAGATTTTAAAATCCAAACCACAAAGACATGTATTAGAGCAGACTATTGCTGTGAACACAATGTAGCCTTCAGTATTATTCTGATGAAAAATGAACCCCTCACTTTGAACCCCCCAATGGTCTTCTACATTTGAAATAGGTCAATACCAACATAGAAACTCATATGCTTTCAGAATTTCTTTTTTATTTTTCTGTAGTCTTCCACTCTCAAAAGATGTGTTTTTCTTTACAAATGTCCTGCTTAGGAAACCTGAACTGAAAACTGAGCTGTTTCAATTAGCATGTCTTATTTGTCTGTGTTTCTGTTTCTTGACTTCATGTGCTTAGGTCTTCAAAGCAGATCTTCAGGGCAAATTCTTGTGGATATCTATTCCCAAATGCATTTCCCACAAATAGCCTGTAAGATATATTTAAAAATCAGATATTTTGTTTAACATTCTTTCTAGATGACCTCTTGCTTGTCACAGTGACCTCATCCTACCCTTTCTTCCAGCCTCAGTGTTTGCTCTTATCTGCTCCCTTCCTTTTTCCTTTACCTCTCATTCTTATTTGGCTCTTTTCTCTCCTCACACTACAAAAATACCTGGTTTCTTCTCTTAGCTAAAATCTCCTACCTTTTATCTCACTTACATCTATAATTTCCCCCCATCTCTTTTCCTTGTAAGCAGTCTGAAGATTCTCTTTACAATAACTCCCTGAATTCCTTCCTTCTGGGGATATCTTATATTCTCCATATGATCTCTTCCCCCTTTACCTGACAGAAACCACAAATGGCAAATCCTTAGCTAAATCTCAATACTCCTTCTCCATCTTCACCTTTCTGGCCCTGTGATTATTATTATTATTATACAGTCTCCTCCTGACTATTATTATTATTATACAGTCTCCTCTTGACCACCTCTCCTTTCTTAATTCCCAATATTTCCCCTTCTTTTTTCCTCAGAGTATCTTCCCTTCTCCTGCCTTCTCTAAGCACTTCACAAGCTACCCTTCTCTTCCTTTTCTATCCATTGTGGATAATTTAATGCACTCATGCAAACAAATCACAATTTCCATAATACAGAATCAGAGCTCTGTTCCATAGCAATTTATTCCAGACATGTCTTTCTGTCCCAGTGAGAGTCTTTATAAGTCTTTGGGTATCACACTAAGGGTGACTAAAACCCTCAAATGTTCACAAATCCTTTCCCTTATCTTCATCTTTGATTGTGGTGAGCAACACTGATTTCAGCCTTGGATGTCCACATGCAGAAGCAAGAAATCCTGTCTTCTCACCAAGTCTCCCATCTGTGTTCCCGATTCAGCCCACACCGTGCTTCCACACGCTATCTCTAAACAATAGTCTTTATTGTCTCTTCTTACTGCTGAAGTTCTTGTCTGACGTTCATCTCGATTAGTGCAATGCCCTTTTCTCTGGCCCTCACAAAAGCACTCTTACCCTGCTCATTTCAGACCCCAGCAATATAAATCATTTTCCTGGCCTGTTGTTCTGACTATACCCATTATCTTTGAACCCTTTCAATGATTCCTTTTTCCTCTGGGACATCAAGCTTATTGTGACTCTCTTAACTTTCAAAGCCCTTCATGGCTTACTCCCAACTTGTCACTTTTTATTCACTATCAAAATATAAATGCCCAGCATCAGTCGGACCCAGATGCCAGCTTCAATTGATCAATTTGTTAAATTTTCCAACAAGCATCTTTTGTGCTTTTTCTCCCTTGCTGCCCCTCAGGCTTGAGAAGAGCCTGCATGTGCATTCATAAAACCAACTGTTATCCTCCTTTGAATCCCTTATTAAAATTCTCCTTTGCCAAAAACTTGAACATGGCTAGCTTACAGGCTCATGGAAAGCACCCCCTAGTATGGTCTTGTTATTCTCTTATTCTTATCCATCTGTGGTCACTGGTCTTATATTTCGATTACATTATTTTAAGCCATTTGGGGCAGAGCCTGGATGTTTCATGTTTCTCCTGCACTCAATGTACAGTGGTTCTAGACCACAATTTGGCCTGCAAGGTGCTGTGGTAACACAAATGAGAAAAAAAAGTACAAAGAAAAGCAGCAGGCTCATCCTCAAGGCTGTCTTCAAGAAGCAAATGACCGAGCAGGGCAGCATGATTTCTTTTAACATTGTGTACGAACATTTGCAAAAAAATTCCTGCTAGTTTCAGTGCAGAAAGGAAGACTAGGCAGCCTGTTCAGGTTTGGACAGCCAGGCACAGGAACAGGAACATGGCAGACAAATAACACACCAGTAAAGACCTTTACATATTCATGCCTATAAGCTAAACACAGACTGTATTTTTTAGAAACATGGCTTTGGAACTGCTCACAGAGCCAAGTCAGTTACAGCAAACAGAGTATCAGACAGTTTAAGTTGGTTTGAGCTTCTAGCACATAAAAAGATGCATACTTACTTTCTCCAGGTTTCTAATTTTGTTTTTTTAAGCTATTCAGTGATGCAATAATGATCTATTATTTGCCTACTGTTTTCATGCACCCACCTCAGTAGCAGAGCTAAATTGTTCAATGTTTCCTTCCACTGCAATGCTGTTGAACAAAGTTTTGTGCTAAATGTTCCGAAGGCAGATGTAGGATGATGAAAAAAATAGCAGCTCAAGTACACATTGCACCAACTGTGTGCTTTCTGGGGGACTGTCCAGAATACTCCTGACCTTCCTTAATTTTAAAGAAATGGCTGGAAGAAAAAGTACCCTACACCATATCCAAAATTTTAAAGTAACCACAGCAAGCTGTCTTATAATTAAGCTGCTCCATTCCATTCACTTTCTTTCTAAGTTCACTGTAACCAAAATTACAGTGAAAGAATTCAGGACCTTTATTCTCTTTCATTATAGCTAGACTTTTGCTACATGGGTGATTCTCAAAAGGGAAATTGTTAGTGGTGGTTTTCTCTCTGGTTCAAAATTATAGCACCTATTTCTACTTCTGCACGCACAGCTCAGCAGCTCACTAGGGTGCATGCTGCTTTCTAGACAGTGTTTCTCCTGCTCTGGGCTGGAGAAACACTCTCTATGACTTATGTATAATAGTTACTTTTTAGGAGCTTCATCTTTTCACCTTTCTGAGGTAAGGCCAAGTGCTGCAGGAACAGAGCTCTCTGATTAGAAGCTGCATGCTAAATGCAACAATCAACAATTGTTTTAGCAGCAATCAGGCTGGAGAAACAAAGGAAAAATGTTTTGGCCACATGAAAAGCTTTGAGTTTGTTTTGACTTAGATTAATTCAATTATGTTTAAAAAAAGTTAAGTTCCAAGAATAAGAAATCGGTAAATTTACATAGAGATTAGGTAATAAAAGGTCTGTTGCACTGTATTCTCATTGGATGTCATGGCTTTCACTCTAAGTCAGAATTACAAAATATCACTTCTAAGGAGATATAGGTGTCTTAAATTCCTTTCTCATTTCTTTTCTTTTAAATTTTACCTAAGAGCTTACCTCCTTTGCCTTGCAATGTAGAGTGTTCTATGCATATAGAATCCTTATTGCTGTGCTTTAAAGCTGCAATGCCCCGCAGGCTCCCCCTCCCTCTGCGTTGTATCCTATTTGAAGACCTTAATGAAAGGGCCTGGTTCCAGAATCACAGCAGCTTGTCTGCACAACCAAATTCCATCTCCTAATGAGTTCCTCTAAATCTGCCATCAGGTGACTTTATTGACTCTATGATCATAATGAGGTAGCAGCTCACTTTCTGCAGTTTTGCTGGTTTCAAGCCTGAAGTTCTCCTCTGCTCCCGGACTTTAGCTGATATTTAATGATGAGGAATCAAGCAGGGTTTTAATGTCTGCAAGAAATGTCCCTGAAGTGCAAAAAGCCCCAGACAGCAGTCTTGAAACTTTCCAGAGCCATATGACTCTCTAATGGTACACTAACAAACAGGAAATCAGCCCATCAGTAGCTAATTGACATATCTGAAGGTTTAATTGCTTCCCTATTAGGGAAGGTGATGCAGTATTCAAGTTGTCATTAAAACAAACACGCTCTTTAATACATGAGGATTTATCTGAAACACATATCCCTATCTAATCTCCAAACCCTTGGTTTGAAACTGTTCATGTCCCAACATTGTTTCACTGTTTCATTCCAGGGTAATTGGAAGATTATCCTATGACATGTGAATAGGTACAAGCTGTTCAGGAAAGAATGCAGTCTTTAATGAGTGCAGTGCAGGCAGCCCAGACACACATGGAGTCCCATTACCCTCAGGAGTCTAAGAGAAATTTCAGTGAGCGACAGCATCTTCCTACATGGCTGTAAAGAATCAGGCACACTTTTGCTCTCATATATCTAATAAGGGGATGGAAGTGTGGCAAATGAAAGTGAAGAGGCCACCTGCCCCTCACTGTTTTGTCAGGGGTTTATGAGGGTTTTATTTAACTTTTTCACTATAATCTTTAAATAGTTTCATTTGGTCCATATTTGTTAAAAATGGATGATGAAATTTTAATTATGTTTGAATTCTTCAGCTTTCACTCAATCCTCAACTCACCTAGAAGCTGAGCAAATATCACTCAGGGATGGAAATATTTATCTTCACCTCCATTTTTTCTCTTAGTTTTTGGTCTTTTTTTACTTGAGATTAGAATTGAAGGTGTCCAATCACCAGCAAAGAAGCAAGCTCAGAAGATTTGCAATATCAAATGTGGTTTTGTAGATTGGATAGAATTTTTCAGATAAACTGTGATTTTTTCTGACCTTTAGACTGAACCAAACTGAAGTTGAGGTTCAGATCTTCTTTCCAATAATTTTGGTAAGAGTTAAGAATCACAGAATCATAGATTGCCAAGTGTTCTTTTGTTAATTTGAGGCATTTAGTGAGAGAATCCAAACCTTTAGATTTCTGCTTTAAACTTGAGGAGAGCTATTTTACTATTCCATTTTCACTGATCCAATGTTTTTCACATTTCCCCCTCCAGACTTGTAGAATTCTCACATTGCTTGTGGGAATATGTATGCATATAAGTGAGTGTGTGTGTGTGTGTGTGTGTGTGTAATGTACAGTTAGTGTAATCCTTTAGGTATTAGGTCAGGACTGTTCCCAATCATATCCTCTCATAAATAGCACCTTTTAGCAGAACATCTGGAATAGGTATCAGCTACTACACTTTCCCCTGTTCAGTTTTACATTCATTCCACACCACTGACAAAAGGGAGAGGTTGATAGTAAATATATCACTTCTGGCTCCCAAATTTTATGTTAATACATTTAAAAGTATTCAGTTAGATATTGGTAAATCTGTGTATTATAATAATTTAATAGCATTCACGGGCTTCTGTAGCTCTAATCATAATATAATTACATAACTCATGAACTTCAAGAGGGAGACAAAATAGCCAACATGAAGAGATTCAGTGCTTCTATCAGCAATGAAAACGGAGAATAGAAACAGAAAAACATGTGAGAAGAAGAAAAATAAATGTGAATTTGAATAATGGAGAAAAGTATCTCTAAAGGATGTTTTCAAGAGTGACTCTCTAAAAGAGTGATGGCCCTGCAGCCCTGCTAACTCAGAGATGACTTCAGGCATTTGAGTGCTTACATATGCAATACATTTGTGTTAGCTGCACCGTGAGGCTGGAATCATGCAGGCAAAGCTAAAACTGGTCTCAGTCTGCTCCTGAACCAAGTTTGGAGTTCCCTGTACCTAAAGCCACACATACAGTCTCAGAGCAGCCTCCCTGCTGACTGGTGTGTCCATACAGCAGCCTGGCTGGGTAGGCTCAGCATTCTCATTTCACAGCACTGTGTGTTACAGGTCAGTACTGAATTCAATTG
Organism: Lanius collurio; assembly: GCA_020086605.1. Lineage (NCBI taxonomy): Eukaryota > Metazoa > Chordata > Aves > Passeriformes > Laniidae > Lanius > Lanius collurio. The sequence goes on along the minus strand of JACBWW010000012.1, from coordinate 25,529,596 downwards.
GAAACCTGAACAGAAACTGGAGGCGGCTGATCCCAGCCAGATCCCATGACAGCTGCCTCAAGGGGCTGCACTGCTGCTCAGCTCCTGCCTGACCAAGGTGCTACAGAGATTTCATTAAATTAATCTCAGTGATCACCTAGACTGATACTAGAGGAAAGAAATTGTTGAATACACCTCTCTGTTTCCAAGAGAAATGGTTGTCCATGTTTCACCTTTGCAATAGCACCCTACCTTGGATGCGTGAACATCTGTTGTCATGGTTATTTGAGAGGCAGCTGGCATTTTCAGGGCAGTGGCAGTAGTAACGTGTGCCACTCACCTGCCTCTCAAACCCCTTCACTGATGTTCAGTGAACTTCCCTGGACCCACAGACATTCATTTTTATTTGAGTTGAAATTCAGCCATCTTTTTGTTGCAGATGCTGCCAAGCATTTAGGGAACAAAACTGACATCAAGGAGGTGTTTCTGTCATTAGAGATTGTGAGGCAAAATAAATAGGATTTTAGACTGTTTGCTTAGAAGTACATTATTCTTGTATAAAATATTGGAAAGAACATCATTAAAACCCCTCACATATTAAATCCCTTTAGTTTTCTTAACACTGAAGTCATATCTATCTATCCATCTATCTCCTTTTTACAGTATGAAACTTTGCATACAGGGAAAAAAACATCCAGTCTTGCTTGGGCCAACAGGATTTTAAATTTTTGAGAGCCTGTACCATCAGAAGAGCATTCCAGACACCTGTGGGACCAGGAATTCTGTTTAGGTGGAACAAAACATTCCTGTTTCTATTTAATATGTCTTACATCTATGGCATGCATACAGCAAAACATTTTCTCTTATTTTGCCCAACAGAAATTCCAGTAAGGGCCATCAGTACAGTGGTATTCTATTGCATCCCTTTTGGTGCCATCCCAGATGAAAACACCACCTTGCTTTTTCTCCTGTGATTTTTAGGAAATACCGAAGGGAGACTGTTCTGTGTTCTGACAAGTCTAGAGAGGATTTCACTGCAAAATGCAACAAAATACTAAGTGTAAAGATCAGCCATGCCTTGGCTATGGAATAGTCAAGAGACTCAACAAAAGAGAAGACAAATCACAACCCAGAGATCTCAGAAATGATTGTGTGTACCAGTTCTGGCTAGGGTTGATGCTTTCCTAACCCTTGCTGTTTGCAGCTCCAAGCCTCTCTCACTGTGTCCCACAAATTTTGAGAGAGCTAATCCACATGGTGCCTTCCATTGGAGGTGTTGGTGAGATTCCCTTATTAGTGTCTCCCACTTTGCATCCAGTAGCGAGCAGTGGGGCAGGCGCAATGTGGAGACTGACTTAAGCTCCAGAGAGAGCAGAGGTAAGTCCATCTTGGTGAGACAACTAACCTGGCTGTGCACCATGGCTGCTCCATGGCAACAGTGAGACTGGCCATGTAATTGCAGTACCTCTCTCTGGCCAGTCTCTTGCCTTCTCTGTCTTGTCTGATATTTGCTCTGGGGAAATATCAACTTTTTTCCTATATGTTTTTGTGTGCATAGAGATAGAGAGATGAGGCTTCACCAGTAGACACCTCTTAGTGGTACCTTGGATGTTGCTGCTGCCTAAGGAGTTCATGAAAGTCCTTTATTTTTATCAGGATAGTTCACTAGGTAGAGAGGCATTTGGAAGCAATTAAAAAATAATGGGCCAAACTCACCCCAGTATAACCCCACCAAAATAAGTCACTGAGCTTCGCCTGGGGAATTAGTTTTATTGCTTCAACGATAGTTTTGACCTCAAATGGTTTTTCCTTAGTCTGCTTTAGACTGAGAAAACTGAGTTTAAGAGTATTTAATTGTTTTCTCTCTCATCTTTACATGGTGGTGATTCCACTTGTATAAATACAAATGTTGTTCACAGAAATCTTGCTGATCACATAAGGCAGAATAAAAGGTTTGGAATATTTTCATAGACATGACAGTGATACTTTATATAATTGTTAGGAGTAATTGTTGTTATTTGCAATACTGTTCAAAGGCTGCAGTTGGACAGGGGTTTCTTTGTATTTGTTATAATGTTTGAATAAATAGAGGCAAATAGTAGGCAGCAATATTCTGTGACAAATAGGAGTGGGGTACAACAGCTACATGCTTCATAGAATTCAAGCATTCTTTGGTTTTAATTAAGGTTATAATTAAGGGGAATATGTGTAGAAAAGGAGAAAAAAGGGAAGAGCCACCACTGGTCTTCTATAACCAGCAGGCTGTGTTTAGCTATGATCATCACAAGCCTAAGCCTTAAGAAAGGGAGTAATGAAAGAGAAGTTTCATGCTTTTTCTTAATAGGGTCAATGGGGTAGCATGGAGAAACAAACACAAGTTTTTAACAGAAAAGGAATTTTGTTGAAGAGAATACTTAATGTCCCCATAAAAGATATCAGAGGCTTTTCCAAAGAATTTTAATGGCACGACTGTACATACAGAAAAGTTGCCTTTTCCTTCCAACAATTTTTTCTCTGTGTTAGGTATCTTTCTGTAGTCGTCAGATTAGGTAACTCGTAAAACTGTGAAGAGGAATTTTTTTTCTCTCACATGCAGTCAACCAAATTGTCTGTTATGTCCCATTCACAGGCAGAAAACACAACAGGAGCTGAGAATTTGGATTGATTTCAGATCCCAGTTCATGGTTACAGACCTTACAGCAGAATATAGGCAAACGTTGTTGCACTTAGGCTTTCACTAATTCTAGCAGTGCCATTGGAATACAGCTTCTCCCTTGAAACCTATTACATTAAGGCCAGCTGAATTCCCTGTTTTGCTGACGTGATCACTTGCAAGATAGTGTTATCCCTTACTGCAAACAAAATTAATTAGATTTGGAGTAATGAAACTGACAGGTAAATAGAAGAATGAATCAAATGGACATTCATCTCTTGTCTGAGCAGGTCAAGGGATTTGTCCAGTACCTTAGGCATCTCTGGTTTTTGTTGTTCACAGAGATGAATAATTAAGGGCTATAGGGTGTGAAATCTACCACAGACTCTTGGCTACTGGGAACCAGTCGCTATGTGTGTGCTTTATTAAAATTCTGCTTAAATTATTGGTAGTGCTGCACTAGCAGTAAGAACAAACTGATCTGCATCATACGGGGTCATTTGCTCCTTCCTGCTCCTGCTTACTAATTAATTCTGGCTGTAGTCGTGTATTAAGGGAGGTGCTGGAGGCATACAGATGCTGTGATATATTCAAGTCATACATCAAAGGAGGTTACTGAACTATTAGCCTTGAAGAAAGGATCTCTGGCAAGATTATTAACATTCATGCTTCTTCGCCCTGGATTCCTTCTTTTGTTTGGATGTACACCAAGAGTTCCTTGTGTACACCTAGTTTTTCCTGTGTTGCTGTTTGTGCTGGCAATCTCACAAACTTCTATGAGTTACAGAGGCGATAAGCACAGTGCTTGCCTTGTGCAGTTCTGGGGATAGGAAGCTAATATTTTAGTGCATTAGTCCTACATGAGCTTTGCATTATGCTTACAGCACACTCTCTCCAGGGTTATTTGCCTGTTAGCATCACCATGAAAGAAGTGTTTGCATTGCTAACACTTTGGAAGTGTATGCTTCATCTTCCCTCTTATTTCCCATGTCTAAAGTCATTTGCTGATCTGAGTCTTACTATTTTTTGGAAGCCTAGTTCTCATATATAGTCCTTAGCTAGACGATGCTGCAAAGCTAGAATGCTTCTGCTGGAGGGGAGGTGGGAGGGAATGTAATTTTTGCCATGATTTGCTTTCCTTACACTTTGAGTATTATGTTTTACATAACTAGTCTAATCTAAGAAGATTCTAATTCCTCACATCTCTAAAATCTTTGAATTGGAGCAATTTAGCCATGAATGAATTCAAGCTTGAGAGAAATACAGCAGAAGCTGAGAAGAGGATCTGAAAGAGAAAATATCAATAGGCAGTCTGAAGCCCCAGGGAAGTATCACACAGAGAGTATGATCAGCAAAGGTTTGAGGATGAGTACTGCAGAGCCAGGAACTGGAGGACAGTAAGGCTTCAAAGCCTTCTGGGGAACCCAGGAAGCAGCGAGATCCAACACACAACTTGACTGAAATGAAAAAGGATGACAGAGAGAACCAAGGGAAGATTGGAAGAAGGCAAAAATTGCACCCATATGAGCTGTGTCATGTCCTGATTTAGCTTATGGCAGTTAAAGGTTCATTGCATCTTGAAATGTAGGGATTTGCACAGTTAAAGTTGTATATCTGTTCAATGATTGCTGTCTTATAAACCAGAAAAAGTCTTAGTTTGGAGTTCTGCTTGAAAATGGGAAAAAAATAGTAGGTACACACAAAATTCAAGAGAAAAATATAGTCTTCATTGTAAACCCTTGCTTTGACTGACAAAGCCAATGAGAGTGCCAAGAAAAAAAACTTAATCTTGGATGAGCTGTCTCTTTACGTTAGCATCCTAAGCATCCTCAAAATGAGAACTTAAGAAAGCACTGGCTAGTAGCTAGTAGGAATTTAGGAAGCTTTTTTTTTTTTTTGGAAATGCAAATTCATTAACCAAAACTCATTGTTTCATGGAAAAAGACCAGTTCTGAACATCTCTCATTTTGAAAAAATTTGGAAAAAACATTTTGAAGATATCAATATACTTTATTTTGATGGTGTTAGACAAAACCCCTGCCGTTTTCAGTGTAAAATTTTACTGGTTTGAACATTTTGGGTAACCAAATACAATATTTGATGATTTTCATCTCCATTTTATTTGAGACTTTTTTCCAAACTAATAAAAACTTTCAAAGGATAGGAACATTATTTCCAACCCATCCACAGTGATTGCTGACTATTTCAACAGCAGAGAATTTACATATCCATCCCATACGGACATGCATTGATTTGATCTTACTCCAGCTGTTTGAACTGTATTCTAAAAACCCAATACCATGGACTCACAAGTGAAAATACATCCCCTTTTAATTTCTCTCTTAAATATCACCAATTATAAAACTTTTGAAGCAGAAGTATCCTGGCTCAGAGCAACACAACAGACATGAATGAAAAAGAAGCCATCCCTGGGACAACTCCAAACAATATTCAAATACTCAGCCATGAATACATCACAGTCAGAGGTGCTTGACTTTGCTTTTTTATTAAACCTTTATATAGGGAAGTATTTGTGGACCATTTTTAATCAAAGAAAGCTCTTAAACTTTTTAGAATAATCCATGGACACCTCAATCTTTTAGATACACCCATGATCAACTGTTACTGTTTATGTTTGCAGCCATGCAAAAATTAGACTATAGTTTGAATGCTTTTTCATTTATTTTCTCTTACATTGTTTGCCTGCTGGCTTCCATGTGTGAATATTGGAGAAAAGTCATGTCATTTTGGAAAAGGTGGAAATTTGACTTTATTTTGTGGCCTAAATCTGATTGCTATTGGTCCATGAAACAAAAAAATTAGCAACATAAAAGTAGGAAATTTGTCTAATGGTAGAACGAGTAAAACCAGTAAAATCAGAGAATCTGCAATAGAAAGAAGTTATTACTAAGATCTGAAATTCAAGAAATACTCAATTTTCTTCAGTTTTCATGGCTGATCCATTCTTAATTAAACTACAGAGAAAGTGGTTTTTCTCCCCCCTATTTGTTTAATTTTTCAATGAGGGGGAAAAATTCAAGCTTTTAGTTGAAACCAAAAGTAAGAAGAAACGCCAACCCTCTTTTTTTTTATTTTTTTTTAAATTTTTTTAAATTTATTTTTTAGGAAAATGAGGAAAGAACAGGATAAAAAGAAAGCTAGTTTGATGATCATTTTTGGAAATCTCTATTAATTCACAAGACCAGAAAGTTTGTCTTAAACTGTTATGAATTCATGGCAATTTTGGGAAGTTTTTGAGCATTGAAATAAGGACTCAGATACAGTGAGGCCTTTGCAACATACTGAGTCTGTGAGGTTGTCTCCCCCTGCTCAGTAAGGTGGAGAAAGTCCGGATGAGCTTGTGAAGGTGACCGACACTGGATCAATGTCTGGAGTGTGAGTTTGGCACAGTACGTTGCCTGAAAACTGTGGCTGTTTCTTCCTGCCATAATCTCACAGGCTAACACAGGCAAAGAACAACCCCAAGCACTGGGATGTGAGTGGATCTGAGATCTAGAGGATAGGAAACAAGATGGATGTCAACTCTGCCTAGACCAAAAAATGCAGCAAAGATTTACTGTCTCACTCAGAGGAAAAGAGACCTTTGAATGCCTCTTTTCAGAGTGCCCAGAGATGGCATGAATTAAGGTAAATTCAATATTTACCTCAAAACTTGCGCTCCTCAAATATAACAAGTGGTCAACAGCACAACCTGATGCTAAACCTTCTGACCAATTCCTCAGATTTTCTGACCAGTTTCTCATTTGCAGCTCATCAGTCAGTGATGGTCTATTATGTGTAAATCAAAGTCAGTACAGCTGATGAGCACAGCGCTGATCTTCCTCTAAGTGGCAAGAACTCCTGCCTCCCTCACCACTTAGCATCATGCCATGCATCAGTCACATAAGGTAACTAATAAGCTCTGGAGCCTACTGGGAAGTTTTGTATTGTGATGGTTCCGGCACTTGGAATCTCCTTCAGGAATAGCTTTTCCTGAGTGTGACAGGACACTGTGCTAGACACTGGGAAGCATGCACTTTTACAGAGAAACAGCTTAATTATATAATATACATAATGTACACAGATACGCACAGTATGAGTAAAGAGGGTTTGCACTTAGGTAGACCTTATGAAAAGCATGTGAAGCAATGCCTGGAATCAAGTATTTCTCTAATTTTTTTTTTTTACTCTTTGGAGCAAAGAAGCAAACACCAAAGCTAACTATACTCTAACAGTCTTCACAGATTGTTAGTGAAAAGTCACTCAGCACAGGTGGTGTTGCAATGACACACTGACAAAAATCCATGGTGTTTAGTGGCTCTCGCAGACATCAACCTGTGAGAGCTGTTAATGGTCCTGCTCAGGGCTGTAATACAGAACATACTGGCCAGACACAAGGCTTCAGACCATAGTTTCTGACGGGAAAGGCCTGTTGTCTCTGGGGTACATGAATATTAATTGGTACTAGCACTTCGGTGACATTTCCATGGGCTCAGTGTTCTCTTTCTAACCACTGCTGCGCACCATTTGAATTCAAAGATATGCCTTCTCCAACAAAATGGGTTTCCAGAACATTCCAGCCAGCTCCTTTAGGCTAATTCCAGGGGAATGACTGTTCCTGTTGCCCACAGTGGGCATAGGCACCCCACAGCCCCACTCCCAGCTGGCTCCATCTGACATTCTTTGCAGAGAAAACCCAGAGCCTGGAGATCACTCATCAGCAGCATGAAGGATGGTGGCCTACCAAGGCAGTGGGAACCCATCGCCTGGAGGCCAGGCAAAGGGTAAACAGGCCACAGTGACCCCCACTGCCGCTGCCCTGCAGGGACACTGAGCTGTACTGTGGTGTACTGGTGGCTGCAGCCATTGCTGAGCAAAACTGGTGACACTGAGTGGAGCTGCATACTGTGTTTAGAGCCTGCTGCCTTGCTCACCGCTTGTGAACTGCACTGCGGCAGTCACGTAGGCACATCCGCATCGGTCAGGCAGAGTGGACTCTCAAGAGCCAGCAGGAAAGTGGAGGGCTGCTAGGGAATCCTGAATTACCCAGTTCTGGGAACAGATGGTGTTTCAGCTCCAGCAAAGTCAGCTCAGCAACCTTCATAATCTCTGAATGCACCTGAAAAGACATAAAGATCTTCTCTCCCACAAGTGTTACTTGACATCCTCAAACTGCAGATTCCCACCCTTGTGCCTGCTTTGAGCTAAAGACTTATTCATGTGTTTAAAATAATACCACACCACCAAAGCAATATTTTCCTTTGCCCTATCAATTCCAGCTGCAGTTTCCCATCCAGTCCCTGTTTTGAGTTACACTTCAATAAATATACTTGCAATTGAAATCATCTTTTCTTTTTGTCCTCCCCGCGCTACAGATTCCCACACTGACCCCTCCTTCAAACCACAATTAATACATAATTTATGTCTGAAATAAAAATCACCTCCTCCTCCTGCCTTACCCATTCCAGCTGCAGTTTCCCATTGCCATCCCTGCTTTGAGCCATGATTAATACATATGTTTAAAATAAAATAATAAAAACGTAATCTCTAGCCTCTGCTCCCCAGCTGCAGGCTCCCATTCCTATCTTATCCTCCATTTCCAGCCTGTGAGCTCTCCTAGTGTTACCTCCCAGTCAAAGAGGGAGCCTCCCCCTCACAGCAGCAATGGCCTCCGAGGCACTTCTTCATGGATCACTTCCATCTCCTTCAAGGATCAAGCCCTACAGTGTGTGAGGGGGAGGTGGCCATAAGCCTTTCTTACATCACCAACATTTTCAGCTACAAAGGAAAAAAACAGTGCCATAAGTTAACAGTCACCAAAACAGGGAGCTGCCTGTGAGAGACACGTGGGATTTTCTCTTCTCTCCCTGTGAGGTTTTGCTGTTCTGCCCACTGACAATGGGTTAAGCTTCTGCTTCAGTTCTGCCTCAAGAAAGATTCCCAATTGATTAAACAGAGCCTGAGTGACTGCATGTCACTCAGGTGTGAGGTTTGGCCTTGTTGGGTAGCCCATAGCACTGGCTCCAGTGGATGATTCTCCCTGTAGAGCTGACAGAATCCTGGGAAGCAGTCAGCTTATACCCCTTGTCCTCCCCTCCTGTATACATTTATTTACACAAAAATCCTTTCACAGGTGAAACTTATCAAAAGTGTTTTGTAAACCTGAAAAAAACCCTGTGTTTGCCCTACTTCAGCAAATAAAGCATCAGTAGTCTTCAGTGGGACAGAAAAGGGCTACCACTGGTGCTGGCAGGAGGTGAGGACAGCCTGGAGTTCTACACCATCAGACTCAGAGGAGTAGTTGCCAGGGTTGACTTCCTGAGTGCTATTCAGATGGGATCAAGGTTTGACACTGGTTCCCCAGTTGTTTGGATATTTACCTGAATTGACACCTGAAACCCCTCTCACTACCTGCATCTTCGTATTTTTCTCTACTGTCTTCAGCAGACATGAAAAACTTTTCATTTAGAAAAGGTGAGGGTAGAGAGAAATGACCAGGAAGGGCCTGGGGTATATTCCAGTCATGGAGTGAAGATGAGATATCCTGGAACTTCAGTGCCTCCCAGGTCTCTGGTATGGCCAGTGTGTCTGTGCACAGTGGCTGTACAGAAAAAGCACAAGGCTGACAAAAAAAGCTTTGTTCTGGACCAGGGCTGGGAGATTCCAGTGTGGGAAGTCTTGCTGCCATTCTTGCATCTGCTCCTCTGAGGGACTCATGCAGAAAGGGCAGGACATGGGGCACTCCCACCCAGACCCTACTGCCTCTGGGACAGCCTGCTCTCATCATTCTTGTTAGCTGTAATTGCTTTTATTATGGATACTTGACCAATTTATTTCTGTTTTATTAAATAGTTTTCAGATGGTACAGTTAGCAGAAGTAGCAGCTTGCTGGTTGAAAGTAAATGTCCTCCCAAGAGAAGAAGCAGTGCGAGTTGGCACATGAACTGTCAGCTAGGTGACTGGCCTTGTCTTGCACATGATGTATAATCTCATGTTCTCTTTACTTCAACCTATGTATTTAGCTCAGGAACTCATCAGGGAAAGGTTTATCTCCTTTTATGTTTTTGCACTATGCCTAGTACATTAAAGCCTGAGTGCTAGTTTGGTACCTAAAAGTATTGCTATAAATTGCAAAATAGCAATTGTTCAAAATTACAGGAATTTGGGATTAAGTTGGGTTTGCTCATTAAAACAAATATCTAAAATCTAAATTCAAGATCCATGTGTTAATTGGCTTATCTTCCAAGGAAAGTACTTTATGGAAGTAACCTTGAGATGAAAACACTAGAAGGTATGTGGCAGCAGATTCTGCTTCACATATATTTCTCACTGCACCTCCTGGGAACAGGGATCGGCTTTTTATTTCTTAAAGCGAAATCCAGAAAAATATCCTCTATTCCACTTGCCTCAGTGGACACCGAAGCCCCTTCTAGGCATGGAGGAGTGTCAACAGTCCTACCCTGCAAGCATACAAGACCTGCTCTTCTCCACGAAACCAAAGAGGGGAAGAATGGTTAAGAAGGAAGCAGCAGTGCTGGGAGGCTTGGTTGGGAACCCAGGAGATGCACACATTTTTTACTTAACTCATTAGTGAAGGCCTTTGAGATCTGTTCATGCAAAGTCCTGCAGAAAAGGTTGGCATTGTTAAAGTTTTCATATCTTTCTTACTTGGTAGGAGATGAAATGCATCTGAGAGTGTTTGCTGTCCTGACAGCTGTAAAGATGTTGGACAATGGTCCTGTACGTGTTACCTGCTCTGCTTCTCAGCCATGCTTGTGTCAGCTTTCGTTTCTGCATTCTGGGTTAAAAGTTTCTGTGGCACTTGTTTTAAATGGTATCACTTGACTGAGAGCAGCAGTGACAAAGGATTGTGTGAGGTGTGCAGACTTGGTGAAGCATTCCCACATATTACACAGCACTGCCCTCTCCAGTTGCTCACCCTGACAAATTTGCCAAGCAAACCCGTTGGAACTCCTGCTTCAGCTGCTGGGCACGACTGTCTGGCAGGACTTGAACTCTGCATGTTGGATAGGACATCACCAAGAGGCAGGAGAGAAGTGCTGGCCCTGCACTGCTGGGTCCACACTCACAGGGTCTCACTAACAGGTACATTTCCTTCCTGCTCCCTGAAAAAATTGGTTTGCAATTTTGCTTGAATGCAAGGGATGTATTTAGTCCTCAGTGTGCTGAGGACTGAGCAAACTTAACTCTGCCTTGGTGGAAGGTATGTTAATCATGGGCACAGAGGACCCACTGAGCTCTGAGGACTGAGAAATCACCTATGGCTCATACTGAGTTTCTCTACTGCCATGAGTTCAGTCAATGTGCACTCAACAAGAATGATCACTTATATATTTAAATTTTGACAGTGTATGAAATGAAGGGCGAAAAAACCCAAAATGAAGTTAGGATTTAATAGCTGTTTTGTAGCTTTTGAGGCATTTATGAACACCTTGTGGATGATGGATAGTTCTGCAAATATGACTTTCTCAAGAAAATCAGTCCATTGTGCAGCTGTAATGAATCGTGATATACAGTAGTCCAAACACTGCTTGCCAGCCAGCTACCTTAAGACAAGATGCTAAGGGAATATTTTTCTTGATTAGATAATGGGCTGGTTGAAATTCCTTCAGCTTTACTGAAACAGAAGTTAGCAATTTCAGACATATCAGATGATGCATCAATTTTCTGTAAACAGAAGACTGTGCAACCCACTTTATTGAAAAGGCCTTTATGCTGCACTAGATTTAATCTCTCAATTTGAGAAGCAGCCCCATGAAATAAGATGTTTGCATGCAAAATCTCCCAGATTTCCAATGGAAATATAAAACAAAGAAGAGCATGTTCCCTTGGGGACTGCACCTATCTTGGATTAGATTTTCTCTGATGTTTTTGCATCATATTACCAATGGCTTCAGGGAAGTGAAACAGCAGTTTTCTTTCTTGAGAACAAAGGCTTGCAGAGTTTAAAAAAAATGTTAATATATTTAAAGCACTTTTGGCCACTGTTCTTTTTATTACTCTGAGAATTCTGGACAAAAAAAGGGATCTTATTGTATTATTTTATCATCTCTGTTAATGAAATTTGCATTTAAGGCTATAGCCTGAGAAATCTGTAAATGAAAATGATTTCTAAATGAGCAATTTTTTGTTTCCCACAAACATATATATTTTAACTTATTAGTACTGCTCAGATAATACAGATCTGGCTCCAAAACACACTGCAATCCTTAAAAATATTTTCCTTTGTATTTTTTTTTTTTAGCTTCATGGATTTTGGAAAAGATCCAATGGCCACACATGCAGTGTATGTAAACTTTATGGAAAGTTTTGGAGACCCAGGATCAGGACTGTTCTCCTACCCTAGATTTCAGTTCTGATACTTTCCCCTATTTGCATGAGTTTTCCCATTGCTAGCTATATGTGGTATTAGATCCATTGTAGGAGCACTCAGTGCAGTAGGTTTTGCTCATCTGGTGTGTCCTGCTGGATGCAAAAGGTAGGTGCCATGGGACAGAGCAGCACCAAGCACTTTCAGTTTTTTGCTCTTTGGATCCAAAGGAAGCACTTTGCTTTTGCTTTGCTTAATCAATGTAGCAGATAGTTGTTATTATTATAAATCAATTAATAATTTAAAAGTCCTTGTTTATTGATAAATAATTTAAGAATGGGGGCTTTGTCTTCCCTGTTTGGCCAATGTGGATTAATAAAGCCTTTTGCAAAGAGATAATTCTCTTTACACGCTTCAGGTGGAAAGACTCAGTTTTGTGTTTAAAGCACTCAGTGTTGACCTGAGCATGCTTTTATCCTGAGGTGTTGTAATGCTTTTTTATAAGTGCTATAATGCTAAATGCTTAAAAAGGGTATTTTAACAGATCATGCTTTCTTCTCAATAAGAGATTAGCAAGAGGTTCTATAATTTAAAAATAGATTAAATAAAACCATTGAGAGTAGATTGTCTGGAAATTTATATTCAGCCTTTTTAGAATATTCAGTAACAGGGAACATGCAGTGATTTGGAAAAGTATCCAAGGGAAAATCAACACACAAACAGCTTTTCTGCCGGAAGCTCATTTGATTGTGGAACTCGTGGCCTCAGAATGGTAAGAAAGCAAAGCAACAAGCAATTTGTTCTGGTTTCTTTTTTCATTTTGTGGGGAAGTGAGGGGAGAGAATTGGTCATTGCTATGGTTGGCAAGAGTTTCTCCATTTCTGATTAAGGATATTTAAAACAAAACCAAGAGCTTGGGAATTCTGTACCTACAATTCAACTAGTTATAAACAAACAGCTAATTCTTAGATCTGAGTAAACATCTCAAGTATTTATATTAATCTGCAGGCAACCTCAAAATCATTGTCTGTATCTGCTGGTATAGAAGAAAACCCTAAATTAATTTGTACACTTGTATACTAGTGCTAAAAACAATTGTGTTTTTACATTTTGACAGCTCAGCGTTGACTGAAGAGGCTTCACCATATTCCCTTAAATGATTCTGAATCAAACAAACCAGATTGTAGACACAACACTAGTAACCCCTCTGAAAAAACGGTATGAAATACCTTCCTGGAAGTCATGCTCCTTAATTTTCTTTAAATGGCTTAAAAAAGGGCAGAGCTGAAATAAATCCTATGTCTAAGTCTGATGGAAATAATTTGGAAATGAAAAGGAGTCAGAAGCCGAGCGTAACAGACTCGAAGGTAGCACCTGGATGGGCATGGTGGAAGGTTGTTGCTGAGAGTACAGCTGCATGTTTACTTCCCTTTAAAGTTTACACATCTGCTGTTAACAGTCACCATGATTGCTCTTGCAGCACATCAGTGCTCCCATTTCCACTCCCCATTCACAGACTAACTGGGAGAACAGTATATGACAAATTAGCCCACTCAGCAAGATGATGGGTTAATGAGAAAAAGAGGAGAGGAGGAAGAAGAAATCAAGCCACAATGCCATGGATAGTGCAGCAATAGCTGTGTTTCTAGTCCCTGCAAGTGTAGGAGATTTAAATTTCATAAAGTCAAGGAAGGCAATCAAGCCTACTGCAGAAAGTAAATGACAACAGAATACTACTGGTTAGCACTTCCTCTGCTTCTGTTCCCGGAAAAAGAAAAACCAAACAAAGGCTTCTTGGACCTCTGGACACGGCGAGCAGTACGTGCCAATCAAGAAACCAGATAACCTTCTTGTAAGTTGCTCAACTAGCTGTTTGCAAGCCATGTAGGCAATCCTTTGAGTAAAACTTTTGTTGTTGTAAAGTAAATCAAGGAAGAAGGAGTAGAATTAAATTTCACGTCTGACATATAAAAGGCAACACCACTAGTATTGAGTGCGAAGGCACTAAAAATACTTACACAAAGCAATACATAAATGCACCCATCCTATTGCTGTGCAGACATTCCTAGGTTTATATCCAGTAATAAAGATCTTTGCAGTGTTTTCCCAAATGGTTAACATGAAACTCTACCTGTTCCATATAAAATCCTTTTGAAGAACATCTAGATTTCAATTTAAGAGCAGTATAGTTCTGCTCTACATTAGTTGCCCTTCAATTTCTCTGAAATGCTTTCATGTTTCAATGTCCAGACATAAAAAACATGTGGATGGCTGCAAAATCTGTGTGTATATGTATACGTATCTAATGAATATATGATAAATGGATACGTATTTATTATACCAAACTCTATTTCTAATACAACACTGCTACCTGTATCTAATGTGATAATCAAAAAACTATATAGAATGAACTAGAGTTTTAATTTTGACATTGCTAATATCCCTGAGATGAATTCACCTCAGCTGACCTGGGCCCTCAGCCTTGAACTACTGCCCCTTACTCCCTTCATAGCCCATGGAGAAAAATGCATGCTTGCAGTATCTCCTTCACCCCTTCCTAAGGTGGACACCTGACACTCCTGATGAATCCCTCCTTGTATGATCTTATCTAAGTTACCTGCAAAGTCCAGACAAGGATGCCAGAAATGCTACCAGCCTAAGTAGTCATGGTGAGCAACTAAGTGGGATGTGACTAAGCCTTCATTCAGATCATGTAAGTGGAGGTCTGACCCTCCACAGAAGAAAATAAAATGAACCAGAGCTAAGCATTAAATATTGAAATTGTATTAAGTTGCCAAGTCCTCCTGAAGCTCACTGTCCCAAATTACTGGATACCTTTGATTGATTTTTTTTTTATCCCAGTTCTCCTTTCCTCATCTGTAAAATTGAGACAACAGTCCCACTGCATCTCATATTTCAGATATGAATCTCACTATTTAAAAAATGTTCACCCAACTCTTGCTCTCATAGCAGCTCACATGTGAGCCTACAAAGAAATTAACAATTCTGTACTCACTGCAGGGCCTGATGATACGTATTAAATAAAGCCTGGGGCCTCATGTCACCTAGGGGAATAAAAATAAATAATGGATGCTTCTCTGAATTGTAAAGCATCACAGAGGAATGACACTAGCAGAAGATTAGAATAATAGACAGGCAAACTAACATCTTAAACTCCAGTGTTAAACACCGTGCAGTGCACACAATATCACATATTTGTGCATATACCCATTCACAAACATTTTCTGTCTACTATGCTACATCATGGGTTTTAGAATACAGAACAAGTAGGAAGAGCTTGAGAAGAATTATATCTAAGATATTATTCAGTCCTCTGAACACCAGTGTACAAGTAAATATAGGAAAAAAAGCTCTATTTATATAGACACACCTTCTTCTGATTTTTAAAAAAGCTGGCTGATCACTACCAATTAAAAAATAACACCAATATTCATCCCTCTAAACATGGGATGGAGAGAGGTCACCAGGATTGGTTTACATTATGTTTCAGGTTTTCAGAAGTGGTCTGGGAACATTCTATTGGTGGGAGGGGCATTTATTTACAGCACCAAGAACACTCCTGTGCTGTAAGACACAGTAAATACACATATGGAAGCAGAATAGCTCTCTGCCTTAGAATTAGAAAAAGAAAGAAAATGAGAGCAAAAATCCAGACTGATACAATAAAAATATTTCATATGTTGGTATATGAACTCTCCTTTTCTCTGAGTTATCTTTTCTTAAGTTCAAGCTTTGGATAAAGCAGATTTGCATGCTTAACGCTGGGCATCCTTATCTTAGGCTCATTGGAATGAAGAGGTTTGACTGTAACTGAATTTTCATCTCTGCTGTGAGAAGTGAGAATATCACTTCAAACTCAACATGACCCTCCGAGGCACAGGGCAGTACATACCATCAGGCCTTTCTAGGTTATCTGCAGCCCCTCTGTGCTGTGTTTCCCTTTGAATCATATACTATAAGATAAAAATGAATGAAACATGTTAAAAGAGCACACAGCTAAGTTGAAGGGGCACAAATGTATGAGATCATGTAGAATTTTTGAAAGGATAACTGAAAGAGAACTCTTTTCAAGCAGCTGGTTGCTATGATAAAAAGCATGTTCTCCCTGTCCATTTGGTGTGGATATGATCTCATCTCAGGTGGTTTAAGAAATCACCTTGTAAATGTAATTAGGTTAGAAAAACATTCACACTCAGATCTGAAGGTTTTGGAAGCACAGCATGGATTTCTGGTGAAGTATGACTGAAAAATGCAGAGGCAATATCACTTTCCTTATTTGGTGATGTGGAGTTGTCCTAGGATACAGAAGTGCTGGAAAGGCAGCATGGCACATCGCGGGCTCTAAGAACCCAGGGACACAGCCCTGCTCACTAACTCTCAGAGTCTGCTCTTTAGGTGCAGAATTTTGGCCCCCTCTCTCAAATCTCTTCTATCCACGCAGCTCATATTTCTAACACACTCACAACTTTCCCAAAGTCAACTACAACACAGAGTCACAGCGGTATTAACAGGAGGTGAATCAAAGGACAAGACCCAAGAAAACCAGAGACCTCCAGAGCTGGACCTTTGGGTTTGGCCAGCCAACACCTATTGCCTTCATTAGGACTTCATTGAACAAGAACTGTGTTTTGCAAGGCTGAGCACTTTGAAAAGCATGGCCCTTCAGTTTATACCTCAAAACATCGAAGGTGCTAACACCAGTACTTCCAGTGGGTGGATGACTCCTTTGTAAGCTGGAAACTGTGCTCGGCTGGCTGCTGACAGCTCCCATACATGTGTGGTAGGAGACAATTCCTCTGGGCTTCTTTCAGCAGCAATTCAGCTCCTCCAAGGCACCAGCAGAAAAGTGCTATAGAAGACACCCTATCCATCCCCCATTTACAACCACATAATTCTAGGATGTTAGAAAAGCTTTGGAGACAATAAAGCTTAGAAGGACTATTTTTGGATATTAATGTCACAACATTGTACAAGTATATTTGCTAAGGTGACTGGGGACCACTGAAATTCAAATGCTGATGGATGCAATCACCTATACAAAAGGATTTTTCAAATTAAAAGTATTATAGAATGCACAGAAAAAAAAAATGTGGTTGTATTTAAAAAACACACAGAAGTAGCATGCCAAGGCTTTTTCTCCCTGAATTTTTCTTCTAACACTCATGTTTGAAAGCAATGTAAAACTTGAATGTTGCATTGTGCAACAAAGGTTCTCACAGACAGTGTTCAATAGTCTGCCAGGTATTTCCCATCTGAAAACAATGATAATTTTCCATACCTTAGTATATGCGTACTTCATATAAATGTCAAATAACCACTCAGCCTTGCCATAATTGGGCTTTCTCTGCATTAGAGAAAACCCATATGTTGATTTGTAGTCACCTCTAGTAGTGTAGCTTGCAGAGAAGAGATATAATTTAGCCAAATGTAAAATGTAAGCATAATTGCACTTTAAAGAAATGCAGTTTTCAGCTGCATAAACTGACATCATCTGTGATGACCAGATTCTGTTACATCTGGAAAAAGATTAATTCTCTGACATCGAACCCTGAATTTCTGTTTTGTTGAACTTACAACTGTTTAAAGATTCTTTCTAATATAAACTTAAGATTGGCATATGAGAACTGCAGATTACTGTGTAAAGCCCCAGCTGGAGCAAGTCTCTGAATGTATTGTGTAATTGACTCACACAGGAAGGAAAGGAGAACCTGGTAAAATACTTCATTCATTTATAAAGTATGAGCTAAATTTTTGTCTCTACCAGTGAGCAGCTCTGAATTCAATTCAGTCACAAAGGTATAACTGAAAGAAGGATTTGTCCACTTTTAGAAAAAAAAAGCCCTCTATTTGATTTGTCATTTCTTAGCAAGATATTTGTATAAATAAAACACTGAATGTTTTTATAACTGCAGATCTTATTGCCACTGGCTTTAAAGAACAAAAAAATGTAGTAAACAAGAAAAAAATCAGAGTCTGCCAATAAAAATCTGCATAAAGGTAGATGCTTGCCCTTTTTAATAATTTCTGAGTATGTGTCTTAGTCTTTTAATACTATCCACTTGATTAGACAGAAAAGAAGATTGTATGAAAACTATCAACAAAGGATCAAGCAGTCAAAAAAACCCCCAATTTCTGTTCTCTGTCCTACTCATAGAATCCACCAGGTATAAAACAACATAATTCCATTGAGATGAAACAAGCTAGATGAGTTTCTTTTAAATGGGCAATATCATTATATATGATATAAGCAGCAGCAATAAAGTTCATTACAGTGATGATTTTTAGATCCCTAATATACAGCCAGTTTGTGATCAATTAATTAGTTTAAACAGAATGTGAAAAACCCATTGCAAACTATAGTACTTACTGAGTACTGAGAAGAAATATCAAGAAATACTGAAGGTGCAATCCAGCAAGGAAAAAAAAAGTTCTTATTTTATCTTCTTTTCAATATACATTTTTATGGACTCCTTCAGAGGGTGCTACTGCCAAAAAGTGCCCCTCATATTAATCTGGTGTTATGTCTAGCACCATTCAGCTGCTAGTGGCTGTGTTCCAGATACCAGAGATTATTTGTAAGTTATGAAGTAGATTTCTTGCTGATTCCCCTTGTATAAAAATCATCTTCTTAGATGTTGCCCTTGTCTGGCAGTCTTACACACTTAACACAGGTTCTGAGGTATGCACACACACACATGCTCTTCCTGCACACCCTACACACAGCACTACATGTGCATATGTGTGCAAAAACCCACACAAACACACACAAAAACATTCAGCAGGTACTTATACTGTGTCTGTGTCTGAGTCTCTTGAAAGACACACTCATGTTGCACACAAAAAATATTACTGTTTTCCACAGTGACAGTGGCATGGGGTTTTCAAGTATAAGGTGGTAACACAGAGTCTACAGACTGCTTGGTATGGGAAAAATTTGGGGGTTCTCTGTTAATAAAGACAAAATATTTCAGGAAATGCACAGAAAGGCAGAAGGACAGTCACAGAATACTTTGTTGTCCATTCAGTTCTTATTTAGCTATTTAAAATCTGATATTAATTTTGCAATTCTTTCAGATATTTTACTTCTCAGTTCACTAGCCAAAATTAACATCCTTGTGAGCCAATACTCCAACCATCCCCATGCCTACAGCGAGCATCACCTCATCCAGATGTTCCCTGCCAAAAACAGGCGTAATGCGTGTGGAATCGGGATACATGTTGTATTTACCTTAATTTAATAATTATTCTTCTGGATGACAGTGACCACATCTCAAACATTAATAGCCTCCATTGTGTGATCACCGGTATCAATCACAGCTGTTCCATAATGAATCTCATAAAAATATTCAATCAGTGATGGAGAGGGCCTTTGAGATCCACAGAATGAGTTTCAGATGTTTGCAAAGTACTCTGAGGTAGGCTGCAGCTCACACAAGGGAAACTCTACCAGGTGTTNTTGCAAAGTACTCTGAGGTAGGCTGCAGCTCACACAAGGGAAACTCTACCAGGTGTTTGCAGTTTCATGCCTGCTGCATAAGTAATGTAACCCATAAAAAGAATTTTTTTTCCTCCCTCAGAGCAACTTAGCCAGGGGAAGCAGAACAAATAAGATGATAAAGAAGCGCTTTTAGAAATGGAAATTTTGACCAATAGGGGTGAAATTCACTTTAATGTTATAGCATTGGATAGAGAAAGGGTAAAAGATGTTGGGTTTTCTTTCTTTTCTTGTTTTTTTGGAGGGGAGGTGAAAGACTTGAGGTGTTTTAGATGTAGAAGAATGCATGAATATAGTCTCAATGCTGAAAATCATAATGTGTTCAACTTTGAAATATTCTGAAATATTCAGCATTTTCACAAGTTTTGTGGACTATTTTCTCTCCAGTCTTGCAGACAGTATCTTAAATGTAAACAAACACATCTAAACTTTTATCTTGCTAGCCTTGGTGTCTCAAGCTATTCATCATATTACTTCCGTCTTAAATTATTCTTTTCGATGAAGTACAGTATACAAAACCCTAGATACTTGAGCTATTACTTGAGAACACTGTGGCAACTGTTCCAGGTTTGAAGACAACAATGATGGTACATGTTGGTCCTCTATACTGCCATACAGAAGACAAAATTGGATAAGGATCCAGAAAGTTTCATACTTGGTTTCAACAATGTTTCCTTCCAATAACTGGGACTATGTCCACTGAAAGGAGGCCAGGATGCAGCTCTATGCTCTGATCTCATGTGGCAGATTGCTTTCAGGCCACACACCATCACAATTTTCCTTTAAACAAGTCTTCTTTTCACTAAATGCTAGTTTTTCTGTGATTATTACACATCTCTGAAAAGGAATTTTACCCCTCTGCCTCAGTATATTTTTGTTAGTGTAGGTGTATGATCCATTCAATCTTACAGACATGACAACCACTGTAACTTACATACCAATTATCTCATTCCTTGTACCTTCAAAATGAGGCCATTAAACAGCAGCTTTCTCTCATGGGAAACCTATGAGTAGTTGTGCCATTACTCACAAGGGGGAAAAACCAAAACCAGCAAAAACCAAAAGGGCTACATGCTGAGAGGAAAATCCCAAGAGAGAAAACTGTCTCGTTAAAGTTTTCTTTGCCAAATCAGCACACCTCAAGAACAGCTTTCTCCCATAAGTGAAGTTACCTGTTTCTGGAGACAGGTGGGGATGTAAAATTGGAGTAGTTTAAGAGGAGGGGAAAAAAAAGTTAACCAACATTTTTTTTCAGCCTTGAAAGTACTGCTGGACTGGACAGTTCTGTTGCATACAAATATGCACATCCCAAGCTAAATACAGAGACTTCAGCAGATGCCACAGCAGAGTACAGTTGGGGCATCAGTCGGATGGACTCCTTTGATTCCCTGCCCAGTTCCAGGGTAGCCTCCAGCAGTCTGAGGCTGAGGGACAGCCTTAATTTGTGGCAGCTGGACACAGTCATTGAGGAACCATATGGCAGCTGGGAGAAGCCAAGTCAGGCCAGTGCCTTGCCCTGCCCTGGGATACCCTTTGCAGAGGTGGGAGGGAAGCTCTGGCACCGCAGGGATTCCTCCCAAGCCCTGTGTTGCTTCAGCCTTGGGTCTTGCAAGGTGTCTTAAGGGGACTGCAAAGGATTTCATGCTAATCTGTCTCCAAACATCTGTCCAGACACATCCTCCAATATCCAGAGAGACTACAGTTGCTATCTCCTCCAGAGAAATCTCCCATGGAATTAAAAGGCTCTTACAAATTACACAAAAAACAAGATTTTTGCACCAAGCCCATGATTTCTGCACCACTGTGGTAGCAGCCCCAGGGACACCCTCCCATGGTGTGTTTTGGGTGATAGCAGTTCCCAGGGGTCAGAGATTGGACAAAGCACCACAGATTTTGGAGCTAAATGCTGAAAAGGCATCTGGTTTCAATAAAACTGGAAACTGGGCCAAGTTTGGTCTGCAGAATTTTCTTCCAGGTACAGCATTGATGTCTTATCTCAGTGGCATCTTAGCTTTTCCATACCCTTGCATTAAAAGTTAAATACTATTTATGTGGATACACATATAGCTCATGTGGCAATCTTCTTAAAATACATTAATGAAATATCTTCATAGTTGAGACAGTAAGAATACCACAATTATAAATGACAGGGAACAATAAATCACAATATATCTCTCTGCGTCCTTTAGGCCCTTTTGTTTGTATTGTAGGTTTTAATTGGAGTTGTTATTTTGGTTTGATTTGGGTTGTTTTTTTTTAAATCTATATGCAATCTAAGACAACAGCAGTAAAAGAAAACCAGAAAATGTCTGTCCAAATCTCATATGTATAAACAGGTTTTTCTATCTAGTTTAGTCTAAAAAACAAGACAGTCTACCTTCCTAAAAAGTCCAGACATAAAAACAACTTTACTTGTGCCTTCAGACATATTCAGCAACATTCTGGATTAGCTTTAACCATTAGGTAATGTAAGATTTAAAAAACATTAGCCCTTTCATAAACCAAATTCATAGAGCTTCAACCAAATAGTGCATTGTATTTCATGGATGCATAACCCAAGAAATAAAAGTTTAATAAATTCTTGTATTCAATAACTGGATCAGAGCATGCGTCTTCTCTTTAGGAGGTTTTGAAGTAGATGCTCATACTGAACACAAAATAACAATTATTTTTATCAATTTCTTGGCTTCCTCCACAAAGGTCATTTGGCTTGTAAGCATGATAAGCCATTTTAAAAATTGTTCAGCTCACTCCTTTTTGAGGTTCACTAATGTTTGATTTTTTTTTTTTTTAATTTTTAATTAAATGAGAAAAACATACTGTGTTTAAAAGTGCTTGCCCTCTGCTACCCTTGGGTTTTGCTAAGTGAAAACATCCACTATCAGATATCAGAGAGTCGGTGTGACTTGAAGACAAAGGGAGAAACCCCTTAGCTCATCGGGTTTACACTTCCCTTTTGGCGTCACAGAGCAATCACCAGGGCTCCTTGCAGGCTGGGAAAGTTTTCCTGTTACATTCAGGATCTTCTGGTGCAAAACAGAAAACTTTTTCTTTCACAGAGCCTGGCACTCATTTTGAATGTGATGTGTGACAATGTGAAATAGAAAATACATTTGGTGCCAAAGATATTACGCTACTGAACAGAAGCTGGATCCTCTCTTTACTGGTCGTCAGTCAGCCTGTATCTTGAGGTCTGAAGCTGCAAAGGCAGCTGCTAGATGTGTAGCTGCAGTGATACAAAACTGAGGTATTACTCAGCACTAAGAACTGCATGAACAAAAGCTGAAAGCAAAAATATGCACCATACTCAGTTCTAAAAACTGCCACATTAACTCATTTCACTCCTCTCCTCTGTCTAGAACCAAAAACCCACTAGTTAGGTATGGGGATTCTGGGCTCCTCTGGCTCCCTTCCTCTCCCCAAGTGGACAGGGAAAGACTGTGACCATCCAGCACCAGGAAGGAGGTCGTGGGATCAGGGAAAAAAGTTGTGGTAGCAAAACAATGTGTGGCAAGGATGGGCTTGCCTTGGTAGTACAATGAGGGACTTACCATATATTACTGTAATGAGATTTTGTTGACAGATTAGTTTGGAGCTGTTGAACCTCAGGCTCTCTCCACCTCCGTCTCCCATGGCTTTTACTGTACTCCTTCTCGAGGTTTTCCTTTTGAGGGATAAAGGGAAGATGGGGCAGAGGCGCAGGAGGAAGAGAGTCTGCAGCATATACCCTTCGTTAGCAGGAATGTCATCAGAGGATGACTTGGGTGGAGGAACCTGAGGATCTGACAGGAGTGAGCTGCAGGGATCAGTCACAGGGCACAGAGAGATCATAGTAGAAAAGTCACCAGGAAGAATATAAGCCATGCCAACGGTTGGAGGCTGCTGTGATTTGTATCAGTGCAAACATGTAAACAAGTGGCAGTACTTTGAATTTATTGTGGTAGACCTTAGGTCAGAACGAGATCCATGGGTCTGAAAAAAGTAGAAAAGGGAAAACTAGGTAGAGACTAGTATGTGAAGGCAAAATGGAGAGATGATGAGAGGATATACTGCACCAGGATATTGTATCAGCAACTTTGGAAATAAGAAAGTGGAAATGGTTAAATTAAATTACATTTTAGCGCTCTTTCTGATCTGCTTGAGTATCATGAATATTATAATCAAGAGATTGATAATTTTGATATCCTAGGAGAACAGAAGTACACAGTCCCCAAAACGTGCTAGATTGTATCAGCGTGGAAATCCCACTAACAGGAAATTTCAAAGATCTCCAGACAGATCCTTAACTGCATCTGTGGCAGTGCACACTTCTCCAAGATTACATTTTGTTATTGAATTTTTTTAAAATATCTCTGCTAATAATTAACAAAGAATTGTATCTGAGAAAACAATCTCATCTGCCTGTTAGGTAGGAGGAGATCAAAACTTTGTGCAGTGACAGTCCCAGGGGAAGAAGGGTGGCAGCTCCAGCACTCCACAGTGCCTCATCAAGCTAATTCACAGTGTCACAGGCAACAGGAACCCACAGGTGCTCAATACAACCTCCAGTATGAGCCTGTCCTCAACAGATTTTCCTGAATTTTATATTTTTTTGCAAGGGAATTAGCAAACATGGTATTTGGAATCACTGCCGTTTGACCAAACCAATGAATGAACCAGCCCTCTCGCTGACCAAAATGACTGAAAGCAAAGATATCCACTGGGTTCCCTGTCCATCTGATGCCAGAGAACTTACTAATTTGCCAGAAGTGTATTTCTTATTGTTGCTGTGAAAGGTAGCATATGTGACAAGATTTTCAGAACTTCATCTGTAAGTGCTGATGATTATACTGTTACTGAGAAAGGATACAGTGATGGGAGGAAAATATCCAAGTCCTCAAAATAGACTTCTTTTTCCAAGTCACAAATGGCAGCTCAGCTTTCCTTTTAATGAGCATTCTGAGTTGAATTACCAATGCTGCTCTTGCAAATTTCTGCCAAATTTCTCCTGCAAATTTGACTAAATTTTTAGTCTATCAAAATCATATTCACCTCAGTTGGAGTTTTATTGGCATTGTAAATGAATGAAAAACCTGAGCAAGGAATGTAACTGAGATATTAAATGTCTTTGCATGTGTGTTTATTCATTTTTAAACATTATTATTTACACCCTCTAGAAGCAAGAAAAAAGGAATAAAGAAAGGAGGGGATGTACTATAGGTTAGTTTAACAAAACAACAATGATTTGCATTGCTGCTGACAGCTATCTTGACTCTCCAGCACTGAGAAGTGCCAGATGGTGAATTTGGAAGAGTTAGCAGCAAAAAATGTGACCATCTCAGGTTCAGGAAGTCTCTGAAAGGAGGATTTGGAAACTGGAACTCCACATAAGGATACAAACCAGAAGCAGATTTCACTTTTATTGAAGAGGTGGCTGCAGGTAGCATACAGGACATTAAAAGTTCTTTAAGGTTTCTATTCTATTGTTTGTCTCCAATCTGCTGCTGAAAATAAGAAGGAAAAAATCTCTTTTGAATGTGTGTGTATATATATATATGTATGTATGTATGTATGTATGTGTATAGGGAATTATATATGTATATATACATAGGAGAAGAAAAGATCGACAATGAAGAAGTCAACTTAAAAAACAGATACATGTATCATCACAAGCAGGACCCTAGAGCAGAGTTCCAATTCAATGATTTTGGGAAAGATTCAGTGAGTATATTGATAATATATGCTGCCAAAATGAGCATTTTCTTGCTACCTGGTGAGATTTCACATCTACACATTTTAACTGGAAGGAGTGGTCACATATCTGGCCAGTCAGAGTGGGGTTAGAGGGACCAGCTGGGACTGCTATGTCAGGAAGGCAACTGATGAGTCTGGCCTGAGAATCAGATGCTTGTTTCTTTCTCTTTTCTTAACAGAGTTGACCCTGATAGAAGATAGGAGCCAAAAGAAATGGTGTGTGGCATTCCTGTCTCAAAACTTTGCATCTCTCAGTAGTTATCCAGGAGCCCTCGAATCTCTCTAACACCAAGAGGAAGACATATGATCTGGGTGAGTTACTCCATCTGGAGGTGCATACCCTGGGTAAATCCCACCTTTTAGGGTACATATTTTTCTTGACTACACTGAAAGCCTTTAGGTGAGATCTGAGTGCCTAAAGAGACACATCATAATCGGCACCTGTGGGTGACCCACCTGGCCTCTTACCACCTCCCCAGAAGGGCACAAGTGTCTTGTAGATCATCTTCTTGGGCTCTAACTTTCAAAGGAATATTTTAATTACATTTTACGGACCTGTTGAAATGCCCTGAATGTCTCTGGACACATCTACAGTGTTGCCAAGCACCTGAATTGCTCTCCTCATGGGGGAGAAGTAACCAGGTAAACACAAATCCATTTTGTGTTGTCAGAAAAAATTTGCATTGAAAGAAATGACAGTAAGGCATTACGTATCACAGCAAAGGGCCATCGAACATATTATGCTTTCTCCACCTGTGGTAGTTGAATGGATGCCTAAAGAAGACAAAGAAAGACAGGCATATTTGAAATTCCCCATTAGTAACGTCCCACTCTTCAACTGTTTTCAGTTTGAGAGTTCTTGATTAGGATATGGTGCTTGTGTGTTTAATAATCCTCATTGGTTTTTCTTCCAAGAACATGTTCCATCTGGCCTTGAACTCAAACTGACTTTTACCAAAAACAGAAGCAAAAAAAGACAAACATCCTGCCTTCCCCAACCACCTAGAAGTACAGAAATATATCCAAAAACAGAGAAAGTCCTCAAAGGCCATGTGATCACTGCTGTCTTAGTAAAAGATAAACAGAATGACAGAGCAGAAACAATTTCCAAATATATTCCTCTAAAAGTGGTGTTGGGACAGGTTTCAGGTAAGATACATAAACATCCACCGAGTTCCATGAAGGCAGATGTAGGACACCCAAGACTATACTAGTCTGGAAAATACTGGCCTTTTTCAAGTCCTGAGGAACTATAAGGAATAATGTCAAGATTTTTTTAATCTATGCTAGGCAATGAAAAGAAGTCTTTGCAGTACAGATGGAAAATTAGTTTCCTTTAACATCCAGTATGCAATCCTTGCAAATCCTTCAGTAAAAAAACTCACATTCAAAGTAATTCTTCATTATCAATCTCTGTAGTAGGACATTCTGCTTTCTTCCTTTCTCCCATCGATCCAAAATTTAAAATGCATGTTTCCCAACCTCATCCATTACTATAAATTTTACAATTGTATTTATACCCCCTTATTGCTTCCTAGGTTCATCTATAAAATTAATTTATATTTGAAAATACCAGGGGAAAATATCTTGTGGAATATATTTATTTGTACAAGCAGAAGTGTAAATTCTGAGATAGGAAACAATGTTGATATGGAAATCCCATGTGGCAAGTCCATTTGAATGAAGGGCAAGAGAACATCTCAGTAGCATAAGGCATTACATAGGATTGGTGATTCTTCCAAAAACACATGTAATAAACTCAGGAAATACACAGTGAATTTGGGAACAGGCCATGGGAAATTGCAGAAGTAGAGAAATCAAACAACCTGACAAAGATCTGAGGTGACGATGATTTTTTTCCTCCTTTTGATGTCACCAACGGGCAGAATTCAAATTGTCATGAATGTAAATAATTACAAGAGAAGATGGTAAATTAATTACTTGGAGAGAAAAAGCAACATTGGAGTCCTGCTAAGGAACTGATATTTAGCTATTGCTTTGTGATGTAATGGAAGATACAAGAGACTCAGAGGAAATCACAGCACCTCTCTGGGGGCTGCTGTGTTCATATCAGAAACCGTATTTCAAATGCTCTCTGAACAGTCTTTGGGGTCACTAACAGTTGTGCAAAGCCAGAATAACTCCTCTGGCACTTCTAGATGTATTCTTTGAACTCCAGGGCTGTAACAAAGATGAGACGTGTGCCTGGGGACCTTCCACAGGACCAGGTTTTGGGATGCTGGTGCTGTGGCCATCAGAGAATACTGAACTGAATAACAGTAGGAACTGGAGAGACTTTGGTAGATGTTTTCATAAGTTTACTGAGTTCAGAAGTGGTCTCTGAGGAAAAAGGATGACTAATGTGTAATGGCACAACTTTAAAAGTGAACCTATAGAGACATAGTAGGAAACTACACACTAGTCAGTTTGACATGAGTTGTGAGCAAAAGCCTTTGAAACTCTTTTAAGAGTCAAAAGGGAGAACATTTGGAAAACAGCAGATTAACAGAAAATAGCCAGCATGTCTTCAGGAAGGCGAGGTCGCCATGGCTCACTAGCAGAGGGGAATTCTTTGCGGATGTTACTGCTGGGCTAGGGAAGGGGCTGTGGTGCACCATCGCTGGGGCTGAGTGTTTCTCAAAGCAGTCTGACAAGCTCCACAGTGGGAGTAAATAGACACAGTACAGAGTCTGTGGAACTGGAGGAGACTGCACAGTCAGACTGAGTAGGGGCTGAAACATAGACTAAAAATGATGACCTAAAATGCAAAATTTTAGAGGTGAAAAGTAAAAGAGGGCTACCAAGTTCTGCAGGAACTTGAAGTGGCTTGAATAAAGGAAAAAAAAAAGAAAAAAAAATAGAGACAAAACCAAAACAAACAGAAAAACATAAAAAAGGGAGGAAGGCTTGTTACTGATTCAGCAGACAGTGATCAAGATCACCAGTCCTTGGAAAATAATAATCCCCTCAATGTGCTGTTAGCTAGGTAAGAATTGTTATGGTCTTTTCATACAAGAGAGAAAACAGAAGCACCACAATATTAATGGTTTGCCCAAGTTCACACCTCCTACTTCAGCTGTCTGGCTCATCAGCAGCACTTGAAGGAGAAAGGGAAATCCTGGGAATAGGATCCTCACACATAAGTAAAAGGGAAAATATTTTTTCAATATCTTGTTTTTAAAATGAACATGCTGTAAATCTGGGGGGAAGATTTTTTGATACAAGGGAAAGATATTGATTGATTTTCTGTGGGAATCTACGCACTGAATTCCACCTTCTGCCCTCCCTGGTGAGGACCCCAATGCTGAGAGCTCTCAAGCACCCAAGTTTGACTCAGGGCAATTTCTTCCAGAGCTACCCTCACAGCAAGATGATTTTTAAAAACCACCACCCTTTATCTCCTGCTGGAAATATATCATACCAACTGAGGTTTCAAAGATGCAGATGAAAATAACACCATAATGCAACTGCACTTCACCTAATTGCCAGCCAGGAAACAACACAAAGCTTTGTCAAACAAGACAAAAATATCCTGGGCAAAGGTCCAC
This sequence comes from Lanius collurio, assembly GCA_020086605.1. Classification (NCBI taxonomy): domain Eukaryota; kingdom Metazoa; phylum Chordata; class Aves; order Passeriformes; family Laniidae; genus Lanius; species Lanius collurio. The sequence goes on along the minus strand of JACBWW010000012.1, from coordinate 25,500,836 downwards.
AAACACGTATTGCTGTTACCACCATATTGCTGACAACACTTGAAATAAACCCACTTTTTATTTCATTAGTAGCCTTCTGCTGTCCCTTGATGCCATGAATCCCAGCTGCTGCCACATGGACTCCAGCTCTGGGAGCCATGCCAGAGAGTAGGTGCAGCAGGGAGGCTGCAACCCTGTCAGTAGGGATTGGGTTTTGTGGTTTTGGTTTGTTTGTTTGGTTGGGTTTTTTCCCAGAAAAGTCTAGGTACTTAAAGCTCAGGTCTGTTGCCTGGGAAATGTTGTGAACTTGGAGCACCGTCCAACTGCCACGAGACCAGGCACAGGCACAGAAATGCTGGGGCTGCTCAGCCTCCTGTGCTATGTTAAATCTCCCCTTGAAGTAATGAATCACAGGGCCACAGATTTCACTGTACAACCTTTTCCAGGCTTCTCCTGCTGTTGACGGGAACTATAAAGGCCAGGACTTTGCCTGCTTGTGGATTTCAAGGCCTCTTTTTCCTTTCCTTTTCTGGTGCTTCTTTGCCCTGTCTCACATGTTGCAATTAGCTTTCCTGGGGGAGTTTTACAAGACGAAGATAAGAAACAGCTAGGCAGTTGTTTGTCTTCACATTTTCTCTCAGAAAAGAAGAAAAAAAACTTTTAAGATCTGAGTTTCTATGTGAATTGTTATTTGAGGGGCTAGAGAATAGAAATGCTCTGGGCAGTCAAGCAGGGAACTTTAAAAGGAATCGAGCCTAAATGCAATAAAAGAAATATTTGAAGGGATTTTTGAGGAATTTCAGGACAACCCACTCCTCCCTTTTTATTAGCTACATCAGTGCTTGATAAGGTGGTTACATTATCCAAGTGACTGACAAAAGCCACTTCTTAACCACCATTTAAGAAGCAACTATGTGGCTGCATGATTGTGTTACCCCACCAGCAGAGAATTTTTTTGAGCCATGCATTGATTTGACATTTCCTTTTCCCAATTTCACTATTTTTGGGAAAAGAAATACTTGCTTTCCTTGAACAACTAGCTTTTGGAGTCAGCTGAGTGTAGCTGGGAGACAGCATGTCAAATATTGCTAAGGCACAGGGTAATTTTTTTAATGAAAGGTCGTGACCTGGGTCTCTCCAGATAGTCTGGCACTTACCACCTCTGTATCCTATGAGTTTGATTTCATAGTCTATATCTTGGACCACAAACTGATAAAACTGAACTTAGCTTCCCTCATACATTCATTGCAGTCCTGTTTATAGTGTCATGATGGAGGTCAAGTTTCTACTTCTGACAAAAGTGGTTTTCTTGCTTAGAAAAAACTGTGGAACTCCCTCCTGCCACATGCTTAGTCAAATATCAAAAAGCTTTAAAATATAAATAGACAAATTAATGGAAGTCCATGAGGGGTGATTAAAGAGGAAGATACAGACATAACCTCTAATTAAAAAGTGCCTAGGCTGCAGACTGCCAGAAAGGAGGTAGAAATATTGAGCAAGTATCACTGTAAGATAACCCCGTTTTCTTGTTAAGATATTCTTTTGGGTAGAGCAATGATGCAGTGTCCACTAAAGAGCTAAGTAGCCTAGCAGATGTTGAACTCAGAGTTGAGCCCCATGAGGAGGAAGACATTTTTCACAACACTGAGCTACAGCACATATATTTTATTCTGCATATGTTCCTGTTGCCATCTTTTTTTTTTTTTTTTCTGAGCTTTGTTTTGATATATGTGCAACTTGTCTTCAGCTTACAGAACATGAGTAAAAGTAGGCAAGGGTGCACTCAGGAGGACTATGGCATCTGCCAAGGCAGTGTCTGGGTGCAAGGCTGGGTATTCAGAGGAAGTTTCTATATAGGGAAGAATGGAAGGTCTAGGAGGTGACCTTAAGATGGATTGGGGATTAAATGGCAGAGAATTTTGAGGTTTGAAATGGGGTTGGTGAAAAGAAATGAGGAAATTTGGTTACTGGGTGGGAGGATAGTGAAGAAATGAAAACCCTTTTACCTCTGTCCACACGGGCATTTCTAATTACAGTCACCTTTCTGAAGGGAAGAAAACAAACTTACTTTATTCCAATATTCTCTTTCTCAAAGATATGCACAGGTAAAAAAATGCACATATCTCTCACTGTCCAGCTCCTATTCCTCCTTCCCAGTTTTGCTATTTGGACCACAGTATAGGTTCTTTATTCTGCTGGTAGAGTTTAGGATAGTAAGAATGTCTGTACTTCGAGTGGGGATCTTGACACACTTCAAAGAAGTCTGATTGTTGAGCACCTTCCCACATGGGAGAAAAACAACACACTCCATGGCTCACTCATTCCCCATCCCAACCCATCCTGTCTCCTGCCTTATTGAGGGCAATAAATATCTGAATCTCTGTCTCTGTTTGTTCTTACCTAACAGGTCTTCAGTCCAAGAGAAGAGGGTCTTGTTTAGGTCCTGAGGTTACAGACGAAATATCTGGGAATGACCCAGTCAGAGGTTGTGTTATGGACACCTCATCATATGGACACCAGAAGATGATCAATAAGCCTCAATTTTGTCACATCTCCTGGGAGAGAGACTTGCAGCAGTCTTGGGGTAAGTAGGAGAACACAGTTTTTCAAACACATTACAGGAGAAGATAATTGCCTAACACATGGCTGACCAGAATAACTGTGTGAGTTCAAAGGACTGGAGGAAGAGGATAGGCATACCAGCTGCCAGAATATACAGGCAAACACACTTTTAATATAAATCATATTAACCAGAGTAAGTTCTCTACATTATTATGGATTTTGAAAAAGTTTTTTGTGACTTTTTTAAAGGAAAAACCAAACAATTTTAGGAAAGGTTTATGAAATACTATATGCTTACTGGGATTGCTTTTTCGCATGTCTTTTCTTGGAGGGAAAGGAAACTAACTATAATATTTTTCTAGCTCAGGAAAAATTATGAAGTATATAATCTGAGATATTTACAATGAATTTAAGATTACCATCAAATTTTCATTATATACAATCTCTCTACATATATACTTACATATTGTTTGCCTGTCCTTGTAGTATATGCATGTCTATTAAGCCTACAACAAAATAGAATTAAAATGTCTTTGAACACTAGAAAAAAAACAAAGTCAGAAATCGTTCCAAACTGCACCTGAGCCAAAAACTCTACATCTAAACAGTCCCATAAATGTTAAGAACTTAAAAGTTTAGGTCCATTACCACTGCTAATAAATCTATCCTTCATTATTAGTTACCACGTGGGTGCTTTAATTTCTGTCCAAGTCTCCTACAGACAGAGCAGACAACTAATGTGGTGAGTTCTGTGTCAGATTCTCTTGCCCTTTTTGCTATGCACCTTTCCCGTGTGCTGATGACATAATGTCATTTAATTAACCCTGACAGCTCTTTTCCTTTCTTTTTTCCTTTTAAAGAAAATAGATGTGAAGGACATTCTTTTATGAAATGGTTGTGTGGTTTTGAACATATAATATTTCCTCCAGAATAAAAGCAATAGTTTTTCATGGGCTGTGTTTTTTGGGTTCAGGCTCTGACTCAGTCAAAAATTTTTCTTCAACATTATTAAAAGAGGTGGTAACTGACCTCTGAATAACTGAAGAGGACTAGGAATGGAACAGAGGGAAACAATATGGAAATGAATATTCAAAATAGAGAATGCAGTCTAGTCTATCTGTCCTTTCCTCTCCTTGGCAGGCCACTCGAAAAAGGAGCCAGAAAACAAATAAAGGAAGATGAGGAAGAAATATGAAGTGGCTTCCAGACAGACTACGATTCTTCTTCTCTGAGAGGAGCTGACTGTAAGAGGGCATGCTGGAAACAAAATTATGGATAGTCTGTTCATTAACCACATTTCTCTGGTTATTGCAACGACAGGTAATAGCCAACCACTGAAACTGGCCAATGAAGCCACTTGATGGGAAACCATGTTGAAAGTAAAGCAGAAATAGTACTTTCTAGTTTGGCCTGGCTTACATGAAGCCATTCATGCTGGGACATCCTCTGTGACCCCATTTCCCTCCCTCCATGAATTTTTTTGTTTCTATTCTGTACTGTTTTCCACATGTCAAGTTCTCTTGTGACTTTCCCCTCTGCCATAGACTGTGGTCCTCTTCTGCTGCCTGCATGTATCCTTTCTAACTGGACTGTCTCCCAGGCTATTGCCTCACTTCATATCCTACTTCATACTACATTCCCACCAAACCATCTTTCAGCCATACTCTACTCAAAAATGCTGTGGAAATTTTTGGCAGACCAACCTTAGGTCTTCCACATTTTGCTCTGGGTGTTTCCTAGAGGATTTCAGAGTAATAAAAGGAGGTTTGCTACACTTTTGTGCTTGAGCCAGCATGACTCTGCTGGGACATTCTTACACTTTCTGATAATCCTTCCAATTCTTTCAGGTATAGACTTCCACAAATCCTACTATTTGCCCACAACCTTGATTTTCCTGCCTCTATAGCTGGAGACAGGAGCTTCCAAATAGAGATCTGTCAAATGCATACATGGGTCACTGGGGTAGTTTTGCAGATGGGCACACTGGCACTGTAGAGTCATTAGTGCAGTCATGACTTCAGGCACAAGAGAGATTTAGAGGGGAAGGGTGGACAAGGAGTACCCATATCAGCTTTGCATGATGACCACTAAGGTAGAGACACCTGAACAGTAGTCATCAATTTGCCACAAAAGCTTTACTCTAGCTTTCACACAGGTGGTAAGACAGACAAAATTAATGAAAATAAAAAGAAGGCTCTGTGGGTCTTTTGAATGTTTTATTGTGGCATGGATTCTTCAATTCTCTTATGTCCTGCACAGCATTTTTAAAGACCATCCCCACCTGTCTGGCTGGTGCAACTTGGAAGTACAGTCACCAAAAGGAACAAACAAATATGGAGATGATAAATATTCATGGTGCATGAACTAAGAAAAGAAATTATTCCTTCAGAGAGAGAAAAAGAGATAATAATACCTAAAGTATGGGAGATATTAATGACTACTGTAGTGCTGGCAAGAACATATCAAGAATTGGTGCACATATGCAATTCATAACTTTTTAGACATCCACTTGTTTGCTGCACAAATAGATTTACAGCATGTTTTTAATCAGCTCAATAGACAGACAGATGAAGAAAATGGTACAGTGTGGCAGAAAGCAAGTATTTTGAATTCCTCCACTATAAAGACATAATACCCTTAAAACAAGGCATTTCCCATTCCTTTATCCCCAACTCTGCCATAACAAGTCTCTTGTATTGGCTCAAATTATACATATGCCAGACTTAAACTCCAGAGTCAAGTACCTAATTTTCTGAGTTTTGAGGTGTGGATTACTGGGTAGTACCAGTCTCTATAGCAAATGAAATTAATCCCAGAGTTTCAAATTCCCCAGTGACCCATGTATGCATTTGACAGTTTGATCCTTCCAAATCCATGCCTTTGTGGCCTAAGTTATGGAACAGCACATACCAAATCACCAAGTGCACAGCGTTTATACACTGTCATTCAACGGCACAGAGATCTGGTCTGAGAGACTGGGTGAAAACAGTTAAAGCCAAAACTATGTTTAGAGTGAAGAAATGCAGGAAATACAGTGAGTGCCCACATCAAAGTGTCTATGACTGCTCTGAATGGCATCTGCACTTTCAGGCTCCCACAGTATTATTTGCTTTAGCATTTGTGGTTGATCTTCAGTCAGACCAAGCAATATACTTCAGGGGTGCATCTGAGGAGATAATCTAAGAAAACAATGGGATTTTGCTCTGTTTCCTGAACAGCATCATCATCAAAACTTACTGAAATCAAAAACAAAAACACAGCAAAGCACAAAAGGGTCAAGTCTCGGTCAGCCTGGAACCTGGAGAGTGGCACATACTGGTCTCCCTCCAACTAATGCATTCCTACACCTACTTCAAATTAATCACCAAACAAATCTTTCTTGGCCTAAATGGAGTGCTGAAGAAATGCAAATTAACATAAAATAAGGGAAACGAAGGAGGAATTAAGCTGTGGTCAGAAGCTGATTTTAAAATTACGGTTAAACTACCAAAAAACTACTTAATTTCACCTGATGCTTGTGAAGTGACCACAGAGGTTCACCTTGTTCTGGGTCTTCTCCATGGCTGTGCTCAGTGGGATGTCTGAGTCCCTAGTAACTATGTCAGCACATATGTGAAGAACAGCTTTGTGCACCTCCTCTTAGCTGTATGCAAAGATGGAATTAGCAAGGCACACAGCATTGCAATACTGAAGCACAGCCCATTTTTGCACGTCTGTCATTTGGTCTTACAAGTTCCACCCATATTCTTTCAAACTAAGGCTTGATGAACCTTATTTTAAAGAAAAGCTTAGAATCACTTGTCATCCTCAGCCTGTTTCATTACTATATCTGCCCTGGGATAGGAAATGGAAATTACTATCTTAATTATTCTTTTTAGATCAGTGCTGAGGCTGGAGGAGCTTTGCAGTAGGAGCATTCATTTCACTGTAGGCAAGTACAGCCCCTGGCACACCAAATCCCAAATGAAAGGCACCACCAACAATAAAACCTACATTGCCAAAAATGAATCCATGAAGAATAAGACCTGAAATAATTTTACATATTATTTTCACAATGTTTTGTAATGTTCTGTCGATACAATGTGATTTTGATCTGTTTTGTTCTTTAATACAAAATGCGTTCTTAAGACAGGATAACCTTTTGTAGAGTCATTTTCCAATATTAACTGTAGGAACTATTGCTGGAGTAGATAAAACACTAAAACTGGAAAGAACTTCTGAAGTTGGATTTTCCAGTTTCTACACATCATCTTGTCATTTTTACCCCTGCAGAGTGAGTGTGGACAGCTACTAGGACAGAACAACAACAAAAGGCTGTAGTAGGACTTCCTGGGGGCCACAGCAGAAGTTTAGTCTCTGATCTTTTCTGTATTACATGTTCTGAGTAAGACACTCCTCTGCTTCTCAAAAAAAAATAAAAAGTGTCTGAGACAAAGTACCCTACTCTGTCATCATTTTCCATCCCATTTCATGGTAGAGAAGAACCAAAACCCATGTGCAAATACCATCTTCAACTTTGAAAGGCAGAAAAACTTCCAGAGGATAATAATTCACTAAGGACTGACTTATTCATTTTATGTTTCTTGGGTTATATTCTCAACTGAAATAAGTGACTGAGTCTCAGGCAAAAATTAATGCGTGTCCTTTCCTTTCAGATAACAGGAATGCCTCACACAACAACCAGATTTTGTATTCCCTCCCTACATAAGAGCTGCTCCTTCTTCCCTATGCTATTAATCCTCCCCTTCCCTGAGTTTTTCCTACTTTTACTGGGTTCTGATTGGTCTGTCTTCACTACATATGGGCACCGTAAAATGCTAAGTGAACACATACCACATACCTAATTGCCTAATGGCCTACTGATGTTTTCCATGTTATTTTTCCCTCTGTTCCTAATGCAAAATTATTCCATTACTTGTTTGGTTTTTGTTTGTTCATGTTTTTTTACCTACCATTTAATATTTCGCAGATATCATTACTGATGTGCTGACATTAAAGCCATTGATTTTTTTCCAAAATAAAGTAACTACATCCAGCATAAATACACATAAAACTTTTGTAAATAAAGACAGCAAAATTAGTAACTACTGAAAAATTCCCCAAACAAATTACAGCTCATTTTTCTATGCAGATATAAGAACTAATGACAACCTGAGGATAATCAATGAATTCACGACCACATCTTAGATAGGTTTTTTGGCATTTAACTCATGGCATGGTGGATCTGTTGGCTGACGGGGATTCATAAAAAGCTTCTGCCCAAAAGGAATTTCATTACTACACTTGACTCTGAAATGTCTATAAATATTTGTACAATCAAAATTCTTCCCTTACTGATGTGCCTCAACAGCACACAACATTGAGATAAAAACAGGCTGAATGAAAATTCATTTTTAATATGATGTAAGCCTTTTCTGACGACGTTTCATGGTATGCAGCCAATTGTTCCTTGTTCAATAGTCAACTGTAGTGCCTACAAAACTTTCCTTCCAAAAAACATCATTTTGTAGTTCAACATATTGCTATGAGTTTCAGGACCAGCTCATTGTGTGGCTGTGTAAATTTTGTTATATCGGAGGAATTTGGAAATTACAGGATAATAGCACAAGGACAGCAATGTTTAATCTCCACAGGTTGTTTTAGTAACTTTGACATGAGATGAACATGGCAGAACAATAGTTCAAGTTGTCTCTTTATAGGATGAATGTCTTACTAACACTGAATAAATGCTGACATGAAAGAGTATATCTCTTTTTAATTTTTTTTATTTCCATGTGAAAATATGGTAGATTTTTATCTTCTCCACAAACTTTTAAAATCACTTGAAAACTATCCAATTTCTTATTTTAGCTTCTTTGGAAGCCTACAAGCCCTTTGGCACAAGTCAAGCATTGGCCAAGAGAAGAAAGTTGCAGTTAGCAATGTGCAGTTAGCTTTGTATTTCACCATGCATTTATCTGTGCACAGTCCAAATATTCACTTCTGAGCATTGCATTCTAAGAGATCTCTTATTCCAAGAAGTGTGGCAGGCAGCAGAAAGAAAAATAAAAAGATCCTTATTGGAGAAAACCATGGAGAAAGAATGGAAGATGGGCTGGATCTGGCCAGCAGTCCCTTGGGCTTCAACCAGACCATGATTATCTACCAAAGAGTTCAATGATGGTGCAATAGCTGAGCCCATCTCAGCTCTGTGCAGCAACCCCATTATTCACAGTCATCCCAAACAACTCACCTCCCAGACAGAGAGGAGCCAGTTGGGGTACACCGTCTCGCATCTCTTGCACATTCCTTTAAGCAAAAAATGTCAAAAATTTTTATATAGTTCTGAAAAGTAAGCATTTTATAAGGTATGCTTTTATATGTACACATATGTTTAGGTGTTAAATAATGGGGTTTCCTTAAGTTATGGATTTTAGTTCCTCTCCCCTTTGTTCATCTCCTTCTTTATTCATTCTAGGTGTTCTCCTTGCACAGACGACATTTCTTATCTCTATGCTTTCAAAATTATTTCCAACTGGAAAGGAGTAAGCTATTCCTGTGTAACCCATCTCATGGATTTATAAGATACTACTACTACTTAATCAAAACATGTCAGAAAAAGCTTTTTTTTATTGTAAAAAACACAAATGTTAACATTTTGCAGAGAGAATTTGTTTTGTTTCAAGTCCTGAATTTTAAAACAAACTAACCCACCCAATGCAAACAAAACCAGACCTTTCATTAGGGCAAATGAAATAAAAGAAAATAACCTGCACTCTTACAGGGTCCGTTATTTTAGCAAATCATTACCCAGCTCAAAAAATTCAGGAACATTGGATTTTCAAAATGCTTGAGAAGCTAATGTAGATAAAGCTTACCAATGGAAAGTGTTTTTGTTTTAGTAAAGCTAAAACCCTTGTGTTTTCTATTAATTTGAGGATTATAAAAGATGACAGAATCCATAAATCAAACAAAAATATTAGTCACAAACAGTCCAATTTATTGTATGGTTTTTTTTATACAATAAATCCCCTATGCATTCAGGTTTTTCCCATGATCCATCTTTATGCACTTTTATTAGACTGGCATTCAGAAACTTCTGATTAGTTTGTTCATACAGAAACAACAGTTAAAAAGCAGAGATTTAATAATGTACAGACAAACTTTATGGGATGTACATAAGGCCAAAGACCACAAAGAGATCAGCAATGCCAGAACAAACCATCTGGCAGTGAGGTTTTTGTAAACTGATAAATGTGCTATTTATTTTTATTACAATAGTGTATCAATAGAGACCACAGATTATTTCCTACTTATATCTTTGCATCACTGATATCCTTGACAGTGGGTAAGTAAATGCAGTTTCTATCAAGGAAAGATAGCAATCTAAGAAACAGCTACATAAAGAACAAAACAAACCTGGCAATTCAGAGATGGAGATGGGCAGCCTTTAAAATAACTGATTAATAAACTAATTTCTTTTGATTACTGCTATTACTAATGACAGTGCACAAAGCAATAATCAGGATCTACAGACCATTTGCTAGGTGCTCTGGGAACCCACACACAGTCATCAAGAGAAAACTAATGGAGACACGAGTGTGAGCTGGAAATAAATGGGGTGTTGAGGCCAGATTAATTATTAGTAATGCTGGGAGGCCAACATGAGGAGACATGATGTGAGATGGGATCTCAGATATCCAGCAGCGTTTCCTTCTCTCCTAGAGGAATAGTGACTCCCAACAAGGAAGAATAAGTCGAGGAAGAAAGAGGAAAAACTACAGGGGAGACTCACCTCTAACTTGTGCCTAAAGGGTGTCTCATCCTCTCCTCCTGCTTCCCACCAGGTAACATTTCCAACATCTCTTGGTCCTTCACTCTCTAAGTTGCAGTAGACAGGCAAGCTTGACCTACACACATACCATTATCAAGAAAGACCAACATCAAGTTTGAGCACGATTTTGATAAGCAAGCTGTTCTCTCTCTCTTTCTGTGGCCAGAGAAAAAAGGCTTGTGCCAAGATGGAAGTGATTCTATTAAGTACTAGGATGAGCCCCTATAAGTAGTGTTCACAGGCCTGCTTAGCTGATATATAACTCTTCTGCCTATACTCTACAAGTCTCTAAGTCCTGAGTTTTAATTTCAGTCTTGTTACTTAAAATTGTGGTTTTGCACAGCCTCCAGGGTACCTGTCCCACTCAGGAAGAACAGGTGGGTACATAACTAATGTCTGAGCCTGTCTGAGTTCCAGGACGTGCATTTCCATGTGCATCTGCCTTGCAGGGTTCACCTGAGCAGCAGTGGAGACTTCAGTGACTAAGAAGAGATCGGGGCTCCCCACTCCTCCCAGGTGTATCAGCAGTCATGTGGATGACACAGCCTGTGGAAAGTGCATGGTGATAAAGCTTGTCCTCCCATCCTTTTCTCTTTTTCCCCATTTTTTGCCAGTTCCCAGGGTCCCACATTAAATTGTCTCCCCTGCCCAGTGAAGTGCAACCTCACAACTCCCTCCTCTCTTCCTCCTCCAGATGCTATTGTCTTACAGGGAGCAGTCCTTCCACAACGTGCAGACACAGTCTAAGGGCCACATTTCAGAACCGAATTATCGCGGTTCTCAGCCCACAGCATCAGAGTGCATTGCAGAGAAACCAAGTGCTTGCTTGTCTCACCTGCTGGGCCAAGGAGTCTTAATCAATTTTCTGCAAAGGCATACAGTTGTACTGGAAGGAGTGAAGGGTAAGAAGTATGTCACCCAAAATAGTCTCTAATTTATGGTCAAAGTACAAAATGGACAAATGACAGATCACTCCTAAATGTGCTTATCTTTTCCCATTTTTTTCCCTTTATGTAACTCCCATCCTTCTTGTCCAAAACTGTAGATATCCCAGGTGAGTGCTGAAGCACTGGGAGCTCTTTTGGAGGTGTTACTTGACAGCACAAGTTCACCTCCAGAATGATGCAAGGAGTGTCCTCAGCCTGGGCTTGGAGAAACTGCTTTGTACACTTGGCATAACTTATGTGTAAGTTTGTGGTTGGAGCTTGGAGTCTTCTGGTTTTGAACAATATTAACCAATTCTGGATTTAGCATCCTACATTTCTACATTTAGAATTTCCTGCAGAGATTTAACAAACATTGCCATGCCATACTGTACGAACATGCCTTTCTTTAAGCCCTGACTTACGTCTAATATTATCCACAATGGGTGAGTCATGATTACTGTAAACTCAGAGGGAACTGAATTTGAGGATTTGAGAACAAAGAACACAAACCTTAAGGAAACCAGGCTTCATTACTTACATTGCTTATGGAACAGCTTGTTTCTATATATATCACTTAAGAATCATATATAGCACGGTCATTTTATTTCTGAGGAACATGATTAGGCATCAGAGAGACGTGCGCTTTGTTTATGAAGGTATATTTTTTCACAGTGCATGTAAGGATATTTTCAATGGGTTTAGATAGGCAGCTCATGTTTTCTTACATAGCTGAAACATTGAACTTGATTATTGTACCTCAGATTAATGAAAAACATGAAACAATGTGATTAGAAACACTGTAATGAAATTGCAGCAGAGCCAAACCAACATTATCAGAACAAAACGTTCATGTCCCAGTCCAATTTTTAGCCTGTTTAAACCTCCCTGAATGTAAGCACTGCTTGTCTGTTCACTTGATTGCTCACGTCACTTTTACTGCCACGATTTTTAATTTGCAAGACACTGACATAAAAGTCAACAACAAAATATAAATACAGGTTAACTCCTTTCCCCCCATGCAGTACTAAATCATCTTTTCAGCACCAACCCACAACTGCCAGACGAAAGAGAAGAAAGTTTTCTGTACTACTTTTCTGTCAGAAGGGCTAGCCATAGTGTTACTTTAGCACTTTGCTGAATAAACTAAAACCAGGACTTCCAAAACATGCAACTGTAAATTACTGAGCTATGGAGATGCAATTAGAAAGGAAATTAATATGGACAGTGGGGTGCTTTAATGTAAAATGTGACAATAATTAACCAAAGGCAACCTGGATTTTGAGCAGTAGGTACTGACTACCAAAGATAACTTATATTCTTTGTTTTCATAGTCAATTTTGCATTTGCTCAGAAAGACTAAGAGGCTTAATAGATGCAATATTATAAAACCAACCAAAAAGACACAACAAAAAACCCCATACCAAAACCAAAGAGATTTGTGTAAACAAATTATTAGAACTTCCCTTCAATTCCTGCTATAGGAGGCAAAGACTCCAGACAGCTATATGCCAGGAATTCTGTGGGACAGGAAACAAGGGACTCTTCATTACTGGAACAAAACACTCATAGTTTCCAGAGTAAAGGTCCTAATTTTTCCATAAGGCAGACCATATTTAGGGGAAAATCACAGGGTAGGAATTGAAATTGGCCATAAGTGAAAACAGAATTAAGACATTAAACATATGCTAAGTGCAGTAAACTCATTCACAGTTCTTTTGCACTAATAGAAATTGGTTACCAGGTAATGTTTTCTACCTTAAAAAAACAAGCTGCATACATTTTCTTTTAATTAACATATTCTTTTTATTGATTCTCTGAACTTTTCAAACTGATTTTTAGAATACGATGCAGCTTAGGTACATAAGTCAGTGGAATAAGAAGGACATAGTATAGAACACTTTCCTAACATCACAAGTTATAATTAGACTTGGTTTTAAAACTGGCAAAGCCACCACAAACACCTCTGACTGGCAAATATTTCAGTCTGAGGAACAAGTGTCCATTTTTAAGATGTTCAGAGCAGCAGTTGCCCAACCATGGTGCCTAAGAAGGGGAATTCCCATATTTATTTTCTTCATGACATCCTCCACAGTCAACCTTCCCTATTCTCTGTGGCCACAGGAAAGGAATAAGGTCCAAGGCATGAATTTAATAAGTAAATTTCAGAAGATTCTAGCTACCTGCCGTTTTCAAAGTGTCATTAATCTCAAAGTATTTGCAACAGACCCTGTAAGAGAAACATGGATCATCTGAAGGGAATTCTGGAGTACTGGTCCTGTTTTCCCAAATAATCCGATAATAGACAAAAATGTCCCCAGGGACAAAGCAATCTTGTATCATAAGCTCATCTTATCTGATAGAGGTCCAAACCCACACAACTGACAAGATTTTGTTTTTTACAGTCCCTCCTTTGCAGTAAGATGTAGGTGTCAGGCATCACTGCAGAAAAAGGTTGATTTGTAGTGAGATGCAGCACACAGTGAGCCATCCCTTTGGGAGGAAAATAATTAATGCAAAATTCAAAAGGAACTTATTCTTACTAGGACATCCCATTCTGCCCTGTTTCTGCTAAACAAAGCACTAGAGGGGATAGGAATGTCTGCTCAGGAGCAAACAGAAAAAAGCTCAAAGCTATTTCACAGGCCTCCATCAAAAATGCATGAGAACCCTTCCAATACTCTTGCTGTGGAGTGCTTTGCTGGAAAGAAGTCACACACAAGGCTTTCTTCACAAGAAGGTGAAGAAATTAGTTGGATATAATTGGTATGCTTGGCTTCTTTAAGGTTCTAATTTAATTAGAAGCATAAAAAGAGCAAGTTCTAGCACCACGATGAAGAATGGGGGATGGATTCCTGGTCAGATTCAAGAACCTTCATGTTTGGTAGACAGCATGGTAAAGATCGTGCCAGTTTCTCAAGTCTCCTTAGGTGAAGACACAGAAGTTAGGTAGCATGCTTTCAGTATTGCTTATTGGAAGAGGAACCAAAACTGTTTGGTTGCTAGTTAGTAGAGAGATAGGCAGGATGTACTGAGACTGCTCTCTGGGGTGAAAAGCACTGAGAAACTAGATACTGAAATCATTCTACTATGTCATACTAGCTACATTGTTAAAACAAGAGTAGTCTCTAAACCTTTTCCTGCCCAGCTTCATCCTACCAATTTGAAAGAAAAATATTACTCTGTCAAATCTGAAGAACAGTGGAGAAGTTGTGTCATATGTCTGAGAAGCAGGGGGACTCACCCCCAAGCATCTGCTCTACTTGTTTCATTTGTTCTGGTGAGGACCACACAGCATTCATCTTTCAAATCAGGGGGTTTGCAAGGAGTTTGTAGCTAAGGCAGTATAGCAAGACACTCTACTTTCAGAAGTATTTTACATTTAGCAGAAGGATTTATGAATAATACGCAAAGTGTGAGATGCAAACTTTCCCAGGGATCAGTGAAAGCAGAATCCGTTTGAGATTCCATAGTGGCTAATCAAAGCTGGCATTGCCTGCAGGTGACCTATATGCCAATTTAACATAGCTTAGAAGTATGCAGACCATTGAGTGATTATACAGATTGTTTTTGGGAAGCTGAAAAGAAGTTGATTTAGGCACAGAGTTAGAAATACACTTTTGTAGCGTAACAGAGGGATTTAACATCAGTTATGTTCTGCAATAGACAGAATCGCAAGGAAAAAACAACAGGAAAAGGATAAATGGTGTTATCTTGTGTATGACAGTGAGCCACACTGGTAGAAGAGTCAGTCTTACAAGCTTTTGGTACGTGTACAGCTTGCAGCAATGCAGCAGTGGAAAAATCCATGCATCTGTGAGGAATATTACAGAGGTTCAACTGCAGACTAAGTTTGTCAAATTAATTAATTTTAAAAAACTATGCAAATATTTGCATTATTGTATGTGAAATGTGTAACATATTAATTAATGCTTTTCTTCCCTATAGGATACAAGGACATGGCCTTGTTTTTGGCAGTGTATGAAACCAGAACAATTAAACAAGAGAAGGCGAAATATATGTGAATTTAAGAGGATTTTCATTTAGGAAGTACAGGGTCTGACACCAAGAATTTCTGCAGGATCTCTTTGAAAAGCCTTGTGTAACACAAGCTGCAGCTCCCTCTGATTGCCATCTTGAATGATTTTTCCTTGGAATACTGACCATCCACAGAGCTTTTAAAACGTCAGTCATTGCTGTGGGGATCCTCTGATGGATATTGCAGGAACATAGGGATTTACATTTCATAATTATCTTTCTCAGTTGAGACCTACAGTCACAACTAAAATGCAAATAATAAATATTAATAACTCTTCCTAAGAGTTAAAGTGATCATTTCAGACAGTTAAATATTACTGAAGCAGGCCCCTGATGTGCTTGTCCCTGTCTCATGTGTATTTTCCTGCTGCAGTATAAACTCAGCAAAGAACAATTCAAGTGTATGCCACATATTTTCAATACTTGTCCTTCATTACACAGGATCATTGCAGTGAGTTGGTGGACCAAGTTCCACTTTCATTTACAGCAAGGTGGCTCTGGAGTAAATCACTTGGATTCAGTTGAATTACATTGGTATATAACTGAGAGGAATTTCCTCTGATAGATATCATTTCCATTCATGATATGCGTATGTTCCTCAACAGTAATTAAGACCAGATGTTGCTTCATCTTTATGCTGTAAGTGCATGGCTATTGTTTTTCTCTGATACCTCAAAAGATAGTTTTCTGCCATTCCCATACATGGCCGGTACTTTCCCACATATTCTACAGCTAATAAGTTACAAAGATTCCCCTGAACAAGTATCTAGTGCAATTTAAAATGTAAATGCCTGGCAAGGAATTAAGCAACAGGTGCCTGGTATCCATCTATTGTGTATTTACAGCTGGAGGAATTACAAGCTGGGTCCTTCTAAAAAAGGTTTGGAACTCAGTGTCTCCAGAGGAATGTGTGCCGAGGGCTTGACTCTGGAGCAGGGACGCCACCCATTCCACAGGGGCTGCAGCTACAGAAGGGAGCGTGGCACAGGGGTTAGGGAGGGTCTGCACACAGGGGCACATGCAGAAAGATGAGGTTAACTTACATTTTTAGACTGGGAATCCTGGTACTTTCCACACTTGTGTGGGGCTTGGGAAGACTCCAGAAAAGCCAGCCAAGATTGTCAATTTATTCAAGCTTTGTAAGAAAAACTCTGAAAAACTTTGAAGGTATATATATACCGTTTATATATAATACATCAATATGTATTTTAATGTATATTTAATATATAGATGCATTCACACACAAATGTGTGTGTATATATGTGTATATATGCATATTTTAATGTTCACAACCCTTTACTTGTGGCCTCTTAAACTAAAAGAAAAACATCTTACACTGACAGAAACATTAGTACCACTATAGGAGTTAAAAAGGATACTGACTGATAATTGCAGTCACCATCTGTGATTCAATTAATTTCTCAGTCATAAGCTCTACATAACACACAATGAAAGACTCTTTTTGTGGTGTGGAATATAACCCCAGAGGCTACACCGAGGCTCTTGCAAATTTATTACCCTGTTTATTTTGAAAGACAAAGGCGTCTAATTGTGTCAGTTATAAATAACAGCTGTAGTGCAGGGTATGGGTTTTTATCAGTAATCATGTTTCTGAAAAGATTAGCATTTGCTAGGTTGCACTGAACATGAATGAAAGCTTAGAACTAACTTTGCAAACAAATTCTTTAACTATTCAGGGCTGAATGAAGATTATATTAGAACAAGCCTAGATTTTAAAACAAGATCCATTTTTCCCCTTCTGATTTCTTCATATATAACAGCCAACTGGAGGACGTCATAGATTCATAATTGGATAGCAAATTCTGTGACCTTCATAAGAGTACAAGTTAGGTTTTCTAGAAGACGAAGGAAATTGATGCTTTGTCTTTAATGGTTAATTACCTTTTTTTTCCCAGACATGTACTCAGAGTATGCACCTTGTTATATGCCTGCCCAGTATTTAGCCCAAAGGTGGTTCAGACCTGGACTGTAGTTTGTAAGTACATCTGCAGCACAAAAATCAGAAAACTTAAGAAAGATATGTATGCTTTTCTTTCTAAAACTTTTCAAGGTATCTGCTCAGCATGAATATTCTGTTTCAAGCAGATGAAAGTACAGATCAGATTTCAGAAAGTACCAGGATGAATTCTTACAGAGCAGAATTTCTCTTTTCTAAAACTTCTCAAAATTCTCTGCCTCCTTTGCCCTCTCCCAGGCACAGGTATCCATATGTGCCTTTGGGATTGTGTATGGTCAGAGGGAAGCAGAACAGCCACTAACACAGCCACTGTCCACATCTCAGCTGCCCCTTCCAGCTGTCCTGTTGTAATTTAACTGATCATCTAGGTGAAGAGTGGCTACTTTTATCCAGTAAGAGAAAGGTTCTGCTAGTAGAGACAAGAAGGCATTTTAAAGACTTTACCTTCTCTGTACTGCCAGGTCTCATAGCTGTAATTATTGTTTGTTTTGCTCGGAGCTCCAGGTTCTGGAGTTGTGAAAAATCTCAGCTTTCATTAAAAGAAAAAGTAGGTTTTGTGCCTGCAGAGACAAGTCTGAAAAGATGAACTTAAGGCCTGGGGGATAAAAAAAAAGATAGAAAAAAAGTACTTAGAAAGGTATTACCTTAGAAAAAGTTAATTACATGAATTTTTAGGGCTTAAAGTATCATTTCTAAAGGCAGAAAACTGGGTATGATGCACCTTACAGCTAAAAAACTCCTTGCAAATAAAGATTACTTTTCTGAGCACATTTGGCTTCCACAGAGCTCACAGAAAGAATGAAAAGGAAAGAACAAAGAACTTCACTCCTATGACAATCAAAACTAAACCACCATTCAGTTGCTCAGGCACGTTGCTGAGTGAAGCATGTCAGGGTACCCCATCACTGGAAATCATCCGAGAGATAGATGGGAAAGAACCAGACACATCCTTATTATGTAGGTGCTGCTATGGCAATACGAGCAGAGCAGGTCATTGCACCCCACATAACTCCTGACTGGGGGATATGTCACCAGCCCTGCTTCACACTGCCTGTCACAGTGGTCCCTGTGCTGGACCTGGCTCTCCAGTGAGGGATAAGAGAGCAGCTCCCCTCCACTTATCTCCTATGCCTTAGTGCATTGACTTCCACAGCAATAGAACTGAAAGCCAAAATGAGACAAAGCTTTGGCAGATGAGTCTACTTTTGTCTTCACAAGGTCAACAAGTATCCCTCCAAGTAAGTTTCTTCAGCCTGTAATCTCTCCTTTTTCTCCAGATTAAATAGCCAAGACATTTTTTTCCCCATCTTCTTTTTCCTTTACAGACAAGCATATGGGTTTGTGTTGTTACGTCCTTAGTGCAGTTTCCATTCCCACTCCTGCCATATAGTCCTACATGAGGTGCTGACACCCTTGCAGGCTCTAAATTCCTCTGGCTGTAGGTGAAAACTCTTGCATACACCAGAATGGGATACAGTGCTTCACACATCACTGAGTGAAACTACTATATGGGGTTTTTTTCCCCCCCAGAAACCAACTTCTTTCACATGTTTTTGTGCCTTCATTTTCATTCTGGGCCTGGAAGTCCTCAGAGCAGATACTACACACATATGCTACCAGAGGGATTGAAGACACAGTGCAAGCACAAAGAAGGGAGAACTGAGGATTGCTCAGTTCATCTATCTGTAACAAGTTGGTAGACATTAGCAGGAAACAGGTGCTGCTCAGGGCAGCAGGCAGTGCACAGAAAACAAAATCCCTAAGACAGGATGGATCAGGAAAATCACAGTGTGACCAGTTGTAGTCAGCCAAGGTGCTCTGTAATTTGTAAAAGGGTCCCCAGGAACTTTCCATCTGCAGCCAACTAAGTGTCTGGGGAATACAGATATAACCTCCAGTTTGCTGGGAATGAGTGAAAGAGATGAGGAAGAGAAATCCAGTTCCTTGGAAAAGGAGGACCAAAAGAATATTATGATCTGAGAGCTTCTGGAATTTTGGCAAGTCTAGAATCTAAAGGTAATAGAAAATTGTGCAGCACTTGTTTCAAGTAGAGTAAACACAAGGAGAGAGGAAGTTGCTCTTATTCAATAGGATACACATTTAATTATTAAAATAGTAACATAAAGAATTAGCTTTTAAGACTCAGACTTCAAGTTTGTGTATTATATGACTAGCATTTTCAAGTTGTAGAATTGCAACTACAACTTACAAGGGAATGGAACATCTATTTCTTATTGCGGACATTGCCACCATAACTTCCAGCTTGTTTCATTTTAACTACATTTGCAATCAATAATCTTAATTTTGGCAGTTCTCAACTGCTGAATTCTGATTTTAGGTCTTCAACATTCTTTAGCTTCTTGTATCTCATAGCCACAAAATAAGTAACTGATAACTAATGCAAATCACTCACTGGGAATGTTGGCCTCTCCTCACTAAACTAGTATCAATAAATTAGTATGGTTACTATTTCTCCCATTTTCATAAAAGCAACTTAAAATATCCAGTACAATCCTCCTCTACTTATATTGGTCTCTGTGAGCACTTGAACCTTTACTTAATAGATGTGAATTTCTGCTGCCTTTGCCTAATTTCTTCTGTCTGTTCAAATGTTCTCTCTGTTGCTGTGTAAAAGACTTGCACAAACAACAGGGGAACCACTGGCAATGGTGCATTAACTGTATGTAAATGTTCTTGATGCAGAGTGCAAATTAACTGCAATAAATGAGAAACTTCCTGTCCCTCATCACTTTCCATTACAGTTACCTTATGTATTATTTGTTACCCCAGATGGTAAAAAAATTTAAATGGATTTTTTTTTTTTAATGCTGCCAGTGCTCCTGCAAGTGAAAGAAAAGAGATGCATTAGGATAGATCAGCAAACTGAGTATGGCAGTGGCGACACCTAAAGCAGTAGAAATGTTTTGGGGTAACATACCACTGAGGCAAATGGCAAAGGTCTGCACCTTTCTACACCCAAGCTGTGTTTACCTTTGTAAAATATATGAATAGCCTTTCATTATAGTCAAAAACAACCAAGACTGAGGACTGCTTTCCTTACCAGTTATAGTTGGATTTCCTTGAATTGGCTTAGCAACCAAATCAATTAAATCAACATTTCCTCTCAGCCTGGATTCTTTCATGCCCTGCAGCAAAATAAATTTATGAATCTTCTTATCTAGAATAATTCAATCACCCCCAATTTTGGATGTTTGAGAAAAGGGGGCAGGTAGAAAGTCTTGGAGACAGAAATTCATAAATACAAACATCATAACCAATGTTGGTATTAATTTCTCAGTATCCCACAATCAGGCCAAACCATTTTCATGCCTGTTCTAGATCTTGCCCTTGCTTCTGTGAACATCATCATTCCAACCCCACAAGGAAGTTTTGCATATATCCAAGACCCATTTCCCATCTCTGAGTCCAGCTGGCATGTTTGGCCATATTTAAACTGTTAGTCTCTCTCATCCTCTAAATCATAGTTAAAGGAACTAACAGCATCTGAGTCACAGCCAGACTGCTTTGGGAACCATCCCTGGTCCATGCAAATTCTTCCAGCGTGCTTGGAAGTTGTTTGGGAGAGGGCAGGTTGGTGCAGGACAAAACCGCATCCAGGAGCACACTAATGAAGGTGCCAATGACTGAGCTCCAGGGCTCAAACCTTGGCACTGCTTAATTTACAGCTTTACCTGAGCTAAGAAATCCAGGAACTGCCCTGAATTGTGTTAGTAATCTTTCATCTTAGATCTGATCTATTGCTAAGAAACTTAATTCTAGCACTGACCAGACAGTAAAGTCTTTTTTCTCCAGCAACACAGGCTGTTGCATGTTATCAACATGCAGAATCCAAAGGCAACTCAAGTCAGTGAAAAGCTGGAAAATTAATAAAAAGAAAAACATGGAAAATTGTTGTGCCACTGTACTATTCCTCCATTCCCTCCCTTCATTACTGTACCCAACTTGAGAGGCCTGGAAGAGAGACTCAAAGACAGAAAACAGGAACGATCAAAGGTATGAAACGGCTTTCATGTGAGGAATCACTGAGTGGTCTTGGACTCTTCTGCCTGGACTTGGTGGGGATACAGTAAAGGTCTACAAAACCCAGAGTAGTAAGGAGTGGCTGGATTGTGAATGACTGCTTACTCCCTTTTCCAGTAAAAGAACCAGAGCCGGGTTTGCCATACGGAGAAGTGTTTCCTTTAGTCATCAAATAGAGAGCCTGTAGGGCTTTTACCAAAGAACTACATGAACGTGAAAAGTTTACATAGGCTTGAGGGGAGACTGGACAAGTGCTTGAAATAGAAATCCCCTGGGTAACAAAACAAACTTCACCAGGGCCAGGAAATCCCCTGAGCTGAAAATATTTGTAGGCTGAAAGAAGGAATTATCACATATTCTTGTCCTGTTCTCATCCTTGCCTTCCTAAAGGCACTACTGGGAACAGAGCCCTGGACTAAGTGGTCCAGGGTCTGAACCACCTTAGCCATTTTTACATCCTCACTGGTGACACAGAAGAACTCTGGATGAAATATTATCTCTTCATCATCCTCAGGCTCGAAGTCACACTGACAATGTTCCTATGGGGACTGCCTTGTTTTCTGATGGGTCCTGGCCTTGCACGACACCAGGAAGAGGCTGTCAGGCTGTCCCTCCTGAACATCCCATATTATCTGTACTTACCCTGCAGGGTGTCCAGGTGTTTAAATCAACTCTATGTCATCTAAACAACATTAAATTACACAATCAACCTAGCCAAAACTTAAGGAACTGAGAAATAACTTTGATGGCTGTACACCAGGTCAACCTTGGTTAACACAGCAAAAATAAATTCAGCTTTTTCTCCAGTCAGTTTTTTAAAGTTTTTCAGAGGTAGTCAACTGTTGACACTGCAACTTTGAATCCTCCCTGAAATCCTGCCGGATTCAATTTTCCGTTTAAAATTTTGCTTGTGATATTACACAGGATTTGGGAGTAAGGGAATAGGGAAGGGTGAGTATCACTGCATCAGGGATTTGAAAGGCCATTCCAGTCAGTTTGCTCTTCTGCCACAGGAAACAGTGATTTATTGGTGAAATGTCTAATGCAGCTGGGAAGCTCTGCTGAAATCTTGAATTTGTGTGAATATTTCCCACGTGAGAAAAGCCCAGATGGGAAATAGTCACACAATGAGAGGGAGAAACCTGGAAAGCGGTAATGTCAACAGAGATTTAATAGTAGTAGTATGCAGCAAATTGGACACACAGTAAAGAGTAATACAGTAGCAAAACAGACCAAAGATGTTTTGGCTTGAGTCACCAAGAGTTTTGTTTCAGACACTGGAATGTAGCCTTAATTTCTGGGCATGCTGTTACCTGAAAGATAACTGGAATGAATTCTGAGAAGGGCAGAAAAACTAGTGTGGAAAGAGAGCCCCGTTGCTAACAGCACATTCTGATTGAGCTCTGAGCACGGAAGCACGAGGAGAGAGAGCACGGCTATCTGCAGCATGCCAATGCTGAGCTGAGAGGAGACAGCAGAGGGCATGGTGCCTTATCATGAAAGACAAATGTTGCAAATAAACATGAGACCAAAGTTATGGAGGTGGTTTCTAACACTGGGATACATTAGTTTGTGGAATGGCCACCAGAGCAAAGATGCCAACAACCGAGATGGTTTAGGCTGTAGAAGGGAGGTAAAAGCACAGCACAGTGGGAACATTCTACATAGGTGGATGTACACAGATGGTTGGAGTACTAGGGCTTCCTCAGTGCTGAGCTGCATAGCCTGTGGATTCATGATCTACTTAGTGAAGATGACACAAAACACCCAAAGGCAGACTGTGACAGATTTTCAGTCAATCTTCAGAAATGGCCCAGGCCGTTTCAGGTCAACCCATCCCTCATGACCACGTACACCACAGCTGAACATCTACTCTTGTCACACTGGAGAGCAGTAGAGAGGGAAAGTCCCATTTCCTGGCTTGCATACACAAAGCAGATACAACACAGTTTAAAGCAGTACAGTAACCTTGAATGTAAATTGTTTCCAAAGCCTTCCATATGAGAAATTATTACATCGTGCCTACACTGTTGTTTCACTTAAAACAAACTGCTAAGATACAATCTTGCTACAAAAGAAAAAAATAATGGGTCAGTATTCTGATTAAATAGTTTTTCAATAGCAATTTTATTCTAGTGGCAAAAATCCCCACCCAAAACCCAGTCCTTAAGATTAAATATTAGCAAGTACTAGAGAGCCAAATTAGTCATTCTGCTTCCTCACTCTTCAAAGAAAAGGAAATCAAAATTAATAAAACACCTCAGATGTATATAAGATTATTGCCCTGAATCTTTGCCATTAAGTATTTTTACAATGGAGATTACCACATATCCTTCAGCAAGGATATGTGAAATCTCAGCCTGTCATTATCAGGGATCCTAAAAAGCACTACAGATGTCATCTACCAGAAGCAGAAATCATGGGGTCTGAAGAACAGGTTTAAAGACAGAGTTTGAGACTGAATTTCTTGTATATTTTGACTTCTCAGACCACTAGAGTTATCTTAGTAGTCTGTGTATAAGTCTGATTCGCAGTTTTAAGCAGAGTTCACAAGGTAAATCTCAACAGTGTGGCTTTACAGTGATCCCCTTTGGAAGGTTGAATGTGAGTGAAGCTAGAAATTTAAGAAGTCTGGATCAGCACAAGGCACCGGTGCACACTGTCAGCATTTCCTACTACTGTTCAAAGCTGGAATAAGTGTATCTTGTTATCTCTGAGTTTATTATTCTGCAGACCCACAAACTGTAGTATGACAAGAGTTACACTTAGAGCTTCAGGAGACAGGTTTCTAGGTTTACTGAACTTCATAAGGCATGTGGGCAACTAGATCCTAGACTAAATTCTGCAATTGTTTTCACTTGTGTTTCATCCATATTCAAGGATGCATACCTCTTAGCTCTTTAGCAATTTCCAGCGAAGTAGAAAGAAAAGGAGGGGATAAAAAGGAACAGTTTTGCACTGACATTTAAACAAAAATCTACCTCTTAAGTATCAAGCACTATTTCAGCTCCTTACCTCATGGCATTCATCTATCATGTCATCAAAGTCATCATTTACTCTTACATATTGAAATAAACTCATAACAATCAGAAATAACTTCCTGCTGGGTATGGGAGGCAACATGCTGTGAGCCCCCCTGCAGGAATAATGCAACCCTAAAAGTTTACCACTGAATGTTTTGTTCTTTATTCACCTACTTCACCAGGGCTTAGAGAGCTGGTGAAACATAGCAAGTGGGAAGACTGCTTTTCTCAGATGCACTGCCCCTATAGCATCCCTACAGGTCTCCACGGAGGACTGAATCCTTACTATACAATCCTACAGATTATTTCTGTTGTGTACTTGACCCCAAACGTAGGAAATGAAACATAACCATTTTGTGGTCTGTGAAGCTGGGGAAGAGCAGACCTGTGCCTGAGGCATGGCTGGGAGGCAGCGACCTGGGTTGGATGCCAGCTTCAAGAGATCAGACTCATACTATGGTGCTGTGCATGCAGTTGCAGAATTGCATCTCCTGTCTTTCATTTTCCTCCAGGTGAAAAAAAGATGATATCAGCTGAGAGGCCCTCTGAGGTGAAAAAGCCCCTAAGCCTAACAAATATTGTTGGCTGTAATTTTAACATTTCAGTCCACCTTCAAATGAGTGTTGTTCTTATAAGGGCAAAACATGATTTTCCTCCACCCTCCTCTAGAGTAAACCAGGAATCCTGACAATAGCTTCAGGGGTTAATGTGACAGCTACCCACACCCTCTGCACAAAATCCAGACATATCTTTGTTAAGCAACTGAGAAAGGATTTCTTTCAAGGCTGTGTGGCTTTTGAGCCTTGAAAAATCTTATTAGTCAGATAGGGAGGAAAAAAGTACATATAAGCAACTTGTTCTAGGAATTTAGCAGCTTGTGAATAGAAAGAATACAATTATGCTGGGCTGCATGGCCAAAAGTTTAACGGATCAGACCCCATATGCCCTAACACAGTCTCACTCTGACTTGCTGAGCTGCTTTAAGCCCTCTGTCAAAACGGCATGAGCCTCAGCAATTCATTTCACAAGTACAAGACACCAGTGTAAGGTAAAGCTGATGCAAGCTGGGAGTAGCTGGATCAGCGAGATATGACTCTCATGTCTAAACAGGGCTTTGGGCTGAGCAGAGCCAGCTTAGAGTAACTTTCTCATCACAAAATAGAATGGATAACCTAAGCAACTAACATACTTCCTCTGACCCCCCTGGTTCTTAGCTGAAAAGGGAACCAGTACATTCTATTGTCACCACTAGGCCCTTTTAATTTCAGTACAGTCATTCACAGAATTATTAGTGGTAAAATTCCTTAATAAACCAAGTTGCCTAAAAGCTCCAGAGAATAGAGGCTTCCAAATCTTAAAATTTTATTAGAAAGCTATTTTCTCAAAGACTTCATTTTGAAAATTAACCCCAAGGCTTGGAATAACTTTAAAACCTCAGTGGCTCTTAAAAAAACCTAAGCAACCCTTCTCTTCCCATTTCTTATTTCTAAAATAAACTATGAAACAAAAAAAAAATCCTTATATCTTAAGTACTTACAATTTAAATTTTAAGGGTTTTGCTTCAGGAAGCAAGTTATACAAATAGAAACATTTTGCAACACAGCAAGCTTGGGCCCAGTTTTGTTATGGCATAGCACTGGGCTAATGCCCTTAATTCAGCCAAGTAACAAAACACTTCTAACAGGGTTTCAGGACAGAAACCTGCCTACTCCTTCCCCAGTGAGAACTGCCACTGAAGAGCAGTTGGAAAGCTGCTTGCATGTTTAAAAAACATGAGAGAAAGTCAGAGATCTGATTTAGGCTTCCTATCACACCTCTGAAGAAATCTGGAGACCATTCTTTGTCTTATTTACCCATCTAAAACTTGGAGGTAATTCTCCTTCTGAGCCTTTGCAGGACACTGCATCAGTAACCCCAAGTTACTTGTCCACGTCAAAGCTGGAGCCCGTACGTCCTTTTCTGTCAGTCCCACAGCAGAGTTTTACTAGTGGTGGGAAAATGAATGCCAGCTCTTGCTTGAAAACCACCCCTGAATCTTCTCAGCTGTTCCCTAGACACTCTCTTCTTGTTTCCTCTTTGCAGGATTATCCTTTCCCTCTCCTTTCTCTGTGTTTGGATGGCAGATACAGCAGTGTTCTTTGCTCTCTGCCCTGGGCCCTTGATAATTCTTTCAATACAATGATTTATAAGGAGGAGGTTGGTTGATTTTTGTCCTGCGTGCCAGGCTGAGGTCTTTGTGAGCTTCCCTCTGGCGGGCTGAGTTCTGCTGACTTCAGTGGGAGGTGGGAATGCCCTGCACCTTTTTGAAAAGACAGCAAAGGTCCCCCTGGCAAAGGATCTCCCTAAACAAGGGCTTTTTACTATTGCAAAATGGTTCAAAAATTAGACTTTAAAAGCTGTAAATTACCCCAGTAAGCCAAGGAATTTGCATTTGTAAAGTACATGCCTGAGGTGCAAAACACATTAACAAAATATACAAATAAACAAAGCTGTTCAAACCCAAATGCAATTATACATTCAGGGCAAGGTGCCATAGAAATCCATGTCAGCTGTGCATGTATGTTTGAAGGCAACATTATGCCCTGAGTCCAAACTGGTTTGTTTTCCCCATAGGGAAAATATACCAGAAAATACTGGTGCTATCGTATTATTTACAGGGCAGCAGTAGCTAAGGAAATTAATTGCATTTTGCACTGGGCATTGCCAGTATGCACCAGCACACATCTGGGAACAAGTCCTTTGCCTGAGAGGTGGGTGCTGACGTGCACACCCCTGTCCGTGACCATATTAAACACTGTTCCTTACGCAAGGAGGCTGCTGGCAGGTACCTGGAGGCGATTTAGGTACTGAACCACTGTTTCTATGGGAGGCCTTCCAGCCCACTCAGGAATTTACAGTAATGCAGTGTATCTGTGCAGCTGCTATATGCAGGCACCCAGCCTCCCCTCAGCGGCACTTCTAAAATACCAAGAAGCTAGTGATGGTCCAAGAGCACTGCAACAATACAGAGATTCACTTTAGTAATCTTCCCCAGCATCCTGGGGACTGTCCTGTGGGTTGAAGCATGACCTTGGAGCAGAATAATTTTTCATATACATATCCTGCTACATCAAGGGTGGCTTTGATTACCATACAGCTCAGCCACTTACAGTATTTTGCATCGCTCTCATGCCTTCCCAGCAAAGACTGTGGGGCCTTCCTGAGGATAACAGAAAAATGAAACTTCACCGTTCCTGCATGAAGCACATTTTCCTTCAGCATTTGCACCAGTATGTCCTTCATTGCCTTTAGCTTCTGTCATTAGACACCCATATCCAGCTTTTAGCTTTTACTTCCATATGTCTAACTCTTGTGTTTGACGTCATTCAGCGTAATTCAGTGATTTTTAACAAATGCTTTGCCAGGCCCACAAGAGGAAGGCTTCCACCCTTCTGGACAAGTCCTAGGGGTCTCCAAAGGGTAACTCGGGTTTCACCTATGCAGCTGAGGTCCTTGAAGCTCCCTGCTCAAGTCATACAGCCTGTGCAGGGGTAGAGACCAGAGCCCAGTGCATGCTGCCTTCCTACTTTGTACGTGGTCTCCGTGACCAGGGAACCCTAAGGGTGCATTGAAGCTGCAGATGTGTATGAAGCATGAAAAAGCTGGAAATTACACCCCCAGGGAAACACCTGCATGAAATATCAATATGCTTTCCAGAAAGTCACTGTCACCAGGCTAAATGATCCTATGTGGGGGCCCACACCTACATGGGGACACTTTCTACAGGTTCACAAATCAAAAGTGGCTGGAGGCAAACATTCAGAGAGGAGTGATAGGGAGATATCCTAGGCAGGTGTTTCCAAGTGTCACACAGCCATAAGACACGTTTTGAAGTGGAAACTTTGGGTGTCTTTGTGTCGCGACCTTCTTGGCTGGTTCCATGCTGTGACCTTCCTAAAAGCGTCTCCAGCAGAAAGCCGCTCGGTGCAGCCAGCACACCTGCACACACAGACCAGATAGCTGGCTACAGCAGTCCAATGGTGAAATGAGCAGCAAGAGTCTTTGCACAGAGTTCTCCAGGAGAGATTTAATGTGTCTGCACCATGCAAGGGTTCAGGGAACTCATGGGGGAGAACAATGAGGGGTCCAGGGTAAAGGAACTGATGAAGCAACTCCCAGGGCGTATCAAGTAACAAGGGTTGTAGCTACCAACAGAGGCAACCAGGGGATCAGAACTGGGGTACATTAACAGAACAGAACAGAGCATTCTGGGGAAGCTTTTCTAGCAGGTCCCCCAGCCTCTACAACTCCCCCTTCTATACTAATTAAAAGGACCTTTCTCAGGGATCTCAAAAGCAAAGATTTTAAGCAACTGAGCACACACAAAACAACAAAAACAATTAAAAGAATCTATAAGACAACTTTTAACAGGGAGGCTAAACACCTCCTGAGTCTCTAGTGTCTCAGCAAGTCATTAAACCACTCATCTTTACTCTGAAAACTTGTTTGTCTTTTGTAAAGGACTACTATACCTTTTCAAAGAAGACATTTCAGTTTATTTTCTGTTTAGACAATGGTTGCCCAAGTTACCTGTATTTTAAATATGACCCTTTTTTCTATGGCAGTCACAGGTAATGTAACACTGACAAGTTAGGTTAGGCTGATCCAAATGATGGAGAGAAGACTGAAATAGTTTTCCTGGCTGTACCCACAGAGGTTTAGTGCTAACTTTAGTGCTAATTCTGAGCCTTATT
Organism: Lanius collurio; assembly: GCA_020086605.1. Taxonomy (NCBI): domain Eukaryota; kingdom Metazoa; phylum Chordata; class Aves; order Passeriformes; family Laniidae; genus Lanius; species Lanius collurio. The sequence goes on along the minus strand of JACBWW010000012.1, from coordinate 25,471,746 downwards.
TTGGGATTTCTTGGGTGTGGAACAGAAAATGTACCAAATTAATTAAACAGACAGAACTACAAACTAAAAAGCAAACAGTATCTCACTAGTATGTCCTTGTTTCACAATGTCAACTCCAAGTATCAATCCTGCTCTAACCATACAATTAAAAAAGCTTTACATTTTCATCATAACAAGGTCTAACATACACTTGGTGTTGGATTTTATTGGTTACAGGACAACTGAAGATCTGTACCTTTTTTATTTTGGTCAGGTTTACCTTGTCCTCTTACAGATGCCAAGTCTGCACCTCCCCTCAGGTAGTTACTGCTTTCTTTCCTAGGTGAGGTTCCAACTGCAGTGGCCTCTGTAAGGGCAATTCAAACCTGAGTCCCAGTGGCTGCTGGCCTCAGGTATTGATCAGAGGCATAATGTGGCCAAGCCATCACCCTACCAGTAAAATAAACTTTCAAAAAGTAGATTTTAAAGTAACAAAAAAAATTCACATGCATGTTCTTCAGTCTAGAAAATTATCATCTCCAGGGGACAACCTGGTGAAGTTTCAAGCAGCCCTGGAGTTTCCTTGGCTCCATTTTGCTTCCTTCTGGCACGTTTCATCTAGTTCTTGAAAAAGCATCTCCCCTGTGCTATGCCAAGTTCTTCTGTGTATCTGGGATTCACTCCACTGTGAACTGCAATCCCAGGCCGAATGAGCCTTCAAGGATGGCGATTCTGTCTCTTCTAAGACCTCAAAAATCTTTCAGAACTGGTTTATTGTAGTACAGTTCTCCTTATGCCTGCCCTTCCCGGAGAAATTTACAAATTATAAGAAGAAAATACAGCTGCATAATCCAAGCATAAGGCATGGCCTGTCTCAAAACACGTGAAGATTCCAGAAATCTCTGTGGAGCTGATTTTTTCACTGAAGAATCAAAATACATGAGAGTTATCTCAAGGCCCATATGTTCATTATCTATAGTTTGTTTAGGTGACTATGTGGCCACAGGATCTTCTCAAAATGCAGTGGCCAGTTATGGATGTTGAGCACATAATAATAACCTGGGACAGTGACAATGAAAAGCAGGTTTTGTCTGTTTTCACTTGAGCGCTGAACATGGAGGGAGCCAAAAATTCATAGATTCTTTTGAAAAGCCTGACTTTAATGACTTTGTCAAAATATAGTCAGTCACTAGATAAACTGTAAAAAAAGGCATGTTGTTGTTATATGCATTTCTTTTTAGCTCAAATTTATTTTTTATTTTGAGTTATAAATATCTGTATAGCTTATTTCTCATTTCCACTCAGCTTCTTTATGATTGAGATAGAGACAGATGAAAATAAAATTCTGACATACCATGAGAGATCCTGTTATGCTGATATAAAATTGATTAGAAAAAGCCCAGTTGTGGAATTTTCCAGCAAAATTTTGAAGCTTTGGGAGGGAAAGATAACAAGCAGACATGCATTTGTTTATGGGAACTGCAAGTAGTGAAATTTGCTTATCAACAGAAAAAAGGGCAGAACTTGGCCTTACCCTGCATGAAAATAACAGGAAAACACAACAAAACACATCTCATGAAGTTTAGATTAGATGGGAACTGCAAGTTGCTTAGCTCAGCTCAGGAATCCCAAACATTCCAAGAATACAGAGGACCTTGCTTCAAGGGTGTGGGTTCGACCTCTCCCAGGTCACAAAATCCAGGGTTATTTGGACCTGTTATTTTGCAGCAAGGACACAGAAATTTTAATTCACATTGTAGAGAGAACACAACTTTCTGCTGGAACTGACACAAACCTGTCTTAGATAATGATGCACAAATAGCTCAGCATTTTCCATTTTTCATTCTATAGTAGGGAGTGAGTAAATAGTATCCCTCCTTCTGGGAAGACTGCAGTAAATTTTCCTTTAAATTTTTTCTATGCATTAAACATGCATATATTCATTCACCTTGTAAAGACACTAATAAAGTTTTTACTGTGGGATGGCTATAGATGTAGATGATATAGACTTGCAAGGGGTAAATAATCAACTGCGTGATTATAGGACTGTATGTTTGTTCTGTGATCATCTTTAGCACATTGCAGAATGAACCCCTATAGAGCTAACGTTTGTAAAACAGCTTTGTAGTCCTCAGATGAAAGACACTACAGGAGTGCAAGACATTATTATCATTATTCAAACAGTAAGTCTGAAATAAAGCATGAAACTACTGCCAGAGTGACTGTGGGGAGGTGGGAGCAGGGCAGGGGTGCAAGAGAGGGTGAAACAGCAGCTGGCATTCTCATTTGCTGCCATTAGCACGGATCACATATCTCTACGTGGAGAATCATTTTCTAATTCTACCTTGGGAGAAGAGAGGGGGAAAGAGAGAGGCATTCATTCCATGTCATTCAGAAAGGACCTTAAAGACCTATTTATTATGCCGCTTCCTTCAGGGAGCTTGCTATAGGGTTTTGATTTCAACTACGATATACTGACTGCTGGAGGAGAGAAAAAAAACTTCCTGAACCACTGCTCACTCTTCCTCTTCTCAACCCTGAATTTCACATCAAGCTATATTGTTCTCTTTCCCCTCTTCTGTTTGTAATGTCAAAACATATATGCTCAAACACATACACAGCCAGAAGATCTCTAGGAACTATGAATATTTTTGTCTCAAGAACCAGGATAGTAGATGGTAGTCTTGATCCTGTCTAGAAGCTACGAAAAGGTGGAGAGGAATTTGTTTAACCCTTTCAGGTGGGATTCCCAATTATTTAAATCAAAATTCTGTTTGATTTGTTAGGTCCTTTAAAGCTGAACAGTAGAGTTAAAATTATTTCCATTTAATAACAGAGTCATCAGCGCTCCCACTCTTTGACATGCAGCTCCTGGTCCTAATTGCAGCTATCATTCTTTACAATGAAGCAACAGTTTTAAATTTCAATTCATTGTGCCTACAGTTCTTACTCAATAAGAGGTTTAGCAGCAAATAAGCTGCATTTATCTACTCATAGATGATAAATGCAAAGCAAGTAGGAATAACCAGGTTTTAGAGCATCTCTAAGACAGACAGCAGACATGTTTTGGTATGACCACACAAGAAAGCATAAAAATTTCAACAGTGTTTGCCTGACCTTCCATCTTCCATTATGTTTTGAGTGGTACAAGTCAGAGGTCCTTACACATTAATCCACTGATGCCGTCCTCTACTTTTGTATGTTTCCTTTATTTTACCAGATATTAAATAGCCAGAAAATCTAGTGGAGTATTTGGGGGGGGGGGGGGGGGCAGGAAAAAGCATTTCACCACAGGCTAAACCCTTATGTAGTTTGAACTGGGGTAGCTTCATATGAAGTCTGTGGAATTGTGCTTGTTTACTTCAGTGAAAAGCTGCGTCCATTTTTTCCAAGCATCTTCAAACTGAACAATGTGCAAGCACAACTCAAAGCCATACATATATTTAATCATATGACCATATTTGTCAGAATTGGACTGTCCCTGGTTGACTGATTCTCCTGTGCTCCTGAATGCAAAAGCCTCAACCATTTAATCTCTATCAAAGATGCAGGTAAAAATTTCAGGTTGCCATCGCAAATCACCAGTGAATAATAAAGAAATTCACCTTGCAACTGAGATAAATTCAACTCAGTTAGATATATATTTGTATTGCACCAAATATCCAAGCTCCTTTGTGGACCTTCATAGGTGATGCTGAGGTAGGTAAATTATCAACTGCTACTTTTGCCATCCTTTTTAACCCAGCTGATCCTGCTGACTTATCTCAGCATATTGTTTGACTGCCACATGTTCTGGGACTTCACAGGTCTAACCACAGCAGACTGGGCCTCTGACAGCTATTGCAAGAGCTTGTGACACTGGGATTTTACTTCTAAAGCCACCAAGAAAAGAAGGAAGGAGCAAGCAGAAGACAGAGGTCCCAACTTACTGCTTTATCTTTTGTTCCCCTTCCTTCAGTGTATTATTGTTCTTTAAAAGCTAGTGGCAAATAGAAAATGATGCGCTACATTGACAGGTTCATGGTCACTGCAAAATGCTCAGATTCTTCTTTTCCTACATTGTGTCCACTGTTTCATAGCTTTGCACAACCAGAAAACAAGAAATAAAGTTGCATTTAACACACAGGCAGAAAGGGGAAATACGACAAAAATATCAGGAGAACGAGAGGGCTTAATGTAATATTTTATGAGATATAAATCATTTCTACAGGGTTTGCTCTTTAAAGTCTATTATAGTACGTTAATTGTGATTTTATACACTAAGTGACGGGGTGTACTCCTCCTTAGTATTGAATTTATGAATAAAAGACGATCACCAGCCTGTGTTAAACACTGGTGAAGGCATTTCACTGAAGCCTTTGGCTACAGAATTCCATTTCTCCAGCTTCATTCACATTCAAATGTTCACACTGATAACTCAGTTCTCCTCAGCCAGGGGAATAAAGGACACTCTGATGCCTGATTCCACTTTCAATTACACTGCTGCAACTCCAGAGTAGCTCCAAGGAAGTCAAGTTTCACACCAGCATGGAAATCAGTACAAAAATGGATTTAGTCCAAAGGCTGCTCTGACAACGCGTCAGTCAAAGATTTTTTGTCAGACCAGATGGGTCAGAGTCGATGGTATAAAAAACCAGTGACCTGGATGGCACTGCAGGATCCCATTAAAACAGTGAAACAAACAGGACTGACTCAATACCTGAGTAAGTGCAAAGAACTCCCTGGCCCCAGCAGGTTGCACACAATGAAAGCTGACTTGATGCCTCTGACAGTGATGGGCGCGAGCACAGTGACAAGGAGCTCAGAGGGGAGAGGCAGGGGTGGCACTTGGTTTGCCATCACCTCCACCACCCTTCCCCGAGGACCCAGCTCTGGAAACCCTGGTGAAATGCATGTGGCCTTGAATCATCCAGCCCACCCGCAAACATAAACCTCAAAACAAGCCTGGAGTCTGTCCTCAGCCTCACAGCAAGGGGCCGGAGTACTGCCCAGAGTTTATAGCCAGATGTTAACTTTGCAAGCCTTGAAAATATTCCTGTTCAAGGTTGTTTTCTTGTATTTGGGCCTTTTTCCAACTTGGGTGTGTAACTCAAAGACCTCCAAAAGTCTATCTAAAAATCTACAATCTGTTTGGAGAAATTAGGAAACACTACCAATGCATAGATACTGTATCTGCTCTGATCTATCTGCACAAATGTGGTTGTTGTAAGATTTTTCTGTTTCCAGGTGTGAAAATTAATGCAAACTTCAAGGTGACTGAAAGTGACTTTCTAAACCAGAAACCCAAATTTTGTATTTATTTTGAGACAGTTTGAAAAAGTGATCATGTGTTACATATTTTCATCACTGGAGAACTTCAGCATTAACAACAATTTTCCCTTTTCAGAAAAATTTTTGATTCACACAAGCGAAGGTCATGTCCCAAATCTGTAGTCATATCTATTTACTAAACTTGATTCCACATGGTTCACATAAACTATAGAGGATGTTTGTATCCCAGATGCAAGATTAGAGAAGAAATGTTAAAACAACGAAGTGATTTTCTAAGTGGGTCTCTGTTGAATTGTCTGCATAAGGGATGGCCTTTCTACAGATAAGGTCTGCTTTCTTAATACTCTCCAAGAAAATTGATCCAAGACCCCAAATTCCATAGAGAAAATATTAATCTAAAGTGTAATTAAAGTGGAAATCAATAATTTGGAGGGTCATTATCCCCCAGCCAGCTATGCTCTTATAATGCCCCATAACAAGGGCAGCATGATGAACTGTTGTGCCAAATAAGCAAAATCTTTTATCTAAGTCCATCCAAAATACCTTCATTTTAGCAGAAATTTCTAGCTAACTCAGGGTTTGTTCATTTCCCTCAGTGTACTTAGCTATCAAATTACTTTTTGCACAGAGCAGTTAATACTCTTCTACTTGGAGTTATCATGCAGTCATGAAAACCAGACACTATAATACAATAATACATAGAAAGAACCTGAACACAAAGTAAAAATTAATCTATATTCAGTATTGCAACATACACAAGGAGAAAAACCCTTGCTAGTGGTCTTGCCCTGCACTGTCCAGGAAAACAAGAGCTTTCCAGCTGACTTCAGGGGACTTAGGGTTTCACTGATAAGTTCTACAGAAAGCTTACATAGGAATTATTGTGACACACAGCTAAAACAGAAAAGATTTGTGGGGTTTACATGTCTCTCAGAATCAGGAGCACGTATCAAAACTGAATATGTTACTGTATTAAAATGCTAAACTTTCAGCTTCTTTATATCTCCATGCCTTAGGGAGAAAGTTGGGATAGAGAAGCCCTCAAACTCCCACTGCCATTTACACCCCTTCAAGTGCCCTATTTTGCTTATATTGCCCTGCCTCACTCCAGTCAGCCGTGGCTCTTCCCTTCCCTTGGCACTCCCTAGCAAAGCAGCAGGGAGAAGCAGCAGCTCTCTCTCTCCTTCCCATGGACAATGGAGAGAGCAGTCTTGTTCCATCCCAGCAGGGCTGTAGGCAGCTGATGATTCAGCAAGACAGTCACGGCCATCCTGGAAGCTGGAGGAATGCATTTGGAGTGCGGCTGGGAAGAGGTCAGATGAAGCACTTGGTCTCATCAGACCTAGCACTTCTATGATCAATCGTTCAAATAAAAGCCTATTTTATTTCATATATTGTAGATAGAGCTTTTCAAAGAAAAGTCCTATCAAAGCCACAGGCTTCTGCACACTCCAGTTGCTTTTGTTCTGAATGTTTTTAATTCACTCTAGCTTCCCAGCATAAATGCAGTAAATACTGAGGCAGTGGTTATTTCAGTGAGTCCAATAGTAAATAAAAACATGTGTTTACAAGGTAAAAGATACAGTACATAAAAAGGAAGCAAGTAGCTAACATGGAGGAAGTGATCAACAGAAAGATTAATTTCTAGCCAGATATCACTGTAGAAGCCCTGAAGAAGAGTAACCTGTAAGCAGGGTGAATCATGGAACGTAAGAAAGAGGAATCAAAGCATCTCCTTTCTGAAAAAAACACAAGATGCGAGAGAGATGCTGCTGAGTAATCCTGAGAGTCCTGAGGCAGCTTGGAAAGGCATTAGCAGACTCTCATCTCAGAGGGATTAAACTATGCAAAGACAGTGGTCCTCTCTCATCCCCCTTCTACCAGCCCTCTTCTTACTCCTCAAGACCACAAGGACTGAATAGATAGTGGTAATGCAGACTGAGAATAATAGAATACACCCATCAATCAGGATTCCCTCATGAAGACTGTGGTTTTGTGTAAAACATGAGATTCTAATATTCCATGGAGGCTATGGGGAATTATAAGAGGGAACTGTGTTGTGAGCTGTAAAACCTCCCTGCAGAGGCACATGGCAGCACAAAGGAGCACATGGCAGCACACAGAGAGGTTTCTCTCCACTGGACCCTAAGGAAGGAAGTGTCACATGGCAGATCCCTATGGAGAGGAGCCTGCCGGGAGCTGAAGGACAGGTGAACAGCGAGTGATCACCCCAAAGAAGGACATTCAGAAAGTGTGCTGCTGATGTGGCAACACGAGATAGGTCATGCCACGTAAGGAAATACTGTGCCTAAAAAAAAATGTATAAAACCAACTCATTCCTTTGAATAAACGATTCAGATTCCCTGCTGGTCTGGGTCCGTAATTCAATCGCTGACAGAAGGCTATTGAGGAACAAGGGTCTAATCCAGATAAACACTTCAAGCTAGCAAGGATAGGTGAAGGAAATGAGAAATAACCAACCCACCCAAGGATGTAAGGGCAAAATGCTAAAATAAGAAAAAGAAAAAAAGAGGAAATAAAAAAAAAAAGTAAAACAAAAAGGAGAGGGTGGGACACTTACTATATACCTGTACAGAATGATATAGCAAGTATAGAGATCTGTACAACAACAAAAAAAAGCAATGTCACTGTAGCTTGTATGCAGCAACTCATGGCTTCATAACAGTTCTAATTTTTCTAGTTGTACCAACACACATAGCATAAACCAAAGGGCTGGAGAAACCACTACACTTGTGTTCACTTATGCTGGATTTTGTGTGTTTCTCATGCAAACTTTACACAGCCATCCTCTCATTTTCTAAATAGATATGTTGTTAGGAGCTTTTCTTATGATTGCACCGAGACCTTAGCAGATGTTACTGGTAATCAGTATACACTCATGCTGCAGAAGGGGATAGCTAAGCATTTAACTTGCCACATTTACAAGTGTGCTGTTAAACCAATTTTCTTCCACCTGGAAAGTGGAATCAGCTGCAATACAATCCAAAAAACATGGATAAACAGCAATAGCTGACTGAAGACACATAAACATACCTCAGTCATGTACAGGGAAAACACTCAAAGGGAAAACACTTCAAGACCAGTGGCCAAACTCTGCCTTTTGTGAGAAACTCAGCAAACATGGGATGTTATAACTTGAAGTTTATAGAAAAAGATGTAGGAGAACAGGACAAGCCTCAGATAGGCTGTAATTTCATGTCTGGTATTCGCAGCACTAAAGGAAAGGGAATACAGTTCCTTGTGCAGCTTTCCTGCTGAATATACAGATATATGTCAAGGACAGACACATTGAATAAACTAAGGTTAAAACCAGAGCCCTGTTGGCAACCTGAGTCTGCTGAAATATGGAGCTCCATTTCCCATGATGGAATCTCTAAGGAAAGAGTTGGCAGAATTACATCTTTATTCCCACCAGCCTAACGGAACTAGGAAAAGTTCAGGTACACCAGACTCGCACCATTACACACTGGTGTAATGGAGAACTGCTGTCATTATAAATGTACTCCATAGGGCAAGTCATTGCCACTAGTGATGCCAAAAGTGAACCTAGATGTACCGTAATGGAAGAGCTCTCCTGAAAACCTCTGCTGTACCTTTTGGCAATTACACAAGTACCACTGGCTGGTCACAAATACCTCTGGCATCAGCCCAGCCTGACGAGTAAACTGAGCCATTCATTAGAGCAACTCACAGCCACTAAGGCTGCAACTATTGACAGAAGGAGCTGACAACAGAGAGGCAATTCAGGATTATGATATCAAAACATTCTGAGAAAACAGAATTAAGGAAATTACCAGGGCAGGGGCTGTGAAAGAAATTCTGGGATATAGAAAGAGGCAGCCATCTTTAAAGAAGAAAGATGCACAATAGATAGAAAACTCAGAGCCATGAAGCACCTGCATAGTCAGAGTAGGTGCAGAACTACATCCTATTGGAAACACATGAGAAATAGTGAGAAGACATGGGCCTGAAGTCATCATGCATGGAAAACTCCTGCACGGGGTTTCAGGTCGAGACTTAGGAGCCATACATGTGCCCACAACACATGTGGCTGGCAAACCAAATTTAGCATGTAAGATACCAATATGCCCTAGAAACACCCATCTTGTCACTGATCCCCCCCAAATCTTTTTGAGAAAAGCATTTCTCCCTTGGGGGTCAAAGCTGCTGTGGGACACACACAAAGGGGCAGCAACATCTTTCTTAAAAGACCCCAGAGGACACAAGGGAGGCAAATCTCAGAGCTGATCAGGTAATCAGGATGCTCACAAAGCAACTCATACAAAAGGTAACTCCATGCTTCCAGCTGAATGGGAAAAGTAATACTGCTTCAGGGTGATTGGCAGTCATCCCAGCAGATTGGGAATTATCTCATGAGACTGGTACGTGCTTCACACCTGGGGCTGGACTCCCATGAGCTGATCCAAAATAATAGGTTGCACTATGCTGTTCATGAAAACAGAATTTGGAGGATGAAGCCATAGATTCTAATTTTCAGATTCTACTGTTTCAGAAGACCCAAGCCTCAGCCTAAAGTGGCTTTTCACTGTCAGTAACAGGGACTGTATGGTCACAGCATATCACTGCTCTTATTCCTGTCAGGATGGTCTTCTAAGGAACATGAGGGGAAGAGGCACACTCAGGGACCTGCGGTTGTGTTCTGCAGAGGGTCATAATCTAACACCCTTTGCCCAGTTAACTTGCCACTGTGCCCTGCAGCAGCCTTCATGTAAGTCAGTCAGCCAAAGGGGAATCCAAGTGCAATGCATCTTCCCTTGAATGCCTGAAAGAGTACCATCAGCAGCAGAGACAGACAGAGATTGATGTCGAAGACACAGAAGAAAGAAGTATGCTGCTTATCAGACAGCATGGACCATCACATGCCAACATGAGACATTTTCCCGAGCACTAGATAGTTTACTCAGCATTGACTGAAGGGATGGGGAGATGTGATAAATTCTCATGAATAACCCAGAGAAGGAGCAGTCCAAAACATGCAGAGAACAGAGTGAAAGCCTGCTTGTCACAAAAAAAAAGCAAAAGACCTGGGATCACAGCGCCCATGGATTTTTACCTTGCTGTCAGATACCGAAAATAAGGACAAAAGGCAATGTCCCAGTTGCACTGGAATGCTCATTATGTGAGGTAGCTACAGATCCAGGATGACAAGACTGCACACAGAAGCCATCCAGTACACACAGGAGACATCCAGGACATATAAAACTTAGGCCAGGAGACATGGGATAAGCCTCGGCCTACACCAGTGGATTCAGAAAAATAGGTTTATTTCACAACAGGTTTATTTCAGACTGACAAATTATGACTCAATAGAGTCAAGCTGGCAGCATGAGGGGAATAATTTCCCTGCCAGCTGCTCTGATGTGAAGTTTTTTCAGCCTCCTGAATATCCATTAACCACGGTGGCACGGGCCCCATCCTTCTTTACCCTGACAGCCAACAGCTGGGTGAAAAAACCCCAACAACACACACCTGGAAGAAGGAAGGCTCCAGAAGCTGGAAAAGGTGATTACAGAAGTTCTCTACCAGGCCAAATTTTCATATTATACATAGTAACCTGCATGAAGGAGGTGGGACAGAGGGGTGGGAGGAGCTCATGGGGAGCCTGTGGAAGCTGCTCTGTCTGCGCCCGACCAGAGCACTGCCTGCATGAGGGGCATCTCACATGTAAAGGGTTTCAAGCCTGTTCAATATTCTGGGCTTGAAGCATTCTCCATCTCAGCCAGAATGCAAATTGAGGTTCAATCGCTTATGCTGCTTAGAGGGATAAGAGGTACTTAATCTCTGCTAGACCCCAAGGGAGAGGAGATGGGGTACAGAGTCTGTGACCAAGTTGCAGCTCACTGCTTGCATAGGTCTGGGACAGTTAAGCACCATGAATTGCTCCAGGGACGCTGTAAAGTTACAGTCCTCTGTATGGTGTTAAAGAGGGCTGTGATATGAGGGGAAGTTTTTTGAGGAGGACATTAAAGCAATTTCTTGAGCACTCGCTCATTAAAAATTCTACTATGATTTTAACAAGAGTAGGATGCTTTGTGAGGCACTGTGAACTTTTATTAGGAAATGCAAAATCATGCCAAACATTCCTGGCCTGTGTCTCAGATTGAGCTTAAAGATCAGCTCCATCAGTGTGTAAGAAGATCCTGGACTTAGTTTTTAAACGTGTGTTGCCAGTTCAGATCATGTATATAAACAATCTTTATCTGTTTCAAACCTTACCATGTCTCTGCAGAGGTAAAAGCCCAAAAATGTAATTTGTAATTCCTTTTACCCTTCATTTCCCAGTCCTGCTTCATTCTCTATCCTGATAACTTTGCTTCTGCTGAGTTTCCTGGTTCTTCTCTTCTCTTCTCTTTATCCTTCCACAGTGAGTGTACTCACTCTACCCTTTTTACTGCTCTGCTGTGAGTGCCTGCAAGCAAAGATGAAGACATTTCCCCTGTATGTCAGGCTCAGTGTTGCTGAACTCCTGAGGTTATACCACACACCTTTCCACATCAAGGCAGCAATATGATTGTCTGTGCCAGCAGCTGGGGTTTGAGGTTCCTGAGGAAGGAAAGGATGTGCTTGGCCCCATAGACATGCTGTAGAATGGAGATGACAGTTGAGGAAGCCCTTGGGAAATCCCAACATCTTATTGAAATCAGGACAGATCCTGGTTTCAGCAAATCAGCTGAGACCCTAAGAGTGATTCGCATGGCTAAAACAATCTCAGTAGCACAGCACATCTGGTAACCCCATGGACAGAGTTAAAATGAAATAAAACTTCCCAGGGAAAAGGTCAGAACTTTGATTAATACCTCTTAGAAAAGCAAAGTGCTTGATGCCAGTGTCACAAAAGTTTTGCATTACTGCAAATCCATTAATTTTACTGGAGTCACCACAGTCTTTCCCCACTGCTGGAGCAGCACTTTCTGATGGGCAAACTTTGGTACACTATCCCTTTCTTCTCCAAATTTCAGGATATTCACACTCCACAGATCTGGGAATTTCTCTGGAATGGCTGTCAGGGGCTTTGATAAGTGTATGTTAGAGTGGATATGCCCAGCTGCTCCATATCTCACATACTTCACTCTCCAACTCTGGCAGGCACAATCCCAGGAGATGGCTATGAACGGACAGCTCAATATACAGGTTCATATTAAATGCCCTGTTTATTTGTGGAAATACAAATACTGATACATTTTTGTTTACTCTCTATTTTTTATACCCTTTGATTTGGACATCCAGACATTAAAATAAGTTTCTAGTCCAGGGCCTAGGCACCGTAGCAGATTAGTCACATAATGAAGCTGAGACAAGCAGTAGCAAGACAAATGGCTTCCCTTTGCAGCAAAACAGTCTAGGTATTCATCCCAAACCTAATCACCCCCAAAATTACTACAGAAAGTTAATTCCTCCAGCTAAAATATTCATGCTACCAATTAAACCTCCCTGAATCCAGCCTCTCACCATGAGACATGTTTTCTCTCAAATGCTTCAAAAGCACCACTTAGGTTATGGCTACATAGAAGAACGACATACCCCTCTCATCTCCTGAGTATGCACAGGTGCTGTACAGGTAAGGCTGCAAACTTGGGCCCAAGGTTTTCTGTGTGCCCCAGAGGTGAGGTTCCCACAGCACCATGGCAGAATAGTCTCCATACCCAAGATAAAAATATCTGTTTGTCTGTGCTTTACTGTAAGTCGAGGAATAAGCTGCCAACATGAGGGTTCCCAGGGATGAATACCTCATGCACAATTTTTACTTGTTTACTTTCCCCAGGTCCATATGCGGGAGCACAAAACCCAAAAAGCGCATCACTGTGAACATGGCTGGTAAGTATTTAGGTAACTTAGACTGCAATGAAGTCGGCAGAGGCCCTCAAGCCAAACTGGAGAAGGAGTGATGCCATCAAACCCTGATAGACATGCAGCCTCAGGACTCCGTGTCAGACCTAGGGATGGAAGAGAGTGCTGCTGTGAGCACTGCAGTCAGGTCAGGCTAGGCTTCTTGCAGGGAGACTTAATGGCCCTTTTGCACCTGCTGCATGGGAGTCAAAATGCAATCCAGAAGGAAGAACAAAATATTCTCCAATGCACAAATAGTGTGTGTTTGGTTTGGTTATGGAACTTTACATTTCCTGCATGCTGTACAGAACAGAGTGATTGCAGCAGCATATGTATCCAAAGAGCAGGAAACAGACTGCCAACAACCTTCTCAGGATATCAGCAAAATAAACAAACATAACATGCACATCAGGTGGTCTGAGTGCCAGCACTGGGATAAACTGAATCTGCAGAGAAAGTGCTGTCAGAATTTCCCTTTAAACCACACCAAGCTGTAAAGCCGCCTGGGTGCCGGGAGCAGTCAAAATCAGATCAGTGTATGAATGTTTGAAAAGGGGTGGATTAATTCATGTGAGCCAAGCAGCTCAGCTGGAACTGCTGCTCGGCTGCTGGCTTCAGCTGCTTTCTGAGAGCACACTTTTCCTTCCCCTGCAAAAGACCTTCCTGGTGGGAAGGCAAGTGTCCCCTATGGGCACGCCTGTGGTGCAGGTGCTGGGCAATGACCTGCCAGCCATTGCTCCATAGCTAATCACAGAATCCCAGAACACGCTGAGTTGGAAGGGACACAGAAAGATCATTGAGTCCAACTCCTGGCCCTGCACAGCACCATCCCCAAAAGTCACACCATGTGTCTGAGAGCATGGTCCAAACGCTTCTTGAACTCTGCTGGGCTTGGTGCTGTGACCACTTCCCTGGGGAGCCTGTTTCAGTGCACAGCCACTCTCTAGGGGAAGAACCTTTTTCTAATATCCAACCTAAACCTCTCCTCTTCTCTAGGCTCAACGGACCAAGTGACTTCAGCCACTCCTCATAATGTTTCCCCTCAAGGCCTTTTACCATCTTCACTGCTCTCGTTTGGACCCTCTCTAATAGCTTTGTATCTTGTATTGTAACACACAGTATTCAAGGTGAGGCTACCCCAGTGCAGAGCAGAGTGGGACAATCCCTTTCCTTGACCAGGGGGTGATGCTGTGCCTGATGTATCCAGGACAGGGGTGGCCCTCCTGGCTCCCAGGGCACTGCTGACTCACATTCAACTTGCCATTGACCAGGAACCCCAGGTCCCTTTCTGTGGTGCTGCTCTTCAGCATCTCATTTCCCACTCTGCCCATACATCCAGGGTTGCTCTGTCTCCAGTGCAGAATCTGGCACCCAACCTTGTTAAACTTCATATGGTCGGTGCTTGCCCAGTCCTCTGATTTGTCCCGGTCTCTCTGCAGGGCCTCCCTGCCCTCAAGAAAGTCAACAGCTCCTCCCAATTTTGTATCTTCTGTGAAGCTGCTTAGTATCTCTTCCAGTCCTGTGTCCAGGTCATTTATGAAGATGTTGAAGAGCACAGGACCGAGGATGGGGCCCTGTGGAATCCCACTAGTGACAAGTCACCAGTCTGATGTCATCTTTTCCATTCACTGTAACCCTTTGTGCTGGACTCATTAGCCAGTTGCTTACCCATCACATGATGTGTTTTTCCAGCTGTGGACTGGACAGTTTGTCCAGAAGAATCCTATGAGGGTCAAAAGCTTTAGTGAAATCCAACATGGAGGCAGATGCAGAGGATCTATTCAGTCAGAGAAAGGAGACCTGCCCAGCAAGGGTGATTCCAGCTGAGAGCATGAATGTACAATATTCTCCCTGGGGCTGAGGGCTCACAGGCAGTGAGGGTGAAGCTCTTCACAGCAATCACTTCTCAAGGAACTGAGCCTTGCTCTGAGTAAGGGACTCCAGAGAAGTAACATACCTACATATGTGTGTGTATATATATACACATATATATTTATAAATATATATAATGGGTACATATGGCTAGCGGCTTGAAGTGATTGACTTCTGGGAAAGATGAAAAATGTTACTGAACCCTTGTGGAAAAGCCTGAAAGAATTTAATAGAAAATTACAGCCTTTCTCAAGAATTTAATATTGAATTATATAGGATAGTTAAAAACAACAATGGAAAGGATATTACTCTCTATTAAACTCAATAGGCTTCAGAGCAGTTTAAATAGGGCCTTTTAATGTTTCTGCAAAGATTCCTATTACATCCTGTAGGGCTTTTCCACATGGATCTTAGCAGTCATCAGGGAAAACCTGGTGCCAGTGAGTTCCTAAGCAAACAAGTCAAGTAATTCTGATAATTTACATTAGACTGAGCTTTGCAGCACTGCTGCAGCTCCATGAGTCTCTGTGGGATTAGAAACAGCTCAGGGAAAATGGGGCTTTGGAAGAGACTTTCCATTCTGGTGTCCCAGCAGTATGTGGTCATCACCACGTAAAGCAACCTTTCCTCTTTGTGCTGAGCAGACCATACAGGGATCTGTTGATGTAATATCTAAACACAATGAATAGCCTTCATTTTGGACTAAGATATGACAATAAATATGTGTAGACAAAGCAGGATAAAATATCTAGGGATACCAGTGGCTGGGACCCTCTGAAAAACAGTCTCTGAGTCATGGTGGCACTAACCCCTGCCTTCGGCCAAAATGCTGACTTTGGCCAAAGTTTTTGTTTCAGATTTATGTTTCTCACTGAGTAACATATGCGTGTGGCTTAAGCATTTTAAGCATGTTGAATTAGATAAGTTATGAAAGGCATCCATGTTCATAGCCCTATCTTAAACCATTATAAGAAGAGTAGACAAATTATATTGCCTACAGCACCCAAATAAAACATTATATAGTGCAATGCACACACAGTAATAGGATCGATTTACCTCTTTTTGACCACGCTATGGAAGATATATTTTGTGTGTTCCACTGCCCTCAGTTTAGTGGTGTTTAAAATTACTAAATACATTTTGCACATCTCCTCCTTAGCAAAGTCATCTTAAGTATCCTAAAATCTACCTCTCATCCCTCATAGTAACTTGAAAAACTGATGCCCATCTTCAGTCTGCACAGCCTGACAGTACTCCATAGCTTAAAAGACTGAATGAAAACCCCAGCAGTGCTTACGTTAACATTCAAACATCTGAGCTTTGCACTGAGTCACTCCCTGATCCAGACAGTGACATGTGCCCATGGCAAAGTAGTGTTCCATACAAAAACTATTTTTGTTAATCTGGGGAAGTGACAAAGGAGGGAAGCAAAGTAGTGAGCTTGCTTTATGTGTGGTATTGCAGTGTGGTGATCCTACCACAGTCCTGATAAAATTTCATACCTTTGTTTGAACCCGACTAGACTCCTGTCACTGGAATGAACCTCAGAATTCTATTATGTTAAGATGTTGAAACACCCTTTGGTATCATTGAATGCCTTCTGCTCATAATTTTTTTTAAACTATCCAAATATAAAAAAGGCCTAACTGTACTTCATCATAGAGCTTTTCATAATCTCTTGATATGCTTATCTTCCCTATCTAATAACAGCCCCAACTCAACCCACCTGCTATTGATTTTCTTTTAGACTGTATAAATCTAGCTTTCTCAGCAAAAACATGCTTTTCAAAAGATGCTCATCCTTTCAAGTCTGAAATTCAGTTATTTTCAAAGTAAGAATCATTTGCCTATGAAATCTCAGCAGGCTTACAAAAACAAGAATTATTGCATGGGTCCTAAATACCTTGCCTAATTCACCCAACTCTACATATACTTTATTTGAGATGTGTCTAAACAGTGGAGGAAGCAAACTATGCACCTGAGCTATCCTTTTACCCTGTCTAGAGACAGACACAAGATTTCCCTTAATATCTACAGCAGAGGCTCAAGATGCTTCAAGGATTTACACAGTCATACAGAATTATTGATGTGTAGCTATTTATTTGTGTAAACACATTTGCAAGATGAGGTTCCAAAGGCTGGAGGGAAAAGGATGTTATGTATACTGAACAGACCTGTCCCTGAAAACACATTTTCCAGATTTGTTTGTGGAAGAGCTCTAAGTGTGACTTGCTGGCTAGTATTGTAAAACCAGTTGAAACATTAGTTGTGTCTGAATCTAATTTTTCACTGGTTTTCATTTTTTAAAGTCCACTCATTTTCAAATGCTCATTGGAAGCACAATTGCAAGGAGGGGAAAATCCCTCAGCCTGGTAAGAGAACCAGAAGGAAGAATTCTTCCACGGGCAGTCTTATCAGCAAATCCATGGAGATTTATCAGAAGATATATATCCAGAGGTTTTCAAGCTGCCTTTTTGTACTTCTCCTTAGGCCTGAAGTTTGATATCATTATGGGACATTTCCAAGGCATCAGCAGCAGCCACTGCCTAATCTTTTCACAAGATGTAAATCAGTTTCATTAATTATCATAATAGATGGTTTGCTCATGTTTTCTTGCTGGGAAAAAATACGTCTTATAAATTCCTCAGTTCTGTAACATCAAAGCAGCAGGGTTGGTATGCAGATCCAGAGGGGAGGGAGACTAATTTGATGAGGATGTATATGTGATAGACAGAGATTTCATTTAAGGGACCATCCTGAATGGTGTATGCCAGACTGAGCCCTGGAATCTTATACATCGGCACAAAAAACATTCATCTGAGGTCCAACCCTTGAAGAACTGAAGTGATAGCTCATACCAAATACAATTAGGAAGAGTCAAAACACCTTGAAACAGCCCTTTAGGGAATTAGAGGGGAGACAGAGGGAATCCTACACTGCCAGCTGCACAGAGAGGGAAAGAAGACTGACTCAAACTGGGCTTCTGGGGGTCAGCAGGGTTTCCTTTGGGACTCACCAAGGCACAGGGATACCATCTCTCTTTCCCTTGGGTTCCCACCCTGCAGCCAGGATCAACAACAGTTTGGCCAAAATGGTCCTGATCTCCCCATCACCAGGCTCCCTCCTGGTAGTTTTCTGCACAATCCCAAGAGTCCAACTAGGCCATTAGCTTGTTTCCCATGAATGCAAAAGTTGTGTTTAGTGAATCTGGCATCCCAGCCTCCAGTCCTGCACCTCTCTGCAGAAATGTCTTGCAAGTGTAAAACCCATCAGCTTCACACCATTATTTTTGCTCTCCTCAAATTTTATATCCCCCGACTGGAACTGAGAGAATCCAAGGGTGCTTTAGGGATCAGGACACACATCCTACCTTCAGATGGACAGAGTAGCTTTTCTGAAAGAAATGAATGGCATCACTTTTTGGTTCAGGAAAAAACACCTCTGTATGTTATACACCAATGAGCAATAGGTTCACATCACAGAGAAGTAGGAGAAACAGAGGAAATGAAATTTAACATGAGAGAGGAAAACAAGTAAATATTACATACTTGATTCAAGTGAGTCCATGTGCAAGTGATTAACTTTTGCTATCGAGGGAGGATAAAGGGAAGCCAAGATTCTCTGTAACTGTTTCAAGAACTGAACACAGCAGCAAATATGGAAAGTTTCACCAGTTTGGCAGATGCTGTAAAATACTTTTATCTCAAACACCTTATGTTTGTGGTCCTAACACTGACCCCAGCTTAGCAATTTGTAATCTCAGGAAGCATTGCATTAGCTTTCACAGAATCTCACTTGGGACCAACTTTCACAAAGCTGCACATCTCAAGGAAAATTTACTGCCCATGAACCAGGAATGTGCCACAGTGCAATGACAAACACTAGCTGGTCTGCAAAGATAGACTGTTCCCGATCTCAGCATCCTTGGGACCAGGGGAGACAGGCTGTTGTTGTTGAGCAGCTGAAGAATGCACACTGCTCAAAGCTCAAGAATGTGGAAATGGCAGAGCTTTTTCCTAAGGCCGTTAAAAATGACATCTTAACAACATCTGCAATTAAAAATGCTCGAGTTGGAAAAGACCTTCCAAAAAAACATGTGGATCATAGAACTCATTCCGTTCTTATGACTTAAAAATCTGACAGCATAAGCCTAGAAAAATGAGAGAAGTGCCTCTTCCCTGTCTGTTGTTTAAGCAGCTTCCTCAATTCCAAATTTCAGTGACAAATTATGGTTGTGTTGACCCTAGGATGTCCTTCAGCCCTGTGCAACAGTCCACTGCTGCAGATGTTATTGCAGGAGAAGGGCATTACTTGTTGCATGTCACACCTCTATATGTCATGAATACATTTCATATTCTGCCTGTTTAAATACACCTCGAGCTAAAAAAATAACACCAAAATCTTTTAAAGGGCACTGGGTAATTCAAGGGTTTGTTAAAGTAGCTGCACTTTCATTTCCCTGTAGTGGTTTTAGGTGCGCTCATCAAAAAGAAGTGGGATTTCTGTGAAGTGAGATCTTGGCTTTTCTGGTCTTGGTCTACAAGACCAAGGACCTATTGTGGTTATTAGCACTATCAAGACACACTTGCAAGTGGTCTGAGCAAATGGGCTGTCAGGGCACAAAAGGTCAGGTAAATCTTCCACGTGATGTGAAGGGACCTCTTACTACCACAAGTTTATATGCCCTACAGGTGAACAGGCATCTTCCTACTCCAAGGCTGGTAGAACGCCACACTTGTCAGGGCTCAAATTCATGCTAAAATAAAAAAAAAAAAAAAAAAAAGGCAAAAAGTAGAGGAAAAGAGAGCCCTTGGTGGGTTTTCTGGGAGCTACCTGGCAAATCGGATAAAATGGAGCTATGAAAGCAACATTCAAATTAAAGAAATGTTGGGATAGGGTTAATACAAGTTTGTTAATTATCTGGTAAGGACCTGCTCAGATGTACTTTGTCTCTGCATGTGCACACACACAAACACTTGCTTCAGTGCCTTGCTTGAATAATAAGGCACAACAGGGCAATCATTGTTGTACTATAATTGCACTCCTCGGGTGTACGCCAGCCACGAACCCAAAGGAGGAGTGCTATCAGCAGCCTGAGAAGTATGATTATGGCCCAACAAGGCATGCCCTGTTGTGACTTATTACAATTAGAAAAGCTATCTACAGTGTTGCAAGCCTTGAGGTGAGGGTTACGAGAAATGCTTTTTAAAAGCCTGTGTTCTGGCAGTGCATATTTAAAATGTTGTACCTGCTGCTAGGACGCCCCATTAGCCAATCATATTGCTCAAGTATCCTTTGAATGACATACTTCATGCCCCATCTCAACTCTATGTTGAAAGATTAGAGGAATTAGTAACATTTTTCAACCCTCTTTGAGCTCTCAAGAGACCTGCAAAGCAATAAGTGGTAACAGCAACTGAAATTACATGCCCATTACCAACACCAAAAAACATTGTCGAATATCTGGGGACTATTAACTGCTTTCCTTCCAAACAGATATAATTTTTAGCAAACAACTTTCAAGAGACACTAGCTGAAAGTAAAAAAATTAGGGGTTTTATCACGTGCTTTCATAGGTGCACACTTATCCATTCTTCAGCTTTCAAACCAGGGCCAAATGGGAATGAGGAGATCTACCCATTTTACAGAGCAATTGTGAAGATTGATTAGCACCTATAATGGCCCAGAGATGTTCACCTGGCAGGCATGCCAGGCATGCAAAAATATCAGGGAAAGCATATATGTACAGCAAGCTGCAAAATATCCAAGTGGGAGAAATTGTTTACTCTAATAGGACAGGAATTGTTAAAACAAAGACAAAGTGTGCCTTTTCTGTGTTGAGACTCAGGCAGGAGCTCTGTAGGGGGTGTTTGTTTAATAATCCTAAATTAACTAGGGACTATGGCAAGGATGCAGGACTAAAAACATGTAAGGCTCTTCATCCAACACAAGAGCAGAATGTGACCTGCATGTCCAGAAGGCTCTTTCACCTTGAATGTGAAAGATCATTTCAAACAAATGAAGTGATTGTGCACAGGTCCTGATGAATTCTGAGCTCTCTCTAAAGCACATTGGAGTAAAAGCTGCCTCAAAACAGTCCTTATAAGAAAACAGCTAACACAGACATTGCAGCTTCAAACCATTTTGGGGAAAAAATAATAAAAGGTGGGAGAGGGGGATTGCATACAATATTAAATTCAGAGAGCTTTACAGCCAACATCTGGACACTGGGACAGCTGGAGCAGTGTTGTGTAATGCCTGAGAAGGGCAGAATAAAAAAAAATAAACCCTAAGAAATGGCCTGATGATACCAAATCATCAGCTAGTCAAAACACGTTGGAACTAATGTATATTAATCACTGGAAACCTTAGATAAGTTCAGTAAACATTGTCTATTACAATATGTTAAAAAAAAAAACAACAACACTTTGAAACAGCACTGTGCTCAGGAGTCTGATCCAGAGCTCACTGAAATATGTTGGAATGTTTCCATTCACCTCAGTGAGTTTTGTGCATTGAGCTTTTTCAAGACCAGGCAACAGTTCAAAAATAACTTTACAGCATTATCCCAATTGTTTATTTGTGTATGAACAGCACTGAAAAAGTACACATGGCCAAGCAGAAAAAGAACACTTACGAATATTTTTAAATTGCCATCACCAAAACCACTAACAACATAAAAATTCAACTATTTATGATGTTGTAACACTGGCCTTAATAGGGATGGTGGTGGAGAAACTATGTGTAATATAATCAACAAGCTAACAATCTCCAAGGTTCTCCTGAGGATTTTAATATGTAGAATGCTTAAAATATTAAACAAACAATAATAGTGGAAATCAAGATATAATTAATAATTTTAACAATGAATCCTGAAAGGTTCTCTCCAAAATTTGTTCAAACTGTTTCATAATAAGTTCACAAACTGCAGAAAACATGACATATATTTTAATGTGACCCAATAGGATTGAAAAAAATCTCTGTTTGTCCACTGTTGCCTGACTTTGGGTTCATTGAGCTAGGCTGAGCAGATTTGAAATGAATCAAGATGTTTAACATCTGCCTCCTGTTATTAGGATATTCTCTTCCTATTTATAAACAAATGCTTTGTTGGGGTTAGGCTGCGGATTCCAGGACTCTGTGGACTCATTTTTCCTTAGCAATCTGAACTTCAGGCCACAAGTAAAAGATACATTATAAGTCTTCTGAAATCTATCAATGCATGTAGGAAAAAAGATTAATTATGAGACAGTACAGTCTGCTTGCTTGGTCTTACACACCTGGTATCTGACCACGTTGCAAGATATCACATTAAGACAAAATCAGATTTTTTGATAAAATTAGCTCATGAAAACTATTTCTCTATGTTTTATTTAGGAAAAATGACCTTATGTTTGCGCGCATTGTCTTGTCAAGACACTCACACTACTAAGGCTCTTATAATTCTCTAGCTACTGATACGTGCTTGAAAATCCCAGCACTTCCATAAACACCACAAATACGAAACATCTCCTTTGTTCTCCAAGTTGCTCTCTATTTCTCTGTTTCTATCGCCTCCCTTTCCACGAGAATTTATGTTAATCTCTCCTTAAATCTACTTTCAGTCACTGCGTTAGTTTGGATCCCTCCTTTCTTCCTTACATTTGGTTCCTTGCTCCACTCTGGTCTTTTCTAGTTAATGTATTGAAAATGGACCCCTTTTCTCCACCCTTACTGACAGCCTGTTTTGTGTCTCTGCTCTCTCTCACTCACCCTAATGTAACACTTTCCACTCTGCCCTTCCTGACTGCATGTCTTTTGCTCTCCCTGTTACCCTGCGTTCTGCAGAAAAATAATCTCGCCTAGCATGTCCCTTCCCCCCCTCCCCTCCATGCAAAAAACCCCAGAACTAGCACCACTTCCCTCCTTTGAAACTTTCTTCCAGAACAGACTTCTGCCCATTCCAGTTCTGTTCTGTGTGCTGTCTCCACCTTAACTTGCTTCATTTAATACTTAACAATACCTGAATGTCTTTGATTAACATAGCCCTAGTTCCAATTTATAGTTTTTCTGTTTGTGTTCACAGCATGTTCATGGCCAAAACTCTTAAAATACATGACTTCACAGCATAATACTCCATAACATATGGGTAAGAATTTATATGGATACATTCACATCCAACTTCATTGCAAACAAGTAGGATCTTAGAAAACAAGGATTTCAAAAAAGGACTATTTTTTGGGAGCAGGATTTTATGAGATCACCTGTCCCAACCAGAAGGAATATTAATAAAGCAAGAACAAGAAATATCTACCTGAGATTTTCTAACCTGTTCCTAAAACATGTAATTCGACTATTTCACTCCCAGAGACCAGCGACAGCACCTCCTACCAAGAGACAATCAAATTGTCCTTGCCTCAGCATCAGCCTGTTGCTTCTTGCTCTACCCAGAGAGGGCACAGAGAACTATGTATTCTCATCCTCTTCTGGAGCAACTTTTAATGTACTCAAAGGCTGTGATCATCTTTTTCTCTAAGCCTTTTTCTCTTTAGACTAAACAAACCCAAATCTTTCAGTCTTTCCTCAGGAGGTCATGCTTTCTAGGCCTCTGAATATTCATGATTTCTCTTCTTTGGGCTATCACTAATTGGTCTCCTTCCTCCTTAAGCTGAAATGAAAGCCAACTGAGCAATGAATAGAAATAATTTCATAGCTGATTTATTCTTTTACAGTAAATGAAAGATACTTCCTCAAAGAACATGCATCCTCCAGTTGATGGCTTGGTTTAGATATTACTTTATATAAAGCCACAGTGAACACCTTAATACCAAAGGTAACACAACTGAACAAGATAATGCAGGTAGAGTACTGAAACAGTAATTCATAGTCAATACTATGATTTTTTTTCTCTTTCCCTCTCCCCCCATTTTACGCTTGAAAAAAAAGTATTCATTACCTGAAGTTCACCACCATTAAAATTCCATATACATTTTGGCCTACAGATTGGAAGGGAGTGGTTCTACAAGATTCATTTACAAAACCAAATTGAATTTAATTCCTTGATTTTATGTATAAACTATCTGGTATGTTCTTGAATTTCTAATTCAAAGAATAATCACGGAACTTATTTCTTAGCCAACAAAAGAAATGTTACTGCAAATGTTGTACATGTAGAGTGAATATATTTTGATGATTATTTAATGGACTGAATGGAAAACTTGCAAATCTGGTGTCAATTACCTCATGTCTTAAGCAGGAAAAATATATAACACATTCAACCTAATATATGGCTATAAACATGATTAATGTATTTTCAGGATGCCCCACACAAGCATTATTTTCTAAAGATGACATTTTAATGATAGTTGACATGCAGTATGTGGCACATGTTGAAAATCTATCGCGTCTTTAAATCTCTCGATGTATGCACATACATGCATACAATCCCCATGGCATGTATTCTCTCACTGAATTAATTTACATTCCTAGGAGAACCACGTGCGTACCTATTTTCATAGACTGGGAGTTCAGTTAGTGCAGTTCCCTAAGGTTAATCAATCCAAGTGTCTTCAGCTTAGATACTAAATGATTCTCTGCATGTAACCCATGCTTTGACTTGTAATGCCTCTCAAAATGTTTTGATTTTGGCCCTCCCCATCACAAAACAAGCAGTATGTTGGCTGCATGATTGCCTCAAGGCTACTGCACTGTAATGCTGGCCTGACCCAAGTTCACACCAGGCTTTGCACACAGCCTTTGGGCCACTTTCCTCTCTTTCTCCATGTTATTTATCACTGCTCCTCTACTCAGCACGTTCTCAAAAGGACCTGGCTCCTTTTAACCAGAAGGGTCATCTCTTGGACACAAGCACAGATCCTCTGATCTACCTTGGGCTGAGATTAACTTCCACCTTCCCTGCATCTGTACTGGAGACATGAGCCCAGGAAAGCCTGGCATCCTTGGTGTCTCTCCTGCCTACCGTCCTTGGTGTCTCACATTTTTATTTCCATCACCCCCACGTGTTTATTTTAATGCACACAATGGTTAAGCCTCTGCCTGGCAGAAAGGAGTATAAAAGCAGCAGAACTTTGTTGTAGTGCGGGGAATCCTTACAACAAATAAAATAATCCCTGAACATCTAAAGAAATATCGCTTCATCTTTCCTTCCAAGTTCATCACTATCTTGTACACGTTGTAAGGATTCCCCGCACTACAACAGAACTTCTCAGGTGCTTTACATACCAAAGGAAAAAAAGCTAGGTAGGTATAGGTCATTTAACCTACGCCTACCTTGCCTTTACCTGTTCCAGATTTGGAATTACAACTCTCTTGGCAACAGCGGCAAAGCCATAGAGCAAATGCGGAAATACAATGGTAGTACAGCAAATCAAGGACTATTTTCCCTCTTAGCAGCATCACACTACTACACTATTTGGCCCAGCATAGCTGTCTCCCTGGCAAAGGTGGAGTCTGACTCTGACTGAGCTGAGAATGGGTTTGGTTCACAGAAATCATGCTCAAAATGCAGAGCTGCTTGGTATTTTTGCAAGGCAGTGACCTCAGCTGGCCAGTACCCCAGAGACCATGTGTCATCATCAGATTGCTGTGCTGGCACAAAAAGTTAAAACCACCCAGCAGCCCCCCACTGCTCCAACCTCAGAGGGAACAAACCCAAACAGGAATTGGAGGCAACGAGGCCAGTAACTCAGCTCTCCTGCTGGCTGGCTGAGTGGGTGGGTTTTGGCACTCTCATCCCATTCCTAAAAGCCCTATCTCCTCCTGAAGGGTGGGAAGGATCCCTGTCCCAGGAAATAACTCAGGGAGCGAAGTCTGTGTGTGGGGGTATTTCCTGCCTTGGAGAGATAGTAAAGAGAAGCTCCTCCAGACCAGCGGCTGGAGGGGTGTGCTGGTGTTTGTGCCAGATGGAGGCAGCCATCAGCTAGTTTAACTCCTCAGCAACATTCCCATAGCTAAGTCCACTTCCAAGTGCAGCTGAAACAGGAAGCAGAGCTCCAGTTTACTAGGAAACAGCCTGGTTCAGCCAGTGCCAAAAACCATTTGATCCCTGTTTTCAAAGTTTAACCTGCTCAGGAACACGATTATCACCTAATCAAATACCACCTGATTCTCTTTTTACCTAGATAATGAAGGAGACTAGTTTTCTCCTAAACGTTTGAACCATTATGATACATGAACAATCTTTTTACAAATCAATCCAAGCTGGTTTATGACACAGAAAAATAAACAGTAGGTGGGAAAGTAGAGTATAACCAGCCAAAAGCCACTGATGTCTGAGTGTGTCAAGTAAAATCTCTACAAAAAGACAAAAATAAATCCAAAATCATGCATGTATCACACACATGTATCACAATCACAGACACGTAACTCATGTACTGTAGTAATATTCAGTGTTGTCCATTTCCAAGTAGGCCTAAAATGCACAGCCTAGATATGGTGGAGAGTAGATGGGGACGAAGGGGATATCAACTATCAAGAAATAAAGAAGGGCACTATGCCACTGAAGTACCAAGTCCCCGGAAAACCTACAAGAGCATTTGCACAACTCATGTTCTAGAGCAAATAGAGAAATACCTGGGAGCACCTGAGAAACGGGGTGGTTGAACACTACGCCACCTTTCCATGGGAAGTTGTGGAGTCTCCACTCATGGAGATAGTCAAAACCAAAACCAGGCACAGCCTTGAACCCCTCACTGTAACAACCCTGCTCTGAGCAGAGGAATTGGTCTATGCAACCTCCAGAGGCACCTTCTGACCTCTGTGATTCTGTGAAAGAATCATAAAAGTAAACTGGACCTGTGTTCAATGCCTGAATTTAAGGACTATGTGGGGAGGCAAGTGGAAACACAAGCCATGCAGAGCTTAGCAAAGGAAGGGAAGATTTCCCCAGCTTCTGCTGTGTGGTGCTGGGAAAGATAAAAAGGTGAAGGAAGCCTGGTCCAGTATAACCACTGGTTCTGCAGAGCTGGTAAATAAAGGTGTGGGCTAGGACAGTCAACACAAAGGTTTCCCCAGTGCATGTAAGTTATTCTAGTGAGGGTGCAAATGGCTGGCTGGGGGGCTGTTGCAGCCCAGTGCTGGCTGTCAAGAAGAAATTCTTTCTGCCAGAAAGAAAGGAGCAGTTTTCCTGCAAGGAATGAGCAGCTGAGAGAAATTTTGCAGCTCCAGGCGAACCTCAACTGTTGCCAAGCTGCTCCCTCCCGTCAGCCCCCTCCTGTCTCCTGCCTCCCCACTTTCCCCTGTATTTCAGCCACCTGGAGCTGCAGCCCTTCCCTTGGGATCCTCCTCAGCCTTGGAAACAGCATGGTATTTGGCTTGGAGAGGGCAATTTTACTATCAGACTTGTTACCAAGGAGGGTGTTCACTACCTGCCTCATGGAAGTCTCAACAGGCAGCCATATGTGCTCTGGGCTGGGGTTCACACAGGACCCCAGCACACATCACTCAGCCCTCCTCCCTCCTGTCACCCCTACTTCTTCCTCATGTTCATCCCCTCCTGCCTGCCCCAGCACAGCCTTGCTGCACAGACAGCTGCCCGTTGCTACTCAGTAGTTGCTTGAATCCCACTAAATGTTTGTCAAACTGCCCGGAGAACTGAAAGTGAGCTCTTTAAATTACATTTGTTGAAAGATCCCTGGTGCCTGTTCCTACTTTTCATTTTCAGCAACTCTCTGAAATCATAGTTTGTTTTACAGTGATGTTTTGTTTTTCTTTTCCTGCATCCAACCTATAAGTCATGGATGATGCATATTAAACACATTAACTGGGTTTCAGCGGTGCTGTGCACCATGTGTGCATAAGGCTGAGGTCTGAGACAACAGCATTTTTGTGTTTACTTTCTATAATGGGAAACTGTATGGTGTGATGCTCCCTTATGCACAGCTCTGGACAGACATTTGGCCTCGTTTGGAACCTAAGAAAGAGGTTGTATGGAGGGGAGAGGCAAAACCGCTGAGGCCATCACCCAGGAGGAGGAGGAAAAAGCAGTCTGCTTGATTTGTTAAAGCAAAGCTTGGAAATCAGGACTGCTTGGATTGATGCCTGACCACAGCTGACAATGGACAAGTTTCTTCACTTTCTATGCTTCTGTTTCTCCATCTGTGAAATTTGGCCCCCCTTTTTCAGGGAAGGCATATAGAGGAAGTGTTTTGAGTTCCCCTCGCAGAACCATTTCTTTGTATACAAGGAGCTCTCATATATTTTTAGAAGAGTTTTTAATTAGAAGGAGAAAAACTCCTTCCATTTAAGAAAAACTGAGATTTTTGTTCTTATTATACTTACACACTTATGATCATACACCAGTTTTTGGTTTTTTTTTTTATTCCTGTGCCTTTCCAATTTTGCTATTAATATGTCATAAGAAAATCACAGATGGTGTCCAAATTCCAATTCATGGGAATGGAATTAATATCTCCATTAAAATTAAAAAAGGGGGAGTAATGTGGGGAAGTCTCAGAAGTGCTGGCGGCTAGTAATAGTTGGACTCATCTCCTGTCCCAGTGACTCATTCTGGGAATGGATAGTGCCTCTGTTGTCTTCAGACATTTAACACCTCTCTAACAAGACTTAGCATCAGCTGGGATGTGTGAACAGATAATATGGAGCAACCTGAGACTTCCTAGGACATGTGTCTCTAAGCTGTGTCAGGGCCTAATTTTGTCAGAGGTTGGTGGGAGTTGGAGAGGCTACATGTTGGCCTTTTTGTTTTTAATACCAGCAGTGGGGAATTTTGGTTACAAGTCATCCCTCCCAGATCATGTTTCTGAAGATGTAAAGAAGAAAACAAGGTTCAGAAAAGAGCAGCCTGCCAAAAGGAAGAATATTTTAAGAAGATCTTTCTGACTCTCTCCAGATTATGTGTAAATTTAAGTTACTAAGAGAAAATGAGAACCATTTGTTTAAAGTTCAAATCCTGTCTGGCCTTTACTAGGCTAGGTTTCAAGCATCCTGTTTTGCCTAATCTCTGCGTCTCAATCCATCACCTTGATGCAACTTCCCCATGAGAGATCTCCATAGCTCTATCCGAGCAGTTGGACTTGGGAGCAAAAATACCAGCGCTGGAGCTCTCTCCTGGCAAGTTTTGTGTGTTGTCAAGTGTTTGAGCACAAGAAGCATATGAAATACCCCAAAGCTGTGTGGTTTCAAGTATCTCAGGCTGAGTAGGTGTTAGAAAATTGAATTCAAACCAAACTCTGTTCTCAAACTTTTCTGCTTTTCTGACTTTTATCTTCAAGGGAGCCCCATAGGCTGAGTTTGGGCTGTGGATTCCAAAAATCAGATGGTGCCTCAACTCGCCCTAGTAATTTGGTTTTCATGGCTCTACCACAGTTCAAATTTACATCAATCCCACCTCAACTGTGTTGGGATAGAAATCCCAAATTCAGGAGTACATGGGACAGTCTGGAAACAAGTACTGAATATTAATTTTTTAAAAATCCAGTTTTTCAACAAGTTTGCCTTATAGATATTACAAGTAGTTTCCAGATCTGAATTATATAAAAACAATCCAGAATTTATATGCAAGTACTAAAATGGTTTTCTTCATCGAGAAAACTTGAGGATCCTATAATAAAAATGTAATGAAATCAGTGTGGCTTCCTGACATTTCCAGCATACTATAATTCATTCTGTGTAATTTATAAGCCCTCAATTTATTTTTCAAAGTTCTGAAAGCTCTATGTTTCATTGATATATTCCCTGTGAAACCTACCTCAACATATCTTTGGGTTTTTTTGATGGTGAGCTCTAAAAGGTTAGCCAAACTATAGGCACTGAAGGAAAATCCCTGCTTCTAATAATCTCTACTCCTGCTTTCTGAGAAATGCCTTGCCTTCCCATTGTTTTTTTTTTCCAGGCCAGCTGCACAAGTGCATGCCCTGTTCTGCCTACAGATCTCCTGTACTTCTGTCTTCAGGGAGGAAGTGGACATACCACCCCCTTAACAAATTACAACGAGCAGCATGAACTCTTTTTTTACCAACTGCTTTTAAGGCAACTTTGGTTGGGCACCCACAATGCAGACACACCCAGAAAGGTCAGTCAGCTCTCTTCTGGGGACACTCACGATGACAAGAAGCATGCCCAGCCAGTCAGAGAAGCAGGCTATGAGAGATATTGATGAAACCACTCCTATTTATCAGACAAGGTCTGAGTCAAAAGGGAAATTACTTAGTACTGCAGCCATTGTCAGTCACCTACCAGGTAAAGAGATGACTGTGCTCAGGAATCTGTTTGTCATTGCCAACATTTTTGTTTTTTCACAATATATATTTTTAATTTTATAAGTACAAAATCAGGCCTATATCACTCAACAAAACCTTTGCTGCAAGCATTTTGTCAGGTTAGATGGTTGCCTGTAAGAGCACTGAGTAATTTACAGGCGATGGAGATTTAGGAAGATGAACTATTGCAGCCTTTGATTATCAAATTGTTGTAATGATGAGAAGACATTATGAGAAATCAGTGGTCTCCATTATCAATTACTATGGTGAGGGGAAAACGGATGTGATTTTAGAAACCAGAACATCCAAGGGAGGATGTAGTCCAGTATAAGCAATGGGAGCTGAGCTTTTGATAAACCCTCAAAGCCTGCACTTGTGCTGATGAGTGGGAAGTACTTTCTGCTTCCCTCCATGCCCAGGATCTTCTTAATCCCTTTGCGATAAACACAGGAGCCTCATGGTGTAACTGCTGTGACAATGTGGGGTAACTCGTGCGGCTGCAAACATGTTTGTCTCACAGAAAACATCCCATGGAGCATAAACAGAGACGAGAAAGCCTTTTGATCATTCCTGAGCACCTCCACCTCATGCCATCAGCCCCTAGATGTGGCTGATGGACTTACCTCCCCCACAGGCCTGCTGAAATGCTTTTCATGGACTTACAGGATGTTGAGGTACTGAACACTACTGACCATAGGTGATGGTCACTGAGTGGTTACTGAGATGGCTGAGATTGTCCTGAACACTCTGACTCCTGAAGTCATCCAGTTACATGCAAAGCTCAGTTTCCATTTTAAAAGGAAAGATTTCTAGCTGTGTTAGATGAAGAAAAGCCTTTAAAATGTGGCATTTAAGGGCTCCAAACACAGTATCCAATGCAAAGAAATGAAATTATATACTTTTAAATATCTTATTGTTTTACAATCAGTCTTGCGATTCATTTTTATAATTCCTGACATTATATGCTCAGGTATGGAAGTATCTGCTCCTTGACCTCAGAAAAGTCTTGTAATACTAACAAGTAATTTCATTATGATATAGCAGCCATTGTGCAACAGCAGCAACCTCTAAAATCTTTTCAATTGCCAGCGGTAACTAAATAATGATACTTTATTAATCACAGGTTGCTTAAGCATTCTCTATATTAAGTTCAGGGAAGTTTAGATAACATCTAATTGCAAAGAGAAGCCCTGGAAAGTTTCTGAGGGTGGCAACTGCATACCTAAATGACACTTATTTATTTAGAAGTGCTTAAGACATGCCTTTCACTTATCCTAGGCAGACAGAGAGCCTTGAAATCAAAACTCATGCAATATCACTTGGCCCAGTGCCTATACTTGGAAGAACTTTTTCATCACACCCAAACTAAGAAACTCCTTTCCCAGTTTCTGTCATTTAATCATCCTTCTTCTCCTGACACCACCCAGAGTAAAAAACTGCAGTAAGCAGAGAAATCCTTGCTTAACTACAAGGCTGCAGATGAATCTTTTAAACATGTTACCAAAATAATAAGAAAAAAATACAAATTAATTACCTGAGTTTTGACTGCCATGATTAATTCCAGAGCTAATTATTGCTCAGATGAATTAATCCCTCAACATGGGTATCCTGACTGAAACAATGACACAACTGTAGTAATGGCAGTGAAGATGTGATGTAGCAATGCTACAAGCAAGGCAATGGAGTAGTCCATGATTTAATGCTGACAATCTTTAGCAAAACTGGGGCCATGAGGCATAGTTTCAGAATTAACACTTAGAGGACAGGAAAGTGTGTTATTGTCATTGAGCTGCAATGTCCTACTGAATACAAGCCACGGAATTGGCAATTGCCTCTATCACACGTTCACTTCATGCTAAGCTGATTTCAGTGGTTAATATGTTGATACAGGCAAGGCCATACTCACAATGTTCTCTATCATCCCAACCCTATTACACAAATAGATCGGAGGCCTCTTTCGAAAGAACCTGCAACAACACCTTTTAAAAATGTCTTTTCTTCCTCCAGCCCCAGAGAAGCATTTACCAAAAGAAGCTTTTCAATACTGCAACCCTAACCCTCCCTCTTAGAAACAGGCACTTTGTGTTTCAGATAAGCTGGACCATATTTGGCGTTGCTCCAGCCCATTTGGAATATGCACATATAGCGGTAGTTTGTTAATTGTAGCAATCTTTGCCTTGCTCGTTTTCGGTGAGGCACCTTTCCAAGGGAAGGAAGCTTGTGCAGCTCACGGCCAGAGAGCGCTGTGTTCAGCAGCGTACAAAGAAAAGCTTCTTACTCCAGGTAGGCGCACGCACATGATTCCAATATCCTCACTCTGAGTTTGGAAGCTGTAGCTGCTGCTTTAGACCACAGCAACTGAAAACACCCCAGGGGGAAAGCAAGCCAGAGGTTCAGAGCCTGTATGCAGAGCCATGACAACAGCATGGTTGGAGCCCTGCAGCAGTGATCAGCCATCGGTGCAGCACATCATATGGTGCTGAGAGAGCTTTCTGAGGCAGGTAGGCATGCAATAAGTAAAAATAAAATTAAAACAATCTGGTTTAATCAAGAGGGGAAGTGAGCAGAAGAAGTCATGGCAGAGGGTTCTTCTTAGCAAATTATTTTCTGGACAGGAGAGTGATATTTGTACATAAAGGCAGCAGTGCCAGCGATTTGCAAAAAAGCATCCAATAGCACCAGGGAACTAGAGACAACACACAGCTAGTCACAGAATCAGGCCCTTAACAAGGACAAATAAGGGTAGCACAGAGCATACTTTTCTACTTATCACCTCTCCTGCTTCTCCAGATCTTACTGACTCATGTGGGGCCTCTCCTCTCTGCTCAGTTGGTGTCTTTGCTAAAACATTCAGTGACAATGCAGGGAGAAAAGAATCTACATCATCAGGATGTGTTTGGGCAAGCCCAGTGTGGGCTTGTTTGGCCTGATCCTCTGTAAAATGCTAAATATACTGATAGAACTTCCAAACAGTTCAGTACTTTATCCATATCCAAGAGTGTATGGCTTTAATAAAATCTGCTTTGGAGCACTTTTTGGTGTGCTGTGGGTCTGAGAATTCTCTGTGGTTTGTGGTCACTTGTTTTTCTAATATTTTGGTCAGTGTCCAATCTCACTCATGTAGCTGGATATACCCATGTAATTTCTGGTAGAATTGAATTTTTCACACAGCACAACTTTATAGCCCTCTGGTGTTCTTTGACACATGAAGAGAGGTTACCACCAGCTTGACCAACTTTTATGTATTCATACTTTCAAGTAAGGGGCAGAATAACATTAACCGATCACTTCAAAGTTCTGTAAAAGTGCTTTAAAGTGGCCTAGCCTTCCCACCAGGAAACAAATTTCACAATCTTCTCTTTTGTGATTTCCTGAAGTGTGGGAGACCTCAGAGGAAAAGTTGGGATTTGAGTTTACAATCCCGTCACTCATTTTAAAGAGCTCAACTACAGCTCATCAACCACCAAAGGCCTTCCTCAGAAAGACGCTGGTTAGAGGGGCGCTGTGGGTGCTGTGGGGGCTGTGGTGGGCAGGGTTGCACTTAGGGCCCTCATCACCCCCATGGCCCATCACCACCACCCAACAATGCAGCAGTCACAGAGTGCCGGGGCAGGATAAAAGTGGATTTGTCCCATGTTCCCCACTGACAGATCTGGCCTGAGGGCAGCCTGAAGGTATCTGAGAGACATCTGAGAGGAAGTCTGCAAGGAGCTGGTGGAATTACTTAAGCTGAGGGAGGAAGAGCTGGGCCTAGATGGGGCTGCTAGAGGTTCTCCACCACAAAGCCAGCTCCCAGTGGGGCCATATTCAAAGTCCATCTGATAGATGAAAATCCTGCTTCAGCCTTCAGCAAATGGATGTAAGCCTCAGGAGATGAGGACCATCAACCACTGGAGGTCCCTGAGGCTGTCAGGCCTTTTTAGCTGGATAACAATGGCCAGACCAAGGGAATGCCTTCTGGAGAAGCAGAGTAGAGCTTGTCATTCTCATCCCCCCTGCAGAGCCACGCCAGCAGCCGCAAGAAATGGGATGCAGAGACATTGTCAGGGGTCCCATGGTTTTGAAGCACCCACTGGTGGCCCACTAAGTGCAGGAAGTATTACCCCCAGGGTAGATCAGACTGGGGGCATTTGGCCACTCTGAGAAGCCCCTGAGATGGCTCCAAGTAGAGCAGATTAGGGTTTGGGCATCTCTTAGGAGGTGTGAGAAGTCTGTGGGAAGAGATGCCCTGTCTTGGTCACATGCTCTGGGAATAGCCAATCACCAGCACTGGGGTCAGAAAGCAATGTCCCCCCAGGTCAGATTGGCACTGGTCCCTGGGGGTTATTTTACCTTTCTCTGCAGCACTGAGCATGGCCACTTGTCAGGGTTCCTTTGGGTCATTTTGGCCAGGTGCCAGCTGCTCATGCTCTACAAAGGTGGCCCTTGTGCCCCTCATCTGGGGGAAGGAAAATTTCAAGACTCCCAGAGTGGCTCCAAGGGTGAACCCCAGGCACTGCTTCTTGTTCCCTGTGGCACAAAGCACAGCACCTTATCAGAGCTCCTCTGGACTCTTGTGATCATCAGTCATTTTACCAACATTCACAGATATTTTCAAGTGGGCACATAAAAAGCAAACTCTTCAGTCCTTCTGGTCAGGTATCCTCCAGGCATATAGGGCCTCTAAACAGGCCATTGCTTTTTAGTGTCGGATGCCAACCTGTCCAGCCACCTCCTTATCCATGCCAGCAACAACCTTCCTTTTCACTACATGGCTGCAGAATTCATTTAAAAGTTCATCAACAGGCTTTATTCACACTCCTGGAGAGTAAAGTGTATCCCCATAGACAGGAGGGAAATGAACTGCATTGCACTGGCTCAGCAGTGTTTGGTCTCTTGTAGTTTCTCAATGCCTGGACTGGTTGGGCACTTTCTCCTGTGAAACTTCCCAGTGGAAGCTCAGTCAGTGCCAGCCATGGGTATTTTCTCTTTTAAGAGGCAGACACCAGTTCTGAAAGGGGCTGGACTGACACCAACAGCCCCGTGTTCAGAGCCCACCCACACACCTCGTCCATGGCTCAGCTGGCCGGCAGAGGCTGGATCTGGTTGTGGCTGCGTGGAGCTGGACTCCAGCAGGTTACTCATGGGTGGAAGCCCCCTTAATACATCTCTCAGGCTCCACCCTTCACACTTTGCTGTCATCAAGTGTAGGAAACAGGGGAGTTCATGGTCAGGTCTTTTGAATTTAGATTGCATAAAGCCATAATTCAAGAATGTAGATATCCTTGTCCACATCATATTCTGGATTTCATGGCACCCATGAGGAAGAAAAGCTCTATCTCGTGACAGAGTTCTACAGCCCGCATCCTCCCCACCAGCTGAAGCTCTGACAGAAGAGACATCTGCTACATCAATAAATGCTCCTGGCATGAGGAACTGCAGGGTAGAAATAGGTACCACTGTGTCAGGTGGAGTGACACAAGTTTCTGCTCCAGTCTGAAGACATTGGAGGAGGCAAATGCTCCTGGAGGCATGAGTAGATCACAGGATGACAATAAGCCAGGAATGGGATACAGGCAAAAGTATTCCTGTGTGTCAGGCAAAAAAGGCAACCATTGTGTAAAGCCCTGGTGAGAACTCACCTGTACCACTATGGACATTTCTCATTCTTTAAGTTCTAAAAAGACAAATTCCACCTGGGATGAAGGCAAAAAATGCCCAAGCAGTTGATTAAGGGCATGGAGGACATCCAGAAGAGGAAAATGACTTGAAGCACAAGAGAAAGGCTGAGAGGGTGGCCATCCCTTTCTAGAAAGATACCAAGAATTAAAGCCAAAGGAGGAAAACTCTACTGACGTGCTTGGAAAAAATATTGTAAAGAACATAAAATCATTCAGGACTTTTTTTTTTTAGAAGACCTCCCCATAAACAGTGAACTATCAAACATCATTTGGTGCACAGTTGAGGAATGGTGAGGAAGTCTTGCATGCTCTCTACATCTCTGCAAAGATCATGCAGAATGAATGAAACCCCTTTCTTTCACCTCTGACACTGGCTCAATGAAATGAATGTATATGGTACCATTTCCCTTATTTATATAGTCAGAATGTACATACAAGTTTTGGCACAAATGTGTGAAATGACAGCAGTAATACCTTCCTTACTCTTTCAGTATTCAAAATACCAAATCCTAAAGGAACAAGACATTTACTAGGGTTTAAGATAAGCTCTGAATATCTTCCCACAAAGTAAGGTAGGTAGACAAATAACTCTCAGAAATGTTAAAGTCATAAATGAACTGTGAAGTGCATTATGGTGAATTGACCTTGGCTGGCTGTCAGGTGCCCACCAAGCCACCTTATCACTTCCCCTCCTCAACAGAACAGGGGAAGAAAATACAATTAAAGGCTCATGGGTTGAGATAAGGACAGGGAGATCACTCAGCACTTGTGTTCTCTGTTTCACCAGATCATTTTTAATAAAAACAGCAAACTGCATCTCTTCATAGCAACAGAGGCACTCTCAATCTACTTGTAACTGCTTTACTCAACAGAACTTTACACCCAAATGCAGCAAATTATAAAGGAGACCCATATAACTTCTGCCAAAACTGTCAAAGCCCTTCACATTGTATGTGGCTGAAACAGTTTCAGGCCCTGCACAGATCTTTCCACCTGTGAACAGCTCTTCTAGAACCCTAAATCAACAAGCCATTCCTGTATGAACATTGCATTCAGCAGTGTTAGATATTCTCAGTCCAAGGGGTTTTAGCTGCTTTATTAAAACATTGACTTTAGTTATTTGGGTTTTTTAAATGCCCACAGACTCCCAAGGAGTGCATTCCAACATATTAAAATGTATTATGTTATTGCAATATTTGTAGTAGCACTTATTAAAACTGTGTTCAGGGAGTTGGGATCATAAATCCTCCTGGTCTGCATCCATACCTGGGCTTCAGTATGTTTATGTTTGATAGATGGGCTGTAAAACGAGAGCACATTCTCACATGGGAAGTGTGAATAGTTTCTCTACTTATTTATTGCAGTTGATGTTATGTGGGGCCTGGGACAAACCTTGTGTTCCAGATAGAATTGACAGAAGGGGAAATGATAGTGAAAAGAGAGTGCATTGTCAGAGCCCCTGAATAACATCAATTAAATTTTCCAATTTATTTTCTTGGACTTTGAATCAAGCAGACAGTTTTACAAACCATTCCTGATCTCAATGTGTTCCTTGCTGTAGCTGCTACACTATTTCAACACCAAAAGCTTCCAAGTGCTCGACCTCATTCTGAAGGGCTGAAAAGATGCATAAAAAAGTGCTTGGTTAAACTGCACCAACATATCCAGGAAACAGAAGCAGGAAGGTATGGGTAAGGTTAGGCTTGAACAAATGTACTAAACATACTATGCTGTCTGTGCTAGAAATTTGCACTCTGATGCTATTTGTCTTATTACAGCTGGAGAATGGTGCTAGCTGGATGGCTAGTTGGAGCTTTTAATCTCTCCGTAAGGTTTAGCTTTCATTCTTAACACAAGGGCTTCTTCCAGGGCTGTAGTTGGTTAATCTCACTGAAGTTAAGTAAAGCAACATCTTTCATAAACATTAAAATCCTTCACTCTCTCACAAAGCAAAGGAAGACAAACCAGGCTGTAACATGAGAGGATGATACACTAATCATTCTTCTGTCAGGAAGGAACTTTAGGGAGATCTCACTATTTGCAAGTTGCTTGCAAATGTGTTCTTCATCCTTACCAAAATCAAATGTGTTGTGTTTTGGCTGAAGTAGGCAGGCACAGAGAAGTGAGTAAGGCGAAACAACTCTTTATCAAAGCAAATCACAGTAAGAGAGCATTATCTCTCCTTCAAAATAAAATAGGGAAAACACCCTCCAATTTAAGAATGCTCTGCACTTTTCAGAAAGGAAGGTGCAGCAAGCAAAAGCCAGATATTTTAGAGTTACAGCTCTTCTGTCAAATTTCAAGGAGCAGACTTAAATGGGGCTATGGTCACAAGGGTATGAGGCAGGAGAGGTTCATGAATTGTGAGGGGAGCTGATGCTTTCGGAGCAGGTGATGACAAGGAAGGTAGTGTAGGCACTAGAGAGAATGGGTTTCAGGTTGAACCTACATTTTCTTCATTTCACATGAAGAACACTAGGACTTTGTATGTTTCTCTCTTATTTCCTCCTCTAAGTTCACTTTAAGTAAACAGTATGCTTACAAACATCCTATAGCCTTTATTTAGTATTACATATATAGCACTACCAGAAAATGTGGATGTGAAGGACACATAAGCACCCCTACTTACAAGCCTTGGAGATAAGGTATGGGAGAGGCTGTGCACCCAGGTGCACAGCACTCTTTTCCCACACATGCTCAGGCTGAGCCTGTTAACAATTATCAGGACCAGTGATAGAGAGGACTGTTACTTGCAGTAGTGTCACTGGGAATTCAAGATCCCAGCCAAAGTACTAGGACCAGTTGCAATGCCAGCTGCTAGCTGCTAATGTCTCTGTGCTCAGATGGAGCCCAGTGACGAGTGGTGTCCCTCAGAGCTCTGTCGTGGGACCGGTGCTCTTTAATGAGAAGAGGACATAGCCGCAAGCTATGACAAGGAAGGGTCAGGTTGGACATCAGGAAAAATTTCTTCACACAAAGAGCTGTGAAGCATTGGAATGGGCTGCCCAGGGAGGCAGTGGAGTCACCATCCCAGGAGGTGTTCAAGAAATGACTGGACATGTTCCTTAGTGCTATGATCAAGTTGACAAGGTAGTAAGTCAGAGGTTGGACTCAACAATCTTGGAGGTCCTTTCCAACCTAAGCAATTCTGTGATTCTGTAATATCTTTACCAATGACAAAGTGAGATCGAGTGCACCCTCAACAAGTTTGCAGATGACACAAAGCTGAGCAGTGCAGTTGGCACAACAGAAGTATGGGATGCCATCCAGGGGGACCTGGACAAGCTTATGAAGTGGGCCCATGCATCGTGAAGTTCAGCAACATCAAGTGCAGTGTGCTGCACCTGCATCAGGGCAATCACAGATGTGAGTCCAGACTGGGAGAAGATCTCACTGATAACATCCCTGGAGAACAGGACTTGGGGGTGCCGGTGAATGAAAAGCTGAACATGAGCCAACAGCGTCTACTTACAAGCCAGAAGGCTGGTGGTATCCTGGGCTGCATCAAAACAAGGGTGGCCAGCAAATCAAGGGAGGTGATTGTCCCACTCTACACTGTCCTCATGAGACCCCACCTGGAGTGCTGCATCCAGGTTTGGGGCTTTCAGCAGAAGAAGGATGTGGACCTATGGGAGCAGGTCCAGAGGAGGCCACAAAGATCATCAGAGGGATGAAGCACCTCTCCTATGAAAACAGGCTAAGAGAGATGAAAAGGCTCAGAAGAGACTTCATTGCAGCCTTCCAGTACTTCAAGGGGCCACAAGCCCCGGAAGTTCAAGGGGTTTATAAAAAACAGGGAGGGCAGATAGTGGTAGGACAAGGGGAAAACTGTTTTAAACTAAAAGAAGAGAGATTTAGATTAGGTCTTAGAAAGAAAACCACTGTGAGTGGTGAGACACTGGAATAGGTTGTCCAAAGAAGCTGTGGATGCTTCCTGGAAGTGTTTAAGTCCAGGCTGGATGGAACTCTGAACAATCTGGTGACATCCCTGCCCATAGCAGGGGGTTGGAACTAGATGATCATTTAAGTCCCTTCCAACCTGAACCATTCTATGATTCTATGTTGTAAATATAACATAGGCATGGTAGACACAATGAGTGAAAGAGAGGAATGTATAGGATGGCAGTGGAAACCAAAATGATTTTACAGAGTCATGAATCACAGTCAGCAGCAAGAACTGGGAATAAATGCAACCCGGGATCCCCTTCACTTCTGTCTGCACTTCCCTGTGGATGTGCCCTCCAAAGGCAGTGTGACAGGACAAGCTCTGTCTGTGCTAAACTGGCAAATCTGTCTCATGTTCTACTGAGCACATGTCCAAACATAACAGAAATATAAACATACCAAATTATGTGCCAGAGAACAAATCTGCCCAGAAAAGTTGCTTGACACTCCAGTGAGGAACTGCAACTGAGAACCTATTGAGGCAGCAGTCTGTATCTATCAGCTTTGAATGATTACACTCCTGAATCCTGTAGGGAAATGGTTTTCCATAGAGGAAATGCCAGTATGAACAGGAAGGAGGCCAAAACTTGTGAAAGCAGTGCTAGGCAGAGACTATTCCAGCATGTTTTGCTGCTTACAGTATTCCCGAGCAAGGGGGACAAGCAGGAGAGAGTAAAAGCAAGGTAGCTCCACTGCTTTCATAAATTTCAGACTCACTCGGGAGAAAGATGGAACTAGGAGCTTTCTGCATCCATGGGTGTTCCAGAGGCACATCAATATACTAAGAGTAAAATGGCTCTGGTTAAGAGTGTATTTGGCTATGGCAGCATTCCTGCAATAAATATCTCTCTCATTTAGTA
Source organism: Lanius collurio (assembly GCA_020086605.1). NCBI lineage: Eukaryota > Metazoa > Chordata > Aves > Passeriformes > Laniidae > Lanius > Lanius collurio. The sequence goes on along the minus strand of JACBWW010000012.1, from coordinate 25,431,072 downwards.
CGGTCCCATTAAGCAAGGAGTTCTGTACACCAATAGCCTCAGATAGCCCCTGACATTGGTGGCTGGGGTGCTCATGAGCTCTGATTCCCTAGTCCAAAGTGGACAAAAAAAGCCTGGAGAATCTCTTTTGCCCAAGTCAGATGTGCCATGCAGGGTCAGAGCTAGAAATAGTGTCTCTTTGTGGTCGCATAAGCTCCGAAGTGTGTCGGATCTCCTTTTGATGATCAGCTTTTAGCCTCACTGAAACTGTGCTAAACTATTACAAGTTTGCAACTGCAAAATTTTGCCTGAAAATGGAAAAACAATTTCTTGCTCATTGCTTTGGCAACTGATCTGCCAGTACAGTGGTGTAAGTGCCCAGACAAGGCCATCACTGTCACAACTGAGCCTGGGCTGAAGGAGCGTGACTTCCTCCCCTTTCTTGAAGGTAGCAAGAAGCAAGGGCTGACCTTTAAGAAACTCTGCCTCACTGGTGTCTAGTAACAGCAAGGAAAGCAAAACAAGCCAAAATTTATATGAAGCCTGTGGATGGAAATCTGCCAGATATGCACAGACAGCTTGGGTTTGCAGAGGGGGAAGGTAGGATGTATACACAGGTGAAGATAAAACCTCTGGAATTCAGTGATTACATGGAATGTGAAGTCAGCACTAATTGAACTTTTGATTCAGATCCCAAATTTTAGTGTTGTGATAGTACTCCCTGATCCGAGATAACAGCAGTGAAAGTAAAGACAGAAACAGATGGTTTGGGTTAGGGTGAGATTAAACTTTCTTCCTCCAAAATAGCTTCTCACACATTACATTTAGACCTGAAATTCCATATTTTTCCTCATGCTTTCATTTGCTATATTTACTTAGACTTGGCTATTTCCTCTTGTACGTAATTTCCTGAAGCAAGACATCACAAACCAGTGGCTACTTCAAGTAATCTCAAGTTTCATCTATTTCAACAACCATGAACCACCCAAGTAAGTTTTCTTATCTTCCAGAACCATCATTCTTTTCTGTATTTGCCATTTCACTATCAACCCAAAATTTAGCAACCCCTCACTGACATATGCGAAAAGCTCACAGCTCTTGTCTTTTTCAGTCGCACTGGGTCTGTAACATGAGTGTGTTCACTGCATATTGTATCTTCCTGTTACTCCTTTTGTAATATTAAAATCTGCTTTTTCATGTCCATTCACCTATCCAGACCTTCAGCAACTTCTGTCCTGACAGCCACAGCTTTTTTTCTCTATTACCTGGGTGATGGCCATGTAAAACAGAATTGGAAACTTTACCTTCTTTGCTAGTATTTGCCTAAATACAATCACTGTCTTCTGACACCATCACTGACTGCCCCCTTTTTCATGACATCATCTTCAATCTTTCAGTCCTGATCTTCAAAGACCAGGTAACAGCCCTCCCAGTTACCTGCACTAGGCTGCTATCTTCCTTTAACTCCTTCCACTCTCAGTTATAGATCTTAAGCCATCCTCATTTGTGGGTATAAAAGGCATGCATACGTGTTTGTGTCTGTGTGTGTATCTCCAATCCTAGATATACACAGCTTACATTGCTAGTCTTGATCACATATTTCTGAACAGATGTTCCCACACTTTAAAGCTGAAAGGATGAAAATATGCCTCCTTATTCCTTCTTATTTATTACATTTAAATTATTTTTCCAATTACTATATTAACATAGATCATATTTTCTTTCGAAATATGTCAAAAGAAACTTACCTTTTTTCTGACAGGACAATGTCTTCTGAGAAAGGTGCATGGCACAGAGCCTTAGCATGACAGAGTCTGACAGAGTTCCTAGGGCCAGCCTGCACATACAAGTGACTGTTGTGTACCTATTTGTTGTTCAGCTGTAAAACTAAGAACTGCTTGACTTGTCAAGGGAGGCACACATTTGCTTTGAAGAGGATCTTCCACACAGAGGTTATGCTCCATTTTTGTAACAGCATCTAGTTATGTCAGTGGTTGATGAACTGCAGAGTACTGGGATCTGCTTCCTCTGCCTGTTTCTCTGTTACCCAAGCCTCAGGATATCTCCTGAAATAAACTGCTTTTAGGATTTCCTGTGGAATATAAGCCTCATGTTACCTTACTTAAGGTGAGATTCAGCCTCCACTGTGTAAAGTCATGTCAATTAATTGACATTTATCCAGTCCTTGCCTCTCCCCATCTACTGCCTTTCTCCTCCCTCCTTTGCCCACTCCTTTTCCTTAATCAATCCCTCATGTACTTTGGTCTGTTCAGAGTGAGCCTTCCTTCCTGCCGTCAAGTCAGAGAACAGACACAGGCTTCATCACACCAGGGAAAAAGGTATTATTATATAATACTACTTAGCCTTTTAAAGAGTGTTTAATGCTCAAAACTGCCCAAGCACGAACTGGTTCATATGACACAGAGCAGGAAATTATTTATAAATGGAGAAACAGAGGCAGAAAGGCAACAGGAGTTGTGCGAAGTCTCACGGAGAGATCATGGCAGGGTCAGAAGTCTCCTGACTTCGAACTCCAGACTTTTAACTCTTTGCTGATTTTCTAGAATGTACTATGTTTTATGTGTTTCTTTTCTATCCCAAATTACTAACTGGTCTACATTAGAACCCGCTGTGTCTTCATTCAGCGTTAAAAAAGCTGAATTGTGCAGGCATGCACTGCACATCGCATGGGTAAAGGAGAAGTTGACTCCTTGCTTCCAGGGCAGAGCTCACAAAGACCCTAATGCTCCAGGCTGGCATTTGGTGCTGCCGGTGCTGGCTGGGGTCTGGGGCTCAGACCCAAGAAGCCGTGGCTGTCCCGGAGAGGTGATCCCGTGAGGAACTGTCTCCCAGGGGGTCGTGGCTTCTCTCAGCCGTTGGCCAGGGTTGCCTGCAGAGATGCCTGGCTCAGCAGGCCATCAGCTCTTAGTGATTCAGGGAGTGATTTCAGCTCTGCTCTGCAAGGCAAACCCCAACGGTCAGACCAGGAAAGAAAGAGGAGAGGTCCTTCTGGTGGTTCTGCAGAAGTGGCTTTATTCGTCCATCGTCCGTGAAGGGTGACCAGCGACGGATCCTCTGGCCAAGTGGGATAGAGGGGTCTCTTTTATGGGGGTACAGAGGTGGGTGTGAAAGGGTGAAAGGCCAGTGGGTATCAAAAGAATCTACATATGGTTTCCTAGAGGATCATGGGTCTGTCTTCTCTTGCCGTAACCAAAAAATGCTGGCTTTCCTAAGGTGAGCCTGCAGGAGATTTTGCAACCTCCTTATCTAAGCAGGCCTTCCTGCCAGGGAAGGGGCTGGTCAGATCCCACAGGCATTGATAATGCCACAGTGTTGGTTCCATGGGAGCCGAAGTGCTCAGCTTTCCACTGGGCCCAGAAGGGCTGCACCTAGACTTTCAAACCACCTCCAGATGAGCTGGTTCACCAACACAGCACAGCACAGCCATGCAGAGACACCAATGGGCTCCCTATGCCAGGCACAGGCACCTCAGCCTGCTGCTTCTCTCCCCAAAGCCAGGGCTTCTCTCCTTAGGTCTGGCAAATCCAAACAGGTGAGGATGACTATAGCATTGAAAATTACTTTTGGAGCCTGGGGCATAGTGCTGGGTCAATATAGCCTCAAATTCAGGATCTGGCCTTTTACAAACAGAGCAGCATTTAATATCTAATGAAACCTTGACTGCTTGTAATTTTTTTTTCAAATACTTCCTGCTAATTTGTGCATGTAAGCACAAACGCATGTTAAAAGTTTTCTAGACTTACAAGTAGATACAGGTTGAAAGTTCTGAAGTCCATATACACAGATGCACAGAGTCACCCACACACATATATGTATGTATACATATAAAACCATACAGACTGCATCAAAAACAGCTGCCTACCCACTGCCTCTAGCCAGACCTGAACTACAGTGTAAACACAGACAGGCATATCCCCTCTGCATGCAATATGTCTGATTAAATATTTTGTCAACTGACATGTTTTGCTGTGTTGGTAGAGGATTTCCAGAGCATTAACTTTTGTTTCTAAAGGCCTGTTGGATTTATACGTGTTCTATATTCTTCTGTTTTGTTAGATTTTTCAAAGGGGCTCAGAAGACAAATCAAAGTAACACCAGAGAAAGAGGCTAAAAATATAATTCTGTAAACTGAAGGAAAAAATACAAGTTGCATAATGCATTTACTTTTAGGCTGAAAAATTAACTCTAGGGAAAAGAATTGGCCCGTGTTTTTCATATTATTACTGATTTTACTGGTCATTTAGAGAGGTCTATAGTACCCCTCATTTATAATTGCAAACAGAAATAATAACAATTATAGTAATAAGGGAGTACTGCTACCAGGCAGACATCAGGCCAATTTCACTCCTACCTCCCAGGGCTCCCAATCTCCTTTTTTCCTCTCCTTGCAGAGCAAAGAAAAGAGGAAACCCTGCCCAATTTCAGCGTGGAGGTGCTATGCTCCACTGACTTCTCTTGCTCATGGTCTGAACACCAATAAGAGTAGAAAACTACCCCCAGTAAAAACTAGAAAGTCAGTAATATAAGAGCAAGATAAGCACAGTGACTTGACACATATCCTGAGGCAGTGAATTTGAATCTATTCCTTGATCTGAAGTGCCAGACAACTTTCAGGTTTTTGATATGCGTAAGCTGCAGTAGCTTTTATTGAAACAAAGAGGAGAAGGAGAACAAAGGATAAGAAGAAAAGAGAGAGCATCTTTTCCCAGTTGTGGAATATCCAGTCAGAAGATTTTTACTTGGGTCCACAAGGCTTAATGCTAAAAATGCAATGATAACCCTGCCTTGGACTGTTTGCAGCACAGAATGTCTGTGAACAACTGTGCCTCTTCATCCTGATGTTTTAGGAGACTTTTAATATGTATTAGAAGAGACAGCATATCTCAACAGAGAGGTCACCTGGGACAGAAGGGACTGCTGGTGAATTTAGGAAGAGCATTTAAAACGTTACTGATTTGGAATATACAAATCTTCCTGCTCAGGAATCTTCCTCCTGCCTTTCTGCTGCAAAAAATCCACAGCTCTGGCTCCTCTGCACCACTCTACCCTTTCCCTGATCTGGAGTTCATGGCACCAAACTCACAGGTAAGCACAGTGGGCACAGCTCTGCTGAAGCACAGAAGTGGTGTGAACTGGGCTTGTTACTGCCACAGTGCCCCTGACCAGGTGTCGATGAATGTCTTCCACCCTCATTACCTGAGGGTAACAAACAGCTGAGCCCTAATCCCCCTAACACACTCATGCCTGTTTGCATGGCTCTTCCCAGGCTTCTGTTGTCCACACTGAGCCAGGCCTGGTTTTAATAATTTCCCTGCTTCTTACATTCAGTAGAGTTCACGCTCTACTATTTTGTCTCCTACATATCCTCTTAAAAGAACTGTGCAACTCCAAAATGAGTAAGTCTTTTTTTCAGCCAAGGACTACAGAAGATTGCAGCACAAGTGATATTCCCACTTAAACCAGTCAATGTATGGAATTACGGTTCTTTGGGGAAATTCTAATTAGTTTAATCACATCTTGTGTGGATGACTCAAATCTACCACATTAGTTTGTGTAAAGATACTCACTTTTTTTCATTCCACATGCATAATTTACTAATCTTCTACAGAGAAAATATCTAGGGTTTTTTTCTGTAGTTATAAACTCCTTAACATTTTCTTTTACTGAATATCATTGTATTAATTCTAGTGTATCTTCTCTCTAACTTTTAAAACATTATAAAATGCTTTATGTCATACATGAAGTCCCTAATTATGCTTGGTCTTTGCATAGTAAGTGCTTTAATTAGTTAATTTTGAGTTAAATGTTTTTAAATTGAATGTTAAAATTAACCCATCAGCCCAGGTACAAAAATCAAGTTCTATTGTTGGTGTTTTCAACTGTTCTAGTACATTATTTGCACTATCCCAAGTTAAAAATCCCAAGTTAAAAATTCCCCAGTTAAAAAAATCCCTTTTCAAACTTTAAACTACTTGTACACTGTAGGAGTTATTTTTCCTATGTTCATTGTCTACTTTTACAAATGTTTTAAAATGTGTTAGATGTATTTTAAGATGTTTTTAAGGGTTTTTACTTTGCACTTTAGTCCAGGGACTCCAAAACCCCAGTTTTTAATAGCCAACAGCTGTTTTTAGCCCCATAGCCATTATTCTGCAGGCAAGCTCCATGGCAACCTGAATTTTAATGAGGGCATGTTACCACCCTTACTCCAGCTGATAACACCCCCCTGACAACGACGAGCTATTGGTTGACAGAGATGATCTGTCCAAGGAGAAAGTACCAATCACCTTGGGCCAATGGGGCGGGCTGTGGGCGGACTGGGGCGGAGCGAAGGCACTATAAAACAACGATGCAAGCCTTAGGGCAGAGGCAGATTCCTGCTGATTAGCTGCTGGGGGTGTCGGTGCTGGGTGTTTAAGCCTTACTCCTATTAAGGAGCCTTGAATAATTTTTCTTGGCTTTTGGATTAGCTAAAAGCCAGCCCAGCACTACAAGTTTTCCCACCAGAGGTCCAGTGCTGTCTCAGCCTGAAGATCTCAAATCCCTGTGATCCTGGGGCATACCACCTGTGAGCCAAAGGATCCCAAATTTTTATATTTTGCTGATTTTTATAATTTTTTTAATTTTCTGTTTTTCAATAAATAATTTTACTTTTTTAATGATAAGAGTTGTCTTATTCTTCACACTTTCATTTTCAAATGGAGGTGGCTTAACTTTTTTCAGAAGAGGAACAGTGGTGAGATTTTTTAATAGTTACTCAAAGGAAATCTTTAAAACATTTCTTGGCTCATTGAGCAGGTATGAATGTTTGTCTTATTTAGAGGCATGTATGTGATAGGCAGGTAATGGGTGGATAACCACATTCACACTCCCAAAATCACGAGTAACTACCCACAAGAATTCCGAATTCTCCTTTTTATATGCACAGTTATCCACACAGGTGCTTCCAACACTCACAGCAAAACTATTCATATGCTGGCTCCCAGCAGAAACAGGATCTGTGGAGCTGGAGTGTCTGGACAAACACAGGAAACTGTGTCACACGTTAATAAGGAAAACCAAAGCACCTCAGCAGCTCCTCTTTGTGTGACCATGCAATTGCCAAGCTGACAGTCTCTGCTCCATGGGGTGAGTGGTGCAACCAGGAACTTCAGAGGCTTCCCAGTATCACTGAGATTCACTTGTTCTTTCCAAGCACAGTCTTTGGCCATTCCTTGCAGGAATGCAAAGAGGCTTCATAAGTTATCCTTTATGGAGAGAAATACATCTTTTTGCCTATTGGTAAGACCAGCCAAGGCAACTCTTCCAAAATAAATACAATTTGACATCTTAACAAGCAGGAAGCACCTAATTTTCATTTCAGCATCCTTTCAGGGACAGCAACAAAAAAAAAAACCAAAAAAAACCCAAAAAACAACCCAACAGAAAAACCCACCAAACCAAAAAACCTCCCAGGATGACTCTTAAATAATTCCTATTCCAAATTTACCAACACTGGTGGAAAGACAACTTTGCTACCTTGCCCTACCATCTGCATCAAGAGGCCAAGGACTTCACTCTTCCAGTGCTTAGAAATTTCCACAGTGAAGTACAAACTACAAAGACTTGTTTGAACTTGTACTACTTGGTTTAAAAATTTTGTTTATTATAGCTCTTGTTTTGCTTAAATCCTGTGGTATTTAAAACAGCACAAAATCCATCATACCTTAATAAGCAAGCTGCATTGCAGTCAGCACCAAGGACTGTTCAGTATCTGCCTCATGAACACTATCAGCAAATCAGAGAACTTTTTAGCTATTGAGAGCTGAGGATGTGCTTTTTGACCTCTTCTCTCTATTTCACAGAGACGTTCATGGGTACAGAGTCCTCATTATCTGCTTGGTAATATTCTATCTAGCCTTTGATGCTAGAAGCATATGGCAACACTAACAGGTAACACCAGCCCATCACATAAATGAAAGTCCTTTGTATTTGCAGAGCAAAAATCACAAATTATTCTTCCTATTTTAGGCCACTGTTTTTTACAGCTCACAAAGCTTCTACACAGAACATCCTGAGAAAGTTATGTGGGAGGTGCTTCATGGGGATTTGGTGATGACTCATCTGATATCCCAGATGTAGCTCATTGCCATAAAGCCCAGGGACTAGGGCATGGAAACTCTTTTCACATGTTGTGTATTAAAATCAAAATAATTTGGAAGAGGCTGTAGCCTGTATGCTACACAGTACACTCATCCCTTCTTGAGAGCAGTCAGATTCAAAAATTTTGTTGCCCTTATTGTTGCTCCCCGTCTTCAAAACATGCAACAGTACCACAAAGACAAGCCCTGTTACCAGGCTGACCAGAGATGCACTATAAACTAAAGAAAAGCAGTACAATCTGTTAGCAAAAAACGGCTTCAACTACTTCCCCAGCCCAGTTCCAGTGTTTAAAGCCAGCTGCCACTCAGGAAATTAAATTTAATACCTATGATGTGATTTTTGAAAGTGCAGCTTTTCAGCAAAAGGGAGATGAAGTATATCCAGTATTTCTGAAAAATAAAATTATTTAATTGAGTATGTGTCTGACAAGGCCATAAGCCTTAACTTGACACCCCTGTTGTGAAAGCCTTGGGCTTCAATTAATGGCAGGCAAAGGATGCATAATTAATACAGCAAGACACCAGGAAATGAATATGTTAAAGTTCCTACTGCAGTTTTAACTTTGTCACAACACACAGGTTTTTAGTTGGCTTTCTCCATAGAGCTGAATTTCCTGTTTTTTCTGGTTAAATGTATATACCAGAAATTACTCATTAAATGTCAGGAAATGCAATTTGACTGCATTGCATGTTATGGAAAAATTTGGATGGAGCAAATTATTTGGTGTCACTTATTTAATAAGACACTACCTTCCTTCTCTATTTATGAATTGTTCATGAACAGAGTTATATTTTTACTAAGTATTTTCCTCCTTGCTTAAAAGCAGCAAGGAGATGACATAAGCAATTATATTCACTGAGAAGGTGACATCATTCAGAAGATACTCTTGACTCCAGCTTCAGATACTTACTATTCTCTACTCAGTCCCTGTTCAAAGGTCCAACACAAGGCTCTTGCATTAGTCCTGCTTACACTTTCAAAATATAAAATTTAAATGCACAATACTCTATTTTACTTCTGTGAGACCAGACACAGAATTCACAAGCTCCTGAATACACTCATTTTAGAGGCAGTGTTAACCTTAGCAATGGCTACCAAATGGGAAGTACAAATGTTCAGATGACTGTAATATTCACATGTATTTTTGCAAACAGACAGAAAAGGCTTCCTCCAAGCAAAATTTTCTAGGTAGAAAATTTAAAATCAAGACCCAGGAACCACTGTTTAATTCACAACCCTGTGTTGCTAGCAAGAACCTCCCATTTGTATTTCCTTATCTTTGAATTATTTGGGCCATCTTATCTTTGAGCTAAGCAGGGCTGTTTGCATATCCCAAAAACAGTGCATTAAATCTCCCAACACCCTTCTGGAAGCTGAGCAGTTGCACATTGCTCTTTATCTGAGGTACTAGAGCGGTTTCATTATGCAAGGTCACATAGTAAAAGTAGCTGAAGGTGAGGTGCATAAAATGGTATTTAAAAAACTGGAAGGAGGGTTATTTTAATAAAGAACAACTATGTAACCAGTGAGCAATAAACTTGGGCAAAATTTAGTTTATGGAAGAAATATTACTAAATATCCCACAAATATAATTTCCACATATGGGAATATATGGAGAGATGAAAATAAAAACCCAACAACCCAACAAAAACCCAGCTTGTAGAAACGCATATGTCATCAGAGGTACTAGGCTGTATGAACTGTTTATTGGAACTGTGTCCCATGTCAGTACTGAGGAAAATAAAGAATGGAAAATAACTTTGGAATTGAATAGAGACTCTGTCACACTTAAATTTGATACTTGGAGCCCAGGCCAACATTCTGCCAGGACAAAAAAAAAATTAAAAAAAAGTATGCAAGAAAATCAGGAATAAATCCAAGATGGAAAAAGTAAAAGTTAAATTAGCATCACACGGTGGAGAGAAATATCAATAATTAGGCAAATGCATAATAACCCTATGAAGTCAATTACTTTTATGACAGTGGGACTGGAAACACAGGCAGCTTTAGGGCTGAACATTTGCAAAGAATTAAGACTGGTTAGAATATACAATGGGTGCTGTGTATGATCCAAACAGACAATAAGAAACCAGAAGTATTCAAAGATATTTTTGATACAGCAGAATACAATAAGAAGAAATATTTTATTTTTTTTTCAACCTGAGGTAACCCTTTCCTGCCCAGTCATTGTTGCTCCAAACAGTTTCCAGTCAGCCTCTGCAGTTAGTAACACACACAAAAGATGTAAAGTCTAAGTATACGTCATGAAAGCAGCCAAAAGAAAATCAACACTATTTGTTGTCTCAAGTCCTACATTTTCCTGAATTTTCTTCCAAACTAACTTTATTTCACCTTCCACCTATGCCTACCTTTGAGTTCCCCAGGCCTCAGACCCTATCTTTGCACATGTTTGTAAAATACTTCACAACAGATGTCACTGGTGAAAAGTTGCTATCTCCCTCTTTTTGATGTGAGCCTGCTCTGATTCCAGTTGTTTGAGGCCATAGGTGAGGACAGGTCTCCTGCAGCAGCGAAACGTGATGCACTGAATCCGTGATACCACTCAGGAGTCTGGGCTGTGCCTGCACTCCCATGCTCTGCTGGACCAGGCTCTATTTCTAACACACCCCAAGGCTTCCTGCAGTGTCTGGACTGGGAGAGCTCCTTCTCTTGCAAAGCAAACCATCTTCTCTTACGGACAACTCTGGGAAAGCACTTTGAAAAAAATACCAAATGAAATTTCCTTTCCCAGGAAGTTGGAAAGGCAAGAAGAAGTGGCAGCACCGAGACCATTCAGCAACCCCGTGACAGAGCTGGCACCAGAGCGGCCGTCCTGGATTCTGGCGTGGCACTTACCTCACTAAGCAGCAATAGCAGCCAGGTGCTATTCTAAAGAAAGTGACTGCTTCTGTGAGAGCACCACTGGAGTTCACACAAGCAGGCACATATCTGGGACATGCTCTAGTCACCACTGCTCTGAAAGGAGATGAGCACTGTTTCTGTGTTTCCCAGTTTTTCATGCTACTTTGATTAAGCACATGCAAGTATTGTCTTACTAATAATAAAATAGGCTACCCACCAAAATTTAGAATGGATTTTTTATTAGAACAAATATTTTAGATACTCACCATGACTGTAGTACATTCTGTTGGAAGAATTCTGGAGTGCTTTTGCAATTATTTACAAGAGCTGCTCCAAGGCCTGTGAAAATCACAAGTATCTTTACATTAACTTCATGAATTTAGGTGGCAATAAAATGAAACCTTACAAATAAGTCCTTTGTAATGCAATTACTTGGTAATTGATACACCAGTCATCTTTAGAAAAATACACAAATTTTTTAGTTTTTGAGTGTTGAGTTTCTAACGTCAATAAGAAATAAGACTCAAGCACAGAATAATTCCATCAAGCAGTCAGAACAGATAACATAGCCCGTATTTAATTTTATTTAATAGGTTTGGTACAAAGGAGAGACAAGCTTTAAAATGAAAAAACTAAAAGATCAACCAAACCAAAACAACAAAAAATAGCCCCAACAAACCTATTTTGATGAATTAGCTGTCTGCAATCTACTTCTATTCAGGGCCTCTCTTAACAGAACCTAATTTTTTATTATTTTTTAAGAGGTAATACCAAATTTCTTGAGCAGGAAAGATTCATTTGAGTGATTTTATGTAACTTAAATGCTACTTTTGCAAGGTCATCTATCCCCATGTTTATCTTTTCTACCCACAAATATAACTTTTTCCACACCTCTAAAATACAACTTCCTTCAAGATTCAGTTCAAGAATCTCATGATGCTGACAATTTAATAAGTTTCTTGCATCCTTCATACAACTGTGGGATCACCTTGCTAACTCCATAAAAAACAGTGTTCCTGGACTACTCAGACTAGGTGATCCTAACATCCTGATATGTATCATGACTAACTCCATCAACTTCAGTGAAGAAACAGTTCTGTAAAACTCAAGCTTTCAGAAGTGTCATACATAAAACCTTTTCTACAGATACATAAATATGACTGCAAATTTAACTTGTTGGTGATTACACTTGTAGTGCTACACATACATATATAAATAGTATGAATGGAAACACTGCATGCATTATGAATAAGAACACAGAGTTTACAGTGATCAACAGCAAATCCTAAACAATTTATTTGTTCTCTTTTCAATCTATTCATAAACAAGACCAGAGAAAAGTTCTCCATTACAAGTTCTGTTGCAGACAATGATTGTTCTGATCAATTAAAGTTATTACATGGTTTCTGAATATGGCAAAAAAAAAAAGACAGCAGAGAATGGAAGTTAGAAGGGAAGGAGGAGGGAAAGAGTAGTTTAAACCACTTTAGTCATCAGAATAGAAATGTAAATTCAGAATATATGGCTGAACTTTGTTGTCTTTGTATATTGACTAGCACCATAGAAAACAATTGTTACAAACTTTGCAGATTTTTTTTCCACAGTATCTGGAAAGGAATTTTTTTTTTCTGTTACACTGTCATACTTTCCCTGACCCTCTTCTATTCCCAGGACAGATGACTGCATCAAAAAGAAAAAAAAAATTAATTGTTTGATTAGAAAAAAAATCTGGGAGAGAAATTATAGAAACAGTTATGGTGATCTTCAGTGCTTTTTTTTTATTATTATTTATTTAGAATGGTTACCAGTGCAAAAGAATAATAAAAATAAAGCATTTCATTTATCATTTCCTTAGGCTGAGGCCTAAATCCCTGAATGAAAGCCAGTCCACTGCAGGTGTCTCTTCCTACAAATTGGGGTTGCCTGCTATTAGCTTGTGGGGTCCTCAGAGCCAGGATTCTTGGTCTGTATCCCCTGACTACCTGCTTATTTGCAGTGGCCAGATCTCAATCCTTCTATACCACCATGTTTTCCCAATAAGGATGTAGAAGCTTAATTAGGCACTGGAAAGTTATTTTAGTATCCCAAGTGGATGCTGTCATAGAAGGAAAACGTAACTTTCCATTGAGAGAACACAAGATAACTCATGCCAGCTTGTTTCACTCCTCTCCAAGAAGCAGCTGTAGTCCCGCTAACTGTCTGTCAGAGTAGAGGGCTTTGATTTTGGAAAGGGCACCAGCAGGACAGCTGCAGTCTGCACAGAAATCCAAAGGATGGTAACTTGGACCTAGTTGGTGGTCATGTTTTCTTTGATTCTGGGAGATTTCATCTGATGCCATCTCACACAGCCCCATGCAAAGACAAAGGCTTTTCATCATCTGAACGTTGGTCCCTCCAGGAAGAAATTAAATTACCTGACACAAAAAAGGGACAGCTTGGAACTGAGGCTGTTTCTGTACTTTTCAGGACTGTTGAATATGTGAATTGAAGTGCCTGAACAGCAGTTAACTTGGTGGCTGGGTTCCCTGCATCCCTACCTGGCACATGCTGACTGGTTCCTGTGCAACACTACTCCACTGGTTCTCAGCTGGCACTGGAGCCAGGACCATCACCCAGTGGGACAGGAAGCTGTGTTCCCTGTGCTCCCAGCAGGGATAACAAGGGAATCTCCTCTGAGCATAGTGCACTCTGCTCACCAGCAAGCAGAGGCACAGGCTGTGCTCCCAAGTTCCACCTTACCCTGAAGGACAGCAGAGTGAAGGTCTTCATCTCCCTGTCACTCTCTGGGACTAGGGCAAGAAAAACCGGTCCAGTGTTTTTCCCTTGTTCTCCAAGCACAAGGAAAGAAGGTCCAGTATTCCTTAAGGAGTCCTCAGCAATTTTCCTTTCCTGCCAAAAAAGAGAGCAGTGGGAGTTGAGTGGTGTCAAAGAGCAGGAGAGAGGAGGTAGCAAAGTTAAGCCCTGTTCCTGTGGGACTCCCCAGGTACTCCACGTAGGACAACTTGGAGAGCTCTCTGGGCCTAGCTTATTTTCCTCTGCAAACAATAAAAATAATGACACAAATTACAGTATCCACTTCTCACAGGTTTGAATCAAAATAAACTGAACTCCAGAGCTGCTTCTCAGCTGCCTCTGCATCCTCTGTTCCCCCACTGCCAAACTCTCATACAGACTTAATTTCCATTCTCTGCTGCAGAATGAACCATTCAAGGTAATTAGCTATTCTTTTTCTTTTCCTCCTCAAAACATGGAAACTCCTATAAGAGGGGAGGGCAGGGGGAGCTCTGTGAGTTTTGCTGCTGGTCATGTAGTTCATTCTGCAGATTGAGTCATGCTCTGTTCTCTTCCTGATGTTTGCAATTATGCACATAAAGGCAACAGACCACCCCGTAACACCCAAGCACGGGGCCCTAATCTTTACCATTTCCCACCAAATTATGGGGTCTCCATGTCTCTACCAGAACAGGCATGTGAACACCTCATCAAACGTCCAGTTCTAAAACAAAGGCCTGATAAAACTGAACCATTTTTTAATAGGCTAGGTTCCTTTTTTTTGTACTTTCCCTTCTCCAGTGATAAATTGTATCTCTCTCTGCATTAAACAATAAAGGTAACCACAGAAAAAGAGCTTAAAAGTTAAGAAAAAACAAAATTAAATCACTCCTGAACAGGAAAAATACATGGACACTGTTCATTATTCTTGGCCTACCCGCTATTAGTGATCCCCAAAGACTGCTCTTGTTCACTGAGAAGCTTTTCCACCTGGAGAAATCAAGTTACCTTACAAAAAAGGGAAAAGAAATAGCTCCCTTCTCTTACTGGATCAAGCAAAGAAACTGTTTGTGGTCTCACATCTTCTTTCAAGCTGTTTGTGTCTCGACTACCCTGTCTCCAGATCTGCAAATCTGGGTATCTTCCCAGTTCAGCTTCCTGATTCCTCTTACTTGTATTGAACTCTTGAAATTTTTACATGTTATAAAATATATGCATGTTTAACTTGGATATGTCCTAATTTATGTAAAAGAATTATGAAGAGCTTGAGAATTTTCATTGTGAAATGCAGAGATGGAAATGCTAAGCAAGCTATCTTTTCCAAGTTGTAGTCACTCATTTCTATGAAACAAACTCTACAAAATATGTTCTTTCCCCTACTGCCTTTCAGACTTTATTACATGTACTCTTTTGGTAGCATTTCACGTTTCCTTAGGAGTTTCATGGTCCAAATGTTGTGGTTTGACACGGAAGTGGTTTTCTTGCAAAAAAGTCCTTCTGGTTCTGATCAGAACCAATCAATTGTCTGGCTTGATTATTGGCAAGTTTTAAGCCACTTAGGAGTTTGACACGCCTCTGCGAATCACATTTTAAGATAGACAGAGCCCGGGAAAGCGCTCTGGACTTCCGGGCATCAGGGAGGCCCCTTGGGCCCTCGGGCCCTGTGGCCCTCAGGGCCGGGCCGGGCCGGGCCCTGCTTGGCCTGGCCCGACCCGGGAGGTAGCCGCCTCTCCTTGGCCCTGTTCCATCTGGGTCCCCCAGCCCTGCCCCATGCAGGTAGAGCTGGGCTGGCAGCGGCCCCCCTTCACCACCACGGCAGAGCTCAGCTCCGGCTGCCCGGCAGAGATCATGGGACCGAGAGAGATAAGAGAAGTTCCAGCCGCGGTGAGATTAACCCTATTAGTGCTGTTAAGATTCCTTCAGAACAGATGGGCCTGAAAATGCTGATCCTCTCCCAGAGAGAAAGCAGAAAGAACATGAAGAGACACCCTAAGGTGTAAGTCAGTAAAGATGGAAGGGCTGAAACCCTGAGAGAAAAGAAAGAGGAGATGCTTCAAACTTGGAAGCTGAAATTCTGTTGCAGAACCCTTTGGGGATGAACTGGACTATTGGAGTCCCTGCTGTAATTTCATAGAGCATCAGAGGGGGGTAGAGCAATTGGGAGCTAAGGTGCCTCTGCATTTTTCTCTCTTTTATTCCTTTGGCTCCAGAGTGTTTGGACTCAGTTTTACCTTCACCTGGAGGGGTGTGCAGTACACCTGAAGTTGATTCTGCCTGGTGGGTGCGGGGCATGGGCCCCACCGTCTGATATAGACTGACATTTGGAATTTTTGGCTGCCTAGTGGGTGGGTGACATGGTCCCACCCTTGGATGTGGACTGATCCACTGATTGAACCGACCGTACAAAGGAACCAAGAGGGGTCAGTGCAAAGATGACCCCAGTTCCTAGAGATGAAGATTGCTCCTAGAGATGAGTAAGGAAGACCTTGCTCCTGAATGGCTCAGCCTTAAATTGACACCCCATATTAGCTCAACTTGAAACCCTCGAAAAGCAGCTGTGGGGAAAGTGGTGATTCGAGGTTAGGGACTTTTTCACTGCAAGCTGAAACCTCCCGGGCAGCTGTTTTGCTGTGATATTGAACCCATAAGAGAGTTGTCTCTAGTGGGAATGTCTCCATAAGGTCAGCAAGAAAGACTCAGAGACTCCTATCTCTTCATGTGAACTGAAAAGATTATAAAGGTGGTAAACTGAAATCTCAAGGGTTGTTTCTACATTATCAGCATGGAAAAAGTGAGGGGAGGAAAAGTGTTCTAAGGGTTTAGACTGATTCTAACTTTGTTTCCTTCTTTTAGGTCTGCTAATAAACTTCTTAGAGTCTTTTAAGTTTGTGCCTGCTTTGTTTTCTCCTAATTCTTATGTCACAGAGGTAAAATAAGTAAGTAAGAGATGATCTGAACAAAACCACTACACTAAATAATACTCACAGTTTCAGTGCAAACAGAAGAGGAATCACCAAACTCATAAGTCTAAAAACCACTCTTGTCTTCTTTAGAGGATGAAGCCCACTGCCTCTTATAAGCCAGTTCAAGTATCTCCTCCTTATTCCAAATTTCTTTTGTTTTGCCTGTCATCCCCGTGTTTCTGTTCTCTGGTGTTACTTAGTTACTCAAGAGGAAAAAAAAAAAAAGGATGCTACTATTAGTTTACTCTGATTAAGTAAGCTATGTATCTATAAAATGAGAAAACTGCCATTTCAGACCCTGTTCCTGATCACTTGGAGTAGTTCATCAAAGCAAATGAGCTGCTTAGCCCTGTCTGCCTTCTCTGGTCACTGGGAAAGTGAGTGTTATCCTCAGTGGAGGTGGCCTCTTGGTCAAAGGCCAAATCATTGAATTGGTCACTTCCTGTTTCTAATTTTACAGTCACTTTCTCCTTGGAATTTTAAAAAGCTCTTGAAGAAGCTCTTGGACCAAGTCAAACACAAAAACTTAATGGTAGGTTTGGAGGACAGCAGTGTAACTGTAAGGAAGGGAAGGTTTTGTAGCCTCCCATGAGCCTTGGTGGCACATGCCCTGTGTCTTGGAAATCCATGGGGCAGTATACAGACATCTGCTTTCCGAAGAACAGTGATATTCTCTGTCCAATGATGTTCCGCTCTTCAATGCAATTATAGTTAAAATGCTGTTGCACAGGGAAGAGAAGATATTGTGTAACACTCATGCAATAAATTTCACAAGGCCAGCATGACAGCAGGTGAGTTACTTCCTCCATGGTGTTAGCAAATGCAGAATCATGCATTGCTTTCTGGGGCTAAGCAGAGTACCTAAGAGGTTGCTTTTTTCCCCTTAAAAACACTTGGCCCTCTAGCAGAACTCTACTTCTCACAGCACACCGTTCTCCTATCTGACTAAACTGGTGCCAGCCAAGACAGAGGAGCCATTTAGGAGTGTCACTTACAAAGAGGAAAGGGCATAGGATGCTGAAATCAGGGGACTTTGTACCACCTCACCCTCTCTGCTGCTGCCCATATGGAAGAGGCAGGAAGATGCTTCAAATAATCTCAATCTTCAAGTTCAACTGAGTCACCTTCAAGAATATCTCTGTAAAGGTCAGGTGTGTTTTTTTTCCCTCAAAATTACATTAGAGACTCACACAAAGTTTGTGATCTGGGGTTTATGGAAAATTTTCGGTCCCACCCAGCTTGACAAAATGAAAGCACTGGCATGTCTCACAGAGGTATGGCATGGTGGACACCCTGTAAATTATTTTTACAAGTCCACCAGGCCAGGAACTCATAAAGGGACCCATTTCTACAGACTGCTTATATTTCGCTCTAGAAGCTAGGCAACTCCAGAATAAGCTTTGTTGCGGCTACTGAATGTTCAAGTTACATATTTCGGCACGGAAGCTTACACAGAAAAGCCTGAAATGCTAGTAAATATGTTCTACTAGACTTCTTCTGGTTTGCTGCATCACTCTGCCAAGTGCATGGACTCAGAACTTCAGCTAGAGGGAAGAGAAGGGACACCATATGTCATCACTCGTAAAATCGTGCTATTCTTACTGTTCTTACTCTGGGGAGACAATGTTTTTAAAGCAGCATTTTCAAATAAGAATTCCAGGTACATTTGCAGAGAGAAGCCCAGTGACAGCTGATCAAACTGGTTAATTAGGCATCTACATAAGTGTAGTTGTGGAGGCAGTAACTACACCCCATGCTCAGTCTCACTTGAAACAAAGCTAAATATGGGAAGCAGAATGGATCAGAATGCTCATTGAAGCTTTACCACTTTTGCTAAAGGAAAATGTGAATTCTGCCAAATGCGCCTTCCATGAGAAAGTTTTGATTTTCTCAGAAGTTTTTGATTTCCCGTCACAAAAAATAAAATTTTAGCTCCAGGATTTGCTAAAACAACTCACAAAAAGTGGTCATTACAAAAATCATAGTGTCTCTTTTCAGCCTCATTTCCCAGTCATCTTCTTAGTCCTATTGTCTCATGGGAGCAGTAATTCAAGTGCTGTGAGCCCCCCTTCTCCTTCCTCTTTGGCTCTTAAGCTTGAGCACATTTTCCACAGTGCACCACAGTATTCTTTTTATTTGGACTCCCGCAGCTCATGATGGAAAGAGTCATCTGAATGGGGGGCGCCAGCCCTGGAGGAGAGCAGATCACGAGAACCGCAGCTTCCATGAGTCACTGTGGTAGGCACATGGGACACAGAGATCAGGCCAGCAACTTCCAACATTTCCCACTTAAACATTGTTTTTTGTGCCTCATCAGGAAGAGAACCCCAGAGCTTATTTTGTGATACAAATTCACATGCATAACCATCTCTAATCATATAAAAAATAGGCTTATTGCATGGCCTGTTTCATGGCCTCTTTGAAGGCTCTAATTCCTCAGCCTGATTCCATCAGCCCTGTCCCAGATGTATCTGTGACAAAATTACAGCTTTCTTTGCTTTATAATAAACTAGCAGTGTAGCATCTGGCAATGTGGTTTGGGGTTTTTGTTTTGTTTTGTTTTGTTTTGACTGGAAAGAAACCTCCCAAATACTCCAGTCAAATCCCCAAAAACCATTAAATCAGCATTTTTTAACTTGTGCACAGAGGATGAGGGAGGATTTCCTGACTCATCAAGTGAGAACACAGGCATCTATATGCCAGCACACAGGTGGCTGTCACATAATCTGACACCGTCGTCAGAGGGAATGGGGACCCCTCCATCACCACACACTCTCATCATGCAGGCCAGCCAGCTGGTGCGGAAAAGACTTTGGACAAATCCACCTGAGATGATACCCATCCATTTTGTGGGTCAGTTGGCAGGAGACAGGGCTCCAGGCCTTCTGTCACACACAGTACCTTTTCCTGTACTTAGAATAAAGCTCTCAGGCTTCCCATGTATGCAGGATATTCCCCCTGCTCCTTTTTATCATTCTGTGTTGTGAAGGCCCTGTCAGTGAAATGTGCATTTCAACAGTGAGTCTCTCATAGCTTTCCTTATCTTTAATTTCCTTTCACTGTAGTCTATTTTACAGATCCTTTCCCTTACTCACAATTTTTTGTCCACTTCCCATTTCAATTGCAATGGCTAGATCAGGATCAAAACTTCTCAACTTCCCTCAAGTTAAGGGAAAGTCTGGAGGCAGAAGATGTCATTTAGGTCAAAGAAGAGATGCAGGCCAGGGCAATAAATATGTTTGTCCTTCAGGTTTATTTTAGCCAGATACCTTTCTAGGCTTGTGTTCTGTGACAAAATAATTTTGTTTTCTTAATTATCCCTTTAAAAAATCAGTTTTTTATTCAGATTAGGCATAAACAGCAGAAGCAGTAGCAATCATTCATTTCGTCAATTTTCTTAGAAAAGGCCTGTAGGGGAAGAAAGAAAAACCTCATCCCTACTAAAAATGTCTTCTTGCAAGCCAGGGAAGGAGCTGCCTTCCTCTCCTAGGTTCTGCCCTCGTCCCTGGGTAGCCATCAGTTTTGGAGGAGGGCCAAAGTGAATTCTTTGTTTCTGAATAATTCCTCTCATACCCTCCAGAGAGTTGCAGTAGTGAGGAGGATGGTGAAGGGGAAGAAAGAAGAGGAAGGCCAGGAATGCCCAGGCCAGAGAGAGCCTGGGCTGTGTTATGGGGATGGTGACACTACAGCTTGGCAGCAGGGAAAGAAAGCAGTAAAATATTTGGGAGGGTGGGGAAGAGGCTGAAAAATCAGAGCAACTTTCTCCTCAGTTTGACTGATTCATGAGACATCCCTTACCAATGTCTCTGGAGGACATTTTTGCAGTTTATAGGAAATTAAGAAAAAAAGGAGTTTCCAGGCCAGTTGGACCAAAGTCAAATTTCTAAAAAATAAAAAATCCTCAAAAACTCTAAATACTGCTTTTCAGCAAGCTCTGAAAATGCCTAATCAAACAGTTTGAAAAAACCATCAACTGTATGTTATTTACCCTAGCAGTAATACACACTTTTCCTTTTGGAAACACTTAAAAGCAGCATGTACAGCCACAGAAACTGGGAATGTTTCATGCATTATTAAGTAAAAAGTGGGATGAGAAGGCAGTATTTGATGGTGAATGTAATATCCAAGGAATATTAATCTGTGAATAGCCTGATGTTCCTGTAGCTGAAAAATTCACTTACAAATGCCTGCATGTTCCCCCACATCACACGAAGTTGGTCATGCAAATCTTCACTCTTTGCTGTTCATGGCAGGTTATCCTGAGAAGGCAATAGGTCTCCTGTTTCAGGCTGTAGGGAGGGTCACCTTGTAATAGCACAGTGTGTAATGGGTTTCATTGCGCCTGGGAACCAAAGAATTTGACCTTTGAGAGAAGTAACATGAAGCAAAAAATGCATTCAGATCACAGTTAGGCTGAGTTGAGAGTACAGGTGGCAAGGAGTGCTTTGAACCTTGTCCATGTCGCCTCACTGTGGCTCCACAACAATAAGTTCTCCCCTTTGAAGAAAATGTTAAATCAGTGTTTTAAATTTAGGAAAGGAAAGGGGAAAATTCATTAAGGGTAGTCCTATCCCTAAATATTCAAAAGTCATGAATCAGGAATCAGATGTTTGAGGAACTGCCATGAGCCAAATTAAAAAAAAAAAAAAAAAAAGTTGGAAACTTTTTTTTTTTTCCTGGGGTTTGTGGCTGTCTTTAGAATGCCCCTGGGTCATACTTTCAAACTTCTTTACAGTCTGAGGAGTAGAAACTGATTTCTACAAAAATGAAAACTGAGATTCTCACCTAATTAAATGTCTCCGGGAATGAGAAGTTACAGGGGAAAAAAACCATCAAGTATCACGAGACCTGCGATAAAAATCACAGGATTTGGCAACACTGAATTCATCACGAGTTAGGAAGTGATAGCATTTGTTCTAGCTGAACAGCAAAAAACAAACAGGCATAAACCTTATTCAAAAATATTTTGCAGGCATGACTGCCAAGCTGACAGTCAACTTCAGTTGGCTGTGAGTAATGCTATTCATTATTTCAGAATATTCATATAGCCAGTAGGTATTTCTGGAAATCCTTGAGAATCCTGTATTTTCCATGATGGCAGAATGATTAATTTGTATTGAAAGTTTGTTACTTGCCAATTATTCATCTACTGCTCAAAAATCTGAGTCACACACTCAGCAGCCAGAAACAATACCATGCTGTATGTTTAGGCATCCGAGATGCATAACAAATATTCAAAGGAGAAAGTTTGCAATCAAACTGCAGGCTGAAAGTTATGCACTGAAACTGTTTAGCTGAGAAGTGAGAATAATTAACACCTTCTCAAAAAGCTAGACTGATTGCAAGAGAGTATGTGTTACTCAGGCAATTACATTCATAGCAAATATTATTTAAAATTAATACTTGGATGACCTCAAGATATTAGTTCTAAATACAAACAAATAAACAGAGATGCTCTTCTAGAGAGAATTTAAACAGATTTCCCGGTTTCCACTGCAGATTTCAGACCATCAGTTTAGCTTTGCTTGTACAAAAAACGGATGGAGCAGATGTACTTCTTAGCCAGTCAGTCTGTTTTGGTCCATCTATGCAAACTTCCCAGTAGAGCTAGATTTGCAGTTCAGCATATATTCAAGGTAAACAGTGCACTGTATGATTTATATATGGGTTATCGTTCAGCCAAAGTCTGGCATTTCATTGATATGCCTGTTATTTAGATGTATTCAGAAGCCTTCCAATGCATATGAGTTTTTCCCTTACAGTCACTGTATTCTCAAAAGAGATGCAAGAGCCAGATCTTTTCTATTCCCCAAGGTTAAAGGAAAAAGTGAGATGTCCTTTGCTTTTTCAACTCTTTACCCAGATAGAATAATTCATCTGCTGATATTCATAAGGTGACTTCCACCAGCAAATGTAAAGATGTCAGGAGGAGAATTTTTAAGCACATATGTAATTGTTTATGATTGGTATCTGCTTTTATTTAGCATACTTGCTAGTGCTCTCATTCTGCTGCTAGTCTGTAAGAATCTTCTTAGCCCAAGAAATCTGCTCTTTGGGGAACTATATTTCATGTTCTTTCACTCTTTGCAAGCTCTGCCATAATAGAATCAATGTATCAAATCAATCCCGCAAAGCAGCCAAAGAATCTAATGGTAGAAGTAGGAGACGGAGGTGTTTTCTAACGGAAATTTTGGCAGGAAGGGATTAATCTGTGTTTGCCCACTTCCTATGCTTCTCTTTCCCTTCAAACACAGTGTGGGAGAAGCAAGACATGGAGAAAGTGTCTTGTTAGATCCCTGATAGTAATTTTTTTTTTTTTTTTACCCCAGAAAGTCTTGCTGAGAAAACCCTCTGAGATTTGTGAAATCACATGGTTGCAACTGAGTACCCTTGATAAGTAAAATATTTAACCACGTTTTCTGCAGCTCTGTACGTCTTGCATTCCTTTGCAACACAGAGCAAGCACAACAGTGTCACAGGGTGCCAGCAGAGCACACCCCCTGCTCCTCCAGCTCTGTCCTCCCAGGAAGCACAATTCATAATCCTGGCCACAGGCATCTGCAGTGGGGCACTCCTCCTCTCCAAGCAGGGAGCTGGAGGAGGAGAAAAACTTGTCGCCCTACCCCAAGTTTGCCACTGACCTCCGTCCACCGCAGGAAGGGAGGCGTCCCCATTGTCCCCCCAAGACACCGCCCTGTGTGCCAGCCCCGCTCGGGAGGCGGTGGGGAGCGGGGCTGGTGCCGCTCTCCGCCTGGCGCGGGCGGCACGGCGCTGGCCGGCACTCGGCGAGCGGCCCGGCTTCCCAAGGCGAGCGGCCCGGCTTCCCAAGGCGAGCGGCCCTGCTTCCCAAGGCGAGATGCTCGGGCGCGATCCCGGGCGAGGGAGCCGCTGCTTCCTGAGGCGGGCCGGGCCGCCAGCGCCGCCTTGGGGCCGCCCCCGGCACTGCGGCCTCACCTGCGCCTCACAGGCAGCGTTACCGGGAAAAAGAAAATTAAAAAAAAAAAAAAAAAATCAACCTGGAGTGCAAAAGGGTAGTTCGCATGCCTCATGCAGCTGTGCAAGTGTCCCAGAGCTGCCTGCTTGAGTTATGGCTCATAATTTTCATGGAAAGTTCTCATAGTTCGTGACCCAAGAGATCCCAAACATATGATTTAATCGGGCATTAGTCAATGTCGAATTTTTCCCTTCCCGATGCGTCGTCTGATCTATACCACATTGTCAGCTTCTCCCTGCAGAACGAGGGAGGCACAAGGCACCTTGACACAGGGCAAGGAAGGGAAGAGTGGAATCAATGTTTGGATTAGGAGCAACTGCAAAACTGGGCAGATGTGGCCCTTAATGACACCATGTGCTCATTCTCAGCCTTTCACTACCACAGCCCATAACATGTCTGTATTTATGGAAGATGACAACGGCTTAAGCCACCTTGCAGTGAAAAAAATTCAGCAAATTGGCATCACCTTTAAACTCTCTTTTTATTCTTGTAGTGATATTCTCTTCTTTCAGCGAGCAAACTTCCACTCTCAAACCTACTGTGCCACGCACCCAAATTGCTCGCATGCTCATAACCACAACTGAACAAAACTTCTGCTCTTATTTACAGAGGTCCTCACTCAAGAGCTTTCATTTTGCACAAAATATGCACTACAGCTCTTTGGGATGTTGAGTCCAGAGCTTCTGAGTATCACAAAAGGAGTGGGATAAAGCAATACCTTATGGAAATGAATACTAAATATGCTACTGACTTCAGGAAAGGCATGCCCTCCTGATGTGTTTATGGACACTAGTTACCCATACTACATGCTCCCTCCTCCTCATGATAAATATTGTTTGAATGATGATTTTATTTAGAAAACAAATGTACTTATATGCTAAGGACTGCTCACTATTCATTGGATATTACTGTCTTCTCCAAAAATTTCAGGCAATCAACTGGATTGGAAGAAAAACACTGAGCCAGATTTTTTTTAAAGAGCAAAAGAGTATAGCTGTGTGATTGATTTCCACTAAGAACAAGACTTTATGCAATTTAGGCCACAAACCACTCCTCGCAAAAACCAAACAACTAACAGATGGAGTGGGTAGTCTGCTAACAAAGCAGAGGTTGAAACTGAATTCCCCCAAATGATCTGGCAAAAATCTGTGGAAAACAGGATGTCTTTCTGAGTGATTTGCAAAAAGAAGTGAGGCCTGAATTAGGGAACAAATATGCTAATGCTATAAGAAGTTCTTCATACTAGATAGTGTGGCTTTTGTTTTCCTTGAAGTTGCAGAACTGGATAGACAATCCCAGATTTAGACGCAGGAAGGAGGTGTTGCTCTGAAGAGAAGCTTTCCTCTTCTTTCTCCCTGCAACTGCTCCACACTGACAAGAAAATGTAACATGAAGATGCTCCCAGACTTTTACCTCTTACAGACTAATGCACAGTAGGCCAAATCTTGTCTTGTGAGTAGCCTCAAGTTAATTCAAGACAGTAACAGGGCCTTCCTCCTTTTCTATTTCTTCGCTCCAGAACCGTGTAGTAATTAGAGAGGGATGAGGTTATGATTAGTCAAAATAACTTTCCTACCAAGCAGGTAACTCAGTTCATGCATTTATTCACACAATTATACCAGAAACACTTTAAGTACTGAATTACCTTATTGCAAAAGAAGACAAACAAAGGACTTGAGCAGAAAAAGTATATGTTGAGAGAGTCTTTTACATAGATTAATGTTCTGTGACATTCACATTATACCACATTGGGTTATTTGTTTCGGTTGTGTTTTTTTGTAGGCCACTGTGGCATTGGACAAGATAAGCTGATTCCTCCTGTAAGACCTGCAAAGATGAGTCAACCTTTGTCAGGAAAGATTCTGAGATCCCTGGTATCCACTTGATATTATGAAACATTCCTTCAGATCCACAGAAATAGCTATAATCCTCTGTGGTTAAAGCTACCCATTGGAAAATCAGCTGAGAGAAGTGATAGCAATCAAGAAAGGTCTTGGGAAATATGCAATGTGGTATGGTTGCTCCCCAGCAGAGTCTCCAGAACTGAAAGGTCAGGCATTCAAGGCTTCCAGTGAATCTTGTTTATGAAAGTTTTTTTATGTTTGACCATGACTATGGTAAGAAATCTCAGTCAGGGGGGTTTTATCTCAAGGAACTGGCTGATGAAGTCAATACTGCTTTTGTTACAATGCTTGGCTGAAGTGAGTCTTCAAGAATGTCATGCAGAAAGCCCTGGACAGCTAGGGCAGGCAAGAACTTTTCTCTCCACAGCCTGGATTAAACCTGCTGTAAGTGAAAGGAAAGGCTGAAGACATTCTGGAACCCCACAACTGATGTCTCTGTGTTTCTCTCCTCCCCCACACCTCCCCACTCCTTCTTCTAATCCAGTGGGAGAGAATAAAGGGAAAGTAAAGCCTGCTTGCTACTTCTCCTAAAACTGATGCCAACAAACAGTATGCTGCTGCTAAGCAAGCTGCCATGGTCTTGCCTGGCACCAGGAAACCAAAGGTGAAAGCTTTGATGGACAGCAATCTTACATACTGCACAGCAAATGGCTGTGGTTGTGATGACATAAAGTACTTCTTTCTTTTGTGACAAAATTAATACACCTCTTCATTAAAATACAAATCTATTCTTTTTCCTGGTGATTTTACCAAAAATACCTGGTCTGGAACTGTATGGAATGCATTTAGCTTAAGAAATTGCTCAACAGGTCATCTAATACAACAAATCTTTGATGAAGACTTCTTACCAGCATGATACCCTGGACCACATTCATATGTCCTAAATGCTACATACAACCTCCTCTCTCTGGGACCTAGAGTGCCCTTTTCAATAGGAAGTACTAGACTAAACAGTTTTGTAGTTTTGTCTGAACTTCAGCTATCTGGTCCTTATTGCACCCAGCTCTCTCAAATAAAATCACAGTCATGAGTTCTGCGTAAGAACTGAGACATTTCCCATTCCCTCATCTGAGTCCACAATTTATCCAACATTGCCTTCCCTGGCAGAATAATCAGGCACACTGTCTATTAATAACAACAGAGGAGGCGGAAAGGCATAACAAGAAAGCTGTACCGAACACTTTATTCTGCCCGGGATGTAGAAATAAGACTTGACATAAAGAATAACTGCAATGAGCATATGATTTATTGTTTATACCATGTCATAAGACAAAGCTCTCAGATATTAGTGGCCTAATAAAGTGATATAATGCTTGCTATGTGTTTATCCATGTGGTAAATAGATAGCACTATTGACACTTGAAGCACTGTAAGAGGAGCAATGACTAAAAAATCAGAACTCTGCGAGGTAGTGGCAGAATTTATTGCTAATTCCATCCCTCGGGAAGTAAGGAAACATTACTTTACACTAATATTCAAATATCTGTTGAATGAAAAGATTATTGGTGACAACATTCCAATACCACTCTCCTTTCCTCCATCTTTCCTCCACCAGGGGAGCAGGACATGCATTAGAGGGTTTGCAGCCTGACATAAAACTCCTGCAGCATCTCAACACAGAAGAGGCTCAAAGCTAGAAATTCCATTTTACAAAGAGGCTGAGAATGAGACATTGTTTCTGATGCAGAGGGAAAGGTTTTCACAACAAAAAGTTGCCAATGCCACCACTGCCCCTGTGATTCCTGCCTCAGCCCGCATGGCCCAAGGAGACGACTCCAGCAGAGTAAGCTGTGACCATCTGCAGCTACTCTCCACGATAGCACCCTAAGAGCAAGACTACTGCCTTAATGAGACAGAGATGGCTGTTACTGAGCTGAACACTACACTCTGGAGCAGGACAACCTTCTGGACAGAGATATTTGAAGATTTCTCATAAATGTGAACATCATAAAAAAATATCCCAAACTCTATACCCCATGAGAAGCCTTCTAGCATGCAGGTGGCATCAAATATCTTTTCAAATTCAAAACTCTCAGGCCATGCCCTCGGGGGTTCTTGTGAACTGAAGTCATCTTCAGCTGTCTTCAGTGAGAAAATGTTCAGGACAGTCCCCTCCCCAGTCCTCATTTTTGGGTAGCTCGTTTGAGATTAGTGTCTACACTCTGATCCTTCACAAAGAGTAATGCAAATATGAGGCTATGGAGGGATTAAAGCTTACTCTCAAAGACCAAGAATGGCATAATTGGAAAGTGAGCATGTTAGAGGTGAACAATGTTCATTTTAGCAAAGAGGAAATACAATCAATATGTCCAAGTTTTCCAGAATTCAGTCATGAAAAAGTTGTTGGGTGGACTGCAGAATTCTTCTGCTTCCCATGGATCCTCTATTTGTACAAGAAATAAATCCCCTTGACACCAAAAGTGCCCCAGTCTAGCTCTACTCCTCTTCATATCCATAAAGCCCTCTAACTCAAGTGGTAATTTTGCAGACTTAGATTTGCCCTAAGTAATCCTTCTTCATATCATGGGGAGACAGTAATACTTCTTCTCAGCAAGTGCAAATTGGCAATAGTCTCTCCTACCAAGAGGCACAGCCTGCTTGTTCTTTCACTGCAATATTTATGTCTGTCTCTGTAACAGTTCCTTTAGCTAGGAGCAAAACCCTAGTTAGGCAAAGCGCTGGGAAACTGCCACATGCTCCTGCAACTATATGTTGCACATAAAATAATTCAAACACACTATTAGAGTGTGTAATTTAGCTCATATGTAGTTAGAATATGCAGAGTTTGCCAAGTGACTGCATCCAGCTGGAAAATCAATTTATATATGCCAGTTTAATAAAACCTGAAAGTCTTCCGCAATACATGAAGAAATGTTAGACAACGTTGAAATTGTACATTATGTAAAACCAAACATAGCTGTAAATTACAGGCTGAGTGTGAAGGATCATTCGTCTCCTGCCAAAATTCATATAAATGGTCACCAATTTGGGGATGGAGGGGGAAACATACCATAATAAAATGAAACTTTGTACAATTCCAAGTACAAGCTTCCAGGGCCAAATTTTGGTAGAAGAAACTTTAAAACAAAATTGACTTTGGCCTTGCGCCATCTCTTCCTGATTTAAATCTGCAGTAGTCAGGGGCTACACTGGTGCAAAGGAAAACAGAAAACAGGTGATTTAATAGTGCAGAGGTCTTTCTGTGTACTACAAGTGAGCCCTGAGGTCTGAATCTGGACTAGCCACATTGTTTGTCTGCAGAGTTCCCCATTCATTCTCACTTTAGAAAGCACTATTTTCTTGTCCATGAGGTGCATACACTATTGCTCTGTGTGTATGAATTCAGCCCAAGCAAAACCTGGGCTATCCATTCTTTTGCCTGTGCTCGGGCAGCGCTCGAGGTGTTTTGGTAGGAAGAGTAAGGGGCTGCCTTGTGATTGCCATTGGTGTACAGGTACAAAGCAATGGGTGTCCCCAGTCCTGCTCCGGGGATCAGCACTGCAAACCCCACAGGTGGATGCTGCTAATTACCAGGCCTGCTTCTACTCTCCACAGGGGGATGAGTAGAGAAGTGGCACACAGTCTAGGAGCAGCACTTCCTCCTCTCCCTAGCTTCTTTTTTGAAGCTATATATGATGAGTTTGGAATGCCTGTGTCCGGTGTCCAGGCAGGAGACAAACATGTGACTTCAGTTTTCAGACCTATCTCTTAACACCTTTTCCTAGCACCAGCAAACAAACTCTTGTAAGTACTTGGGAACTCAAAAAGATACAGGAGTGAACCAGGTTTTATTGCACTGGGTTGGTTACTCCATTTCTGGGCAGACTACAAGGCAGGAAAAATAACTCTTATCTGCAAAGCAATGCTAGTCTGATCCTCTTCCCACACATATCTAAAATAACTATTTAGATTAAATTAACTTCTCATCTGCATTTGCATAAAAGTGTCTCAGCAGAGGTAAGATGAGTACTACAGATATTTTGTGCATATTGCTTGCACAGTGCCAACACCATCCTGACTAGGTCTCCCTTTCAGGATGCTCTTGATGCAATGTGACCAAGAGTAGCCAGACAGAAAGTGTTTATAGGGCAGTGAATGTGAATTTGTACTCTTCTAGTGAATCACTCTGACTATGCTCTAATCCCAAAAGGAGGAAAGATACAGATTCTTTATTTAACACTTAGTAGTATCTCAGGGATCAGTTCTGTTCATTGTAGCATTACAAAAACACCAAGGAAACTCCATTTAGACCAGTGGCTATGTCAACACTGGAAACTGAATTTTGCCCAGTTTCTTACATTTGCATCCTAAAAGCATTTCCAGCGTGTGGACATTGGATGGAGAAGTTTTTGGATACTCTGGTTATCAAGGCAACTCCTCAAGCCTTTCAGATGAATCAAATTTATCTTAGCAAACAATTTTCTCCAAGGTTGTAGGAATCAATCCTCGCTTACATGAACAAGGTCTTACCTTGCACCTTAACCTGCAAATCTCCTCACCAGTCTCCTCATTCACCCTCGCTTAGGGCATGCTGTTTGTTGGCAGAGAGTATTGGCACTAGTCTTTGTTTTCACAGAATATACAGTTTCACCTTGGCTTAGCACTTGACATCCTCGGTATCAATGCAGCCACTCACAGAAGTAAAGGTCATTGATTTAAACCACAAGTATCCAAGATTACTTTTTTATGATCACCACCGTCCAACATACAATTAGGCTTTCATGTGCAGAATGTGATTCAAGAACTGCCAGTAATTTTCATTCCATATACAGTGGTTTTTATGCCAATACATGTGCTTTATATCTGATGGCAAGAATATTTAAGAGAGTGGAAGGTCAATCTTTTATAGACAATCCAAAAAATAAAATAAAAACTGAGAAAGATATGGAAATGTGCACACTCAGCAAGAACTCTAGCAGGAAAAGCTTTCTAGGTGATTAAATACAAAAATGAGTGTTGTCCAATTGGTAAAACCATTGTGGGATGTGTGCACACCAGTTACAGAAGGGCCTGGAATGCAGGAGCCATTCAAGCTCAGCTTTTAACAAGGCAGTTGTGGACCTGGACACATTCCAGATATAAAAGCCCTGGGCCCAGTATGGGCTAATTTACCAAGCTCTTATGATGGCAATCTAATCTAACCAAGTTTATTGGCTTTCAAACAAGCTAGGAACACTCACACAGTCAGTAACCATTTGTCAGCGGAGGAGACAGCAGTGAAGACCTGAGCACAAAAAGGTAGAGTGGCTAACTTTTCACACTGTCCTCCCCAAGGCATTCCTGACTGTGGCCTTATACACAAAAAAAAAAAAAAGGAGAAATATAAACAAGGTACCTAGTATAACTATCTTTCTAGATGCAACAATGCCAGTTTAAAGAGTGTTCACCTACAATGAACTCTTCTTCCCTTCACTGAAATACAACTATTGATAAAATATGTAAAGCAATATTACACTTTGGTCTGAAATAGTCATATTGCCAGAGGAGAAAAATTAAGAGTTATTGTATCATTTTACTTATATCAATGTGATTGAAGTAACACAGCTTATGCTTGTTGACAAATTTGACTACCACGCAGGTAAAAATAACAGCTATTGCTGTGTACTGTGTATGTACAAGACTTGATTTCATTACCTCTGCATGAACAGTTTCTAACCAGGCCACAGTCAAGCTTTCTGATGGATGCAAACCACATAACACCACTGGAATGACTCCCATTCACCTCAAGATGTAATCAGCTCAATATAATTAGGCCAAAGCTCTCTTCACCTTCACAAAAGAAATAAGAAACTTCAACTTCTTCAAAGAGTACTGGAAAGCAGGAAAAATAACTTTCAGAAAAGTGTTTTCACCCCTAATTAAAGACCTTTCCACCTACTGCACCAATTTCATGCTCAATTCAGATAAGCAATAAATATGTATGCTATTTTGTTTAGCTTCATTTTGCCTTCAGTTTGATGAGTTTATGCTTAAAAAGGAGGAAAGTAGATCTACCATTGTTAATAACAAAAAATAAGGCTTGCCTTTTAAACCAGAAAGCAATAATGATTTTGAGATTTGAATCACATTGTTCTTCATCTTTGACTATTTGCAGAGAGAGACAGGAATGTGTGCCAGTCTTTATGAAACAGACCAAAAACTAGTATTCAATAAGAAAGCAAGCCCCTACATTGTCATGTTGAGGGTTAAAGGAGCCTGCTTGCTCCCTAGTCTGCCAGGTTTTCTTGCTGCTAGCAGGAATTTTGTGCTTAATCCTCCACTCCCTTCTTGGATGCAACCCTAGCAAGGAGTGAATGACAGTTTTGTCATGAGGGAGTAATACACCACCAGTCTCCATAAATACGTATCACTCAAGAGTGCTTTGAGGATGTAGCATTAGATTTCAGTGGGGCCAAATTTATCTTTAGCCCTGGGGACACCTGCATGACACTTCTGTAACTAGCTCTAGCAGGAGACACAGATCAGTCACTCAAGCTGTAGGAGGTTCACGTGAGGGTGAGCGCCTTCCCTTTAAAATCCAGACCCTCACAAGTAATTTTCAGTTGCATTTCCAAAAATCAAGTCTGAAAGAGGCACCAGTTATGATCCAGCAGTGTAGAACAGGACAAGATGTTAAGGAGACAATCCGATTTTCTATGGACAAAGAAAAAGATATGGGATTTTGAAGACCAGTTGATCAATGGGAGAGACACAGCTGAAAAGCAATGGCTTTCCACTTCTGAAGCAGTTTCCTCCAAAAAAGAGGTCTTGACCCAAAAGAAGGAATAGCAGATAAGGCATTCATTCCTGCCATAAATATATTTTGAGGTGAAAGAGAATAAGGTTAGTTATCTGTATCACATTTTCATGATAACTTCCAGAGCATAAGTGTTTCTGTCATCATACAATAATTTTAGTGAAAGCATCTAACATGGAAAACAGCATTTCAGATCCATTTTTATTGCAGATTTAGTTTCTAAGCAACAACTAAATTTCATTTAGTTGAAAACCAATAGTCATATAAATGATCTATGCACGTTTTGCAGAAGAGAAGGTGGAAGAAATTTCTGGAGCTTACTTTTACTGAAATCATTTCATTGAATTAAAAAAAGGAAGAAAGAAAAGTTAAAAGCCATTTTGTATTGTGAAGATATTGACACTTTTGAAATGGAAAGGGCATATAGGTCACTAGTCCCAGGTCCATTCGTTGAAGAATCTTGTTGGGCTGCAATAATCAAACTTTTAAGATTTAAAGAAAAGGGGATAATTCTGATAAAGGCAATACAATACTCTAAAGAAAAAAAGCAGAGGATATAGAAAGGTGAAAGAGAGTTCATATTTTTGCCTGTTCTATCCAAAAAGAAAAGACAAGATAAGAAAGGAACAGTTGAATTTGAGTCTTTAATGCCAGGAGGGGAAAAAAAAAAGTGAGACATGAAATTTTGCAACCTACTACCCCCATAATAACAGCAGGAACCATCACCATCTAGCACAGGCAGTTGAACAGTTTATCAAGGAGATTTTTCCTTCTGCTGTGGATTTCACTGTTGCAGCAGTGCATAGGCTTTTCCATGTTACTTGGCCCTATTCCATGGTTTTTATTGAAGATTAAGGCCTAAAAGACAAAGGAAAGCAAACAGAAAACAAGTACAGGCTCAACATCTTGATGGAAGTTTATACTGTGGGTCTGCCTTTTTGCTTTCAAGGCAATTGTTTTAGCTGCAGGCATTACAGTTTCAAACTCTGATTGGTTTAAAGGCTTACTGAATGTGATTTTATGGAGACATTAAGTGTTTTAATTTCTATGCTTATTTTCAATTCATCATATACCATCCTTAAAAGGAAAAGCAGCCCAACACATTTTCTCATTAGAAGGTATAAGTTCCAGTAAAATATGCAAGTGAAGGATATAAATGGGAAGTGGGAATCTGTCTTTGGTCAGGTCAAGTAGCAGAAGCATGAGTTTGTACCTAAATACTTTTAATACTATGTGGAAAGCTGGAACTGATGAGGATCTGTTTTTCAGAGTGCTATGTTTTTCAAGCTCTACCTTGTCATGTTGAGTCTGCAGATGCTCAGCCCTATTTAGAAGGCTGACAATAAGTTATGAACTCTTTTTCATGGAGAGATGTCCAAATGTAAAGGTCCTGGGCTGCCCATGGGCTCCCTCCACCACTCAGAGTATTCTGTAACATGCAAACAGAAACAACCCTTGGTTTGTTGTGCCTCTTTTCTGTACTCTGGAATCTCAAATGCCAAATACGATTATCACATGACACTAGGTCATAAGAGGAGCAATATCTTCCAGGATTTGGGACCTCACAGCAGAGTGGGAAACCTGAACAGACTGCTTGCTTCTCCCTCATGGTGCTGCATAAGCCCAGGCAGGCTACTTGCTGCCTCTGTGCTCTTCCTTTCTCCCCTCTCCACTATTTGTCGGTGCTGGCCCTTCATGATATCCAATTCTGCAGTTTGTAACCAGAGGGGCACTACAAAAGCAGAAAAGAGATGCCTTCTCCAAGTGGCTGATCCCACATCCCAGCTTTATGCTCTCAAGTTTCCACCAAGGAATCCCTGCAGTGCCTGGCTGCAGCAGTGACATCCCAGAGTAGTGAATTTGTAATGTCCCATAGCCTATGAGAGGACTGTTTTCAACTTTGCCCCCTCTAAGGGCATCTCAACCCCCATTAAGGAGGGCCTGCAGGAACATTTTCCATCTGTCCTACCACAGCTGTTGCCCTTTACACAATATCCTGAGTGGTGGGGCTACAAAGAGAGAGGCAGGGAGCATGACTGTAGCCTGGCAGCCAGGGTAGTCACCTGGAGTGGAAGCAGGTATCCAGCAGTGGTTCAAGGTCCTTCCCTGTGGACACAGCACATTTTTTAACTGCTGGGTGTGTAGCGTGAAGAGCAGGAAGCAGAAACAGAGACCCAAGTCCCCTGTGGATCCAGCCCTCTGTTTTATGACGTGCATGTGCAGCAATGTTATACAGCAGACCTCTGGTCTGGTTTTGTGTCTTCAGGCTGCAGTTTAATGATGAATAATTAGGTTTTGGACAGCTCTTGGCAAAGGCTGCCACTGAATACTTTATGCTGTAATGGATGTTAATCTGAAAATTGTGTTTGCAGTTCTGTTTGATCATCTGTAATGAAAGTGGTCAAATTGTAATTTGGTCTTACTAAAAAAATAAATAAATCACCAAAACTTTTTCAAATACTACTGTTGCCTTATACCAGTAAAAACAAGCAAGAATTCCATTACATCCAATGGTCTTACAGAACCACAAGAGACAAAAAAAGGTTTTCAAAAACAATTTGAAAGGGTTAAAGGTTCAACTGCAACATCAAACTGTGGGAACTCGAGTTTTGCTAAGGCATAGGCAGCTAGAGCTCTATCCTCTCAACATACCAAGCTACAAAAAATATAAATGCTAAGTTATATTAAATATTTAAAAACATTGAATCTTCTAAGGTACCTAGTTTTTCATTTTACTCTGCTGGGAACATTGTTGCAAACATTTTTCTCAAAAATGGCAAGATGCAAGAGAGTGTCAACGAATAAATGGTACCTGGGTGTCAAACACTGCTTCCACATCTTGTGACTGATATGGGACACTCTTAGCACTTGTTGTGAAACACAGACTGAACTGACTGAAACACCAATCAAAATACATCCACAAGTGATTTCACCTTATGATCCAAACCATCACCTATAAAAGCGTGTGAAATTCAGAGTAGTTCCTGCCTATATCAGCATGGATGAGAAAGGAAACGGGATCAAAACTAGATGGTGTGACACAGCCAACATGACCCAGCAAGGCAGTGAGAGAAACCCAAATTACAGAACAACCACAAAATAATTTTTTTAAACCTTCATATAGATAATAGCTGCAGAATTAATCAGTGTCTGAAATTGTTAAAACAGGAACTTTTAACCATGTTGGAGTGAGAGCTGACAAAATAGGGCAAATGTCCTTCCAAGACTCGTGCAGTGTCCGTGACACTGTTGTGATGGGAGCCTGAGTGATGCTGGCCTGCAAGGCTGAAACAAAGTGGATCACATCCTGAAACCTTTATGGGGATACATTTCCACTGATTTTAATGAATCAGAGACAGGCTAGAGCCAATGGGAGTTCAGTCTGCATAAGCAAGGAGACACAAATGAATAAAGATTTCAGCATTTGGCTTTACCTTTGTAAAGAAATAATAAAAATATATTGCACATGTTGCATATCTGTCAGCTAAATTCATTTTATCTATAACACTTTATTGGTCTCATGCAGCTCTAGAGAACAATTCAAATCTCAAATTACAAAACCACCTAGTTTAAGGCTTGATCACTACTGAAGCCCTCAGACTCTGAAATACAGTCTCCAAGTTCCCATTCAAATTGTCATCAAAGCTATACTCCAACATTAAGTCCATGTCAGCCTTAGTGGAAGCAGATGAGGACTCCAGCTGCATCTGGTTTGACTTCCCTTTAATAACTAGAGCCAATTGAGCCATATCAAAGAAAATGTAAGTATTTCCTTAAAAAGCAACTTTTTTTTTCTTTCAAGAAAATAATTGCAAAAAAATGTTAATTTAATATTTAATAAGTCTTACTGTAAAATACAAGACTAAAATATCTACTGAACTAGAGTAGGCCAAAAATATCATGGAGCAAGTCACACCATTCTCCCTTTGAGCAAATTCATTCCTGCATAGGAAAAAAAATATTTGAAAAACTCAGCTTCTGTGACAGAAGATAAATTTAAACTCAAATCTGAGATCTTTGAAGACTCACTTAATCCAGACTCCCACACATTCCCTGTACAAAAGAATGGCCCATGCAGGTCCTTCACAAGCTCTAGCCCTTGCTCACTCTGTGATGCAGGCACTTCTCTGCCTCTACCTGCTGGAAAATTAAATCTTTAACAAGACACAGTGGGAGAGGTTTTGCTGTTACTCTTGATGAAACCAGCAACATTGTCATGCAACAGGAAGGTATCTTCAGGCACTCAGGAAAACATATAAAGCATATTTTTCACTAGCTTTATTAACTTCTTTAGGTCACTGACAAATTTTTAAAACACTTCTCAATTGCTTATCCAATACCATGGCCATTGTAATGTTAATAACTCTCTCAATCACTGATGTCCTTGTTCCTGCTTTTCTTGTCACAGACAGGAATGTTTTATTGTCCTAACTAAAACTGGAGACCCATGGCATGCAAAAATTAAATCTCAGGTAGATTTTCAATTTTTAGAGTTCCTTCTTAATGAAAAAGATACCAGTTTTTTCTTGTTCTTTTGCAGGCCAGTCACGTCCTATATGTCTCTAACAAAATCTTCATTAGATATTCACATGCCAAAAATCAATTAAGTGGCTATTTTAGAGGAGAATTTCTCATTGCATCTATTGATAAGCTCTACCACAGCCGGACATGGCTGAAAAGCTGAGACCTGAACCCCTACATGGTCATTTACTAATACAAGTATTATATATATGCTCTCTGCTCTTAAGTTCTTTAAACCCCTTCTCTGAGCTATGGCTATATGTCAGGCACCCAGCTGGGTGGATAGAAGTAAATTAAAATTCCTCAGTGCTCACAGAGCACAGACACAAATGTAAATCCCACAGACACATACCTATAAAAATTTATCTTGATTTTTCAACATGACAAAACATTGAAGTGTTTAAGAACATCTGGAGGACAAAAAAAGAGCTACCAATCACGGTTTTCTTCTGGAAAGGACTTCCTCTTTGACATAAGCACAGGTTAAGTGTAATTCTTATTACATGAGACTGTTTCCTCCATCAGAGATGTGGACTAGTGAATTTAGCAGAGATTTTGGAACTGATGCATTAACAGCTAAGATAACAAATTTTGTTTCTTTGCTAAACATTTGTATGATGCTTATCACTAATATCTGAAAATGTCTTCAGTGAAGAGGAGGGAGAAATACCATCTTCTAAAAGGGGAAAATTTCATATTTATTTAAAAAACTAAAAATCACAACTGCCCCTGTAACCATTAATTGGGTCTATTGTATTTTGGGGCTCCAGGGGAGATGGGAGTTAGGTGGGGGGAGGGAAGGACAGAAGCAGGGTGCTGTCTTAGGGTATTCTTGCTATTTTTTTGTTCACAGATAAAAATAGGAAAATTTACCTGGTTTTACATGAATATTTACAATTTAAAAAATTAAAAGTCACTCTTTAGCCCAAAAAATACTATTGAAAAATAGAAATCATGAGGGGAACAAATTTTCATGTTTGGCTTTTTTTTTTTTTCCATTAAAAAAGCCAGAAATTTAAAAATAATAGAAATTTTCTACCAAAACCCTTTTTATTTTCACTCTTCAAAGCCCCTTTTAATTAAAATATAAATACAGCAATAAAAAGTCTACAAGTTTTCCACTATTATTTACAAATTGGAAACAATCTTTCATCTTTTCCACACCAAGTAGAAAAAGCTTACTTTTAAATTAAAGAGGTGACTATTGCATAAGTCTTTGCATGAGGAAATCACTGAAAGAAAGTCTGAGAAATGTATTTTAAATCAGAAAGTAATTGTTTTATTTTGAGAGGTTTTTTTGCTTTTTACAGGAGAAGTGCTGTAATCCATCCCATCCTTGTCGGGAATGTACCCATTAAGTGTTCCTTCCAGTGGTCAGCAGTTTCCACTGGTTCAATTTTCAAAGAAATTTTTAGGCTTGAAGAGGGAAAACCAGAAAAATGTTGCTGATCCATTTTTCAGAAAAAAATATTTAATCCAGAAAGGCTGGCTAGGGTTCATGGATATTCCAAATACCCAGGACAGCAGCAGCACTGCTCAGTAGGAGCCACACACGGGCTTGCCTTAACTTGATGAGGTTTAACTTCATAACTTGCTCACTTCAGCTAGACTTTTTTGAATGCAGGCAAAATTTCAGGCCACTACTGACTACCCCTAGGAGAGCTCTCAGTACTAGGAACACAGATGGTGAACTTCAAGAGCAGGAAGCCTACAGGGTGAGAAAAGCTCAAAAGTACTGTGTACTTGACAAGTTATTGGGATAAACAGTGAGGTTTGTTTGGTTTGGATTATGCAGAGGTTTTCTTATACAAGCCATATCTTCGCTTACTAAAATATTTACTATCTAACAGCTTGTAAGTCCTAGAAACACACTTTCCCAAATACTCATGCCAATCCTTTATCCATAGCAGTATGTGCTAACAGTATACTAGTTTATTTGAATAGAAAAAGAACTGGCTTGGATCTATCCTCAATAATTTTTGGTTGTTGGTGAAACAGTTGATTTATTTTTCCTTGCACAAACCATCAGGATGAATGCTATTTTCCACTATCGTTTGAAAGTAGGACCAAGCACAACTCACTCTTGATCTCACTGATGATGAAGAGTTAGAGTAAAATGCTAAATTAGAGTCCCAGCTTGCCTACCAAATCCTTTCACAAGTTTCATGATTTCATGAGCTAATTTTC
The DNA here is from genome assembly GCA_020086605.1 of Lanius collurio. Lineage (NCBI taxonomy): Eukaryota > Metazoa > Chordata > Aves > Passeriformes > Laniidae > Lanius > Lanius collurio. The sequence continues at coordinate 25,391,991 of JACBWW010000012.1, read as the reverse complement.
TTCCTTCAGCTCTAACCATGGTGCAGCTGTGTTCTTACCTCTTTTGCCAGCATTTCCAGGAGCTCAGCTACCACCGGAAGAGTTTGTGCTTCACCACCACAGAACCAGGATGACAAAGCAGTGACACAAGATCACTGGCAGAACTTGCCCTTATAAAACTAAAAAGAAAAAAAAAGAGTATAAGCAGGACCCAATTCAAAGCATTTAAATCAGGTGGAAGAAATTCCCAAAAAAGAATCAATAGGGTGCAAAATGCCAGTGTGAATGATTCCAATGCCAGGCAATAGTGCTAGTCTAGGCTCATACAGTGAAATTCTGCAAGGCACTTGTGCGTCAATGCCACGAGCATTACAGGCCTGCACAGGCTGTGTGAGTACCTAGGGCAAAGCTGGTGACCCCGGTAGTTCACTAACAGTGAACTCCTAATATACATTACTTAAAACCAAAATGCACATGAAAATGATAAAACTCTGTGTTCATGATGGTTTTTCTAAGAGTCCAAACTGGTTACAAGTTATTAGGCCTTTACTCTTCTGCATGCCAGTTCAAGCAAAGCCTAACGTGAGCACGTTCTCAGATCCTTCCCAGTCCTCCCATGACCAAGCACAGGCCACTCTCAGTCAGGAAGCTTCCTTAGCTGCCCTAGGGATTGCAGCAAAATCAGATCTCTTCAAAGGAACATGTCAACACAGATTATTCTTGCGGCACTCTCCTGCCCCTTGCAACCAGCATGGCACACCCACAAAGCACCACACCTGTGCTCAGTGCACAACTTCACATGCTGCAGCATGGGGTGTGACTTACAGCACTGCGAGCTGGAGCCACACATTTTGAACTGCAAAGGGCAACTTCTGCTCGTGGTAACATCAGTCTAACCTTACTAATTTCAGTGTTGTCCTGCACTGGGTTAAATCAGAGATTAATGCAGTCTAAGTCTTCTGGTTTCCTTTATAGCATCAGTGCACTGCCATTTTCAATTCTCTCCTGAGCAGTTGAATCAGAGAATTCAGGACTGTTGAAAGGTTCTGCAAAAAAAATGACTGAAATAGTTTATAAATCCTAGGAGGGAGCATAACTGCACAACATTTGTAGGACAAGGAGCATTCTTTACAGCGGTTATTTTATCCTGTGATTTATACTGGTCTCCTCCATCTATCACACGGCTACAGCATTCAGTCCTGCCTTGTAGGAATTCACTTTTGGCCTCATGCTACACTCTCTCTGCCAGAGGAAAACTTTCCTTCGGTTTGTGGAAGCCTTCTGCATTTGTTTTCTATGTGATGATGTCAACAAGCAGCATCAAATTCTGTGGATGCATTTGTTCTGCGGCCCTTGGTGATAAGACAGGGATTAATACTATTTCAGTGAGAAATTGAAAGCATTTCATGATAGTCTGAACTCTAATTCAGAGGTTTCAGGTATAACTCAACAGAAAAGTTTGAGTCTAACTTCCCTCAGCATTTACCCAACAGCTTCAATGAAAACAGCTACAAGGAGAGGAACTAACCTGATCCAGGGACTGAGACACCTCCTCACACAGGTTCACATCCTGAATTTGATGGTTCTGGAGCTTTGAGGGAATTTATAATTCAAATACACATGAGTCTCTTGGAAACAATCCACCTTAGCATTTTATAGAATTCAAGTCCTGGCTACTAAGTTTTTATGACAAAGATAAATAGATCTTTTTACAAGATAGTACTAAATTTAGTTTGTTTGATTTTAAATAATTGTCCAAAATCTTTATATTGCACACTTCCTCCCTCTTTGACCAGAGTCAACACTGGGTCTTCAAATACATTTCCCAGCATTGCTTCAAGCAGAAGGCTGAGCCAAGCCTCTGTCTTACAGCACAGGCAGGTGGGAAGGATCATTTGCACCTTCCCTCTAAACACCAAGAAACCCATCTAGGATTTCCCAGGGACATAGTCACACAGGCCACTCACTTTCATAATATTATGACCACCTACTTTAATTCTCTGGCTATAGAAATATAGATTTTAGCTACAGTTAATAGTTTGGATCCTGCGGTTCGTAGACCTTCATGAAGGACTGTTTTAACTTTCCATGACAGCACTTTCTCAGTTCTGTGCACATTCACGACACATTAAGCACAAAAGGAATTTGCTGCCAGTAATAAGCAAACCATCAGAGATTCACAGAGTCCCTCAGGTGGCGAAGTCCCTCAGGAAGTCTCTGATTGCCACTCCTGATGCTCTCTAACCCCTGCCCAAAATGATTTTCAAGTTTAAAAATGCTACAATGGCATAGAAAACAGTACCCATGAAGGAGGTCAGAAAGTTTCCCCTGCAAAAGGGTGGCAAGATAATACAGCACTAAAGATCACTGCAGTGACATCAAGAGATGTCTCTGCAGAAAGAAGAAGCCTAAGGTAGGTCATACATGTTCCTCTACTCCATGGCAAGCTTGATGCAACTGCTCCAGGCCAACATGTGAGCAGCTTCATCTACTGAAAAAGTCTGATCAGTCAAGCTTTCTTCACAAATCAACTCAGGATGTGAAATATTAAAGGAGTTACATCTTTCAGTAGAAATAAAATCTGATAGCAACCTTCTCCTTAACTGCAAACCAACAAAAGCCATCCTAATTATTTCTTCTGTGGGAAGTCCTTTTGGGGATAAAAGAAATTACATAGGATTTGGATCACTTCCTGGATTTGTGTGCATCTATCAAATGACAACAGCACCCTATCTCTACTTCGATGTACAATCCAAGAGAAAGGAGAGATTCAGAACTAAGAGATTTGGATTGCCTTCTCCACTATTCACAAGGTTTACTTGATATGTAGGCCAGCAAAAGGTCCCCTTTCCTTTGCCTAGAAAGACCAATCCTGCTAACACGAACAAAGGAGGAGACAGAAGCTGCAATGCATATTGAAAGTAACAGAGAGACAGACGCAGGGGGTAGAGATTTGATAATGCAGACAGAGGGGGAAAAAAAGACAAAAAAAGAACTTTCTTAAAATTCTTTCTCAGAAAAATGAATCTTCACTGCACTGGTGCTTTTATTAGAACACCTCATGCTTTATTCTTGCTCTCTCTTCTTGACACAGTAAGTTATGTTCAAGCTGCCCGAGACACTTTGTCGGGGCACCTCATTGTTCTTCTCCCAGACAGCTCCCTCACGACCCCGGCACGCAGCACAGTGCTCCAGGGGCAAGTGTGACCACACCTCCAAGGGCTGAGGATTCTCGCACTCATACTGGGGATTAGAAACAATCATCTACAACAGGACTCGGCGCACGTGCCTTTACAAAATCAAGAGAATGGACACAAAGTAAGTCTGATGTAAAATGAGGTGGAGCAAAGAAAGCATCAAACACTTTCATGAGAAAGTTGCTCTTCTGTTGCCCTGTTTTTTAGAAATCTTTTAGCCTTCTGATGTTTTCATTCTAGTTGCGCGCTTTCCCACGCTTTGTTCTGTAAACACTCAGTTGTTTTGCATTCCTTCATAGAGGTGGAGGAAGCTGATGGACTGGTAACCTGTCCAGTGTCATTGGAGAGGTGGCTCTTTCACTCTCCAATCCCCTGTCTCTTTTGTAAAACTATAAATAGTGGAGTCAGAAAATAAACTCTCTCTTTTTACTCTCACCTCCAGCTGTGTGTTCACGCGTGTGCTTTCGTGTCCTACAGCGACACTCTTCTTACTCAAGATAATGTATCAGAGGTGGAGGAGGCACCTCTCCTTTTTGGAGCTTCAGATGCCTTGGAGTGTGTCAAAATTCAGCATGCAAGTGAGGAGTTCACAGCAATTTAGCTTTTCTTTTTTTAGCATGGTTTTTCCAGGTAATTACTGCCACTTTATTGAACCCACAGTGTTACAGCAGCAACTTGGAACCCTGCAGTGGCATTATTCATGGATAGTGCAGAAAATCACACCTGTCCTAAGGTACTTGCAGTCAGAGATAAAACAGACAAGATGCAAAAGACAAGCATCATCCACATTTTACAGGAGCTGTAGAAGGTACATGGCAGGCTTGTTTCATATTTCACCAATGGAGACCTGAGCCCATGTCTCTGCAGACTTAATGCTGGAACAGGTTTTCCCTTGGAGAAGGCATGGAGGTGGTGTGCCCACAATGCTGATTGTAGCTGATGTTATCAGCAGATAATCCCAGTCTGTCTAGAAGAAAAGCCACAACCCACATGCCCTGCAAAATAATACCTACATGGTTTTTAAAAACAAAGTAATTCTGTGGAAAAAGGACAACTTCAGTCACAAAGTAAGACTTGTTCTTCAGTTTCTTACATGATTCTTGAACCAGGTTAACAAGCTATTTAGCCCATCTTTATTTTAGTTTATTCCTTTGAAAACAGAGCTTGCATGAGGCACACTGCACATCTATCACTTCCAATCTTGAGACAGAAAGTAGCACCAGGGTAAAAAGTATGACTTATACTTTCCTGACAAACTGGGGATAGGCAGTTAACTAAGAACTGTAATGATCCTAACACCCTGGACAAATTAATATGACTACCAAATGACAAGATCAAAGTTACAAGGTACAGCTCCTCACTGAAATTATGGTCCATCCTGGTCTAGCAAACTGCATGTCCAAAATCCTCAAGAAATATGTACAAGTCTGAGGTTTTAATCTAGTTTAATGTTTCTAGTCCAGGATGAAGTTACTAAATGGATGAATTCTTTCAAAAATCTGAATCTCAGTTGTGAACATCATGCTGAAGTACCATCTTTTCATGCACTCACAAGGACAAATGGAAGTATTGCCAAATGTCATTCATATGCAGGAAAAAAGTGTACACTTCTGTACTTCAGAGACATTTGAATTCCGGTGATTCTGAAGTCTAAGAGGTACTAAAGTCTCTTGAAAAAAAGCAGGAAAATCATATTATGTCATTTGCTTGATGTCTACCCCAGCTAGGTGTAATCTCGAGCTTACACATCAAAGGAAAATTGAGATTCACTCTGTCTGGAAGGATGAAGACTTTCCACAGTTCAACATGGTACTGAACTATTTTCCACTGTTAGTTGAGCAAATAATTAACTTTGCTCGTTGGATGAAATATTAGTCTCCAGCAATGCACACACAGTTTAAACAGATACAGACAGACCAAAAACTGCCTGCCTACAATAACATTCAAAATATTTTGGGAACTGGAAAAATAGAAAAGATAACCCACTAACATCACCACACTAGAAAGACTGTCCCCAAAACAAGAACTGCAAGCTGACAACATCAGAAGTTAAAATTGCATTTAAAAGAAATTCTTCTGTTTTGAAGAAGAAAGACACGCAAACAGTAATTTTCCTAATTAAAGCCCTCTGCAAAGTCCACAACCCCCACTTCCTCCATGGAGAATAGAAGCCTTTTGCTTGGAAATGAGTCAGCAAATCTGTAACTGAGCCTTCTGCACTGAGCTCCAAGCACCTTGCGCACTGCTGACCTGCCTCTCAAAGGAAATGTTTAGGAAAGATCCTGATGACAGTGGCAGACAGGTAGGGAGAGCCATCACCCAAAGAGATGCAGACAAAATGGGCACCAATATCAGCTTGGCCCTGATCAGGCAAAGGGTCAATGGATTCCCACTGAGAACCCCATCCAGAAATCCCCATGCAAAAGGCAGCAAGTCAGTTATTGCAGGGTGTACACTGTGAGATGCTGCCATGTAGATCAGTGGCTGGCTCTAACATGGGGCATGGATGGTGGCCACAGCAGAGTCAGCCAGACACACGAGATGCAGCAAGGTCTGTCCTGCTGTCTCACAGAGGGCAGCGACTCAGCAGCACTGCACCCCTTGTGCTGCCCCAGTGATGTACCTCAATTGCTGTCTAAAATAGTTGTGAGTTGAGGAAATAGAAAGGTCTTCAGGGTTTGTCCACTGAAGTGATCAACTCTTGGGGGTATGCCATTGGTCCTGTTCTGACATACTTGAGTGTGAAAAAGCTTTTGTTACAAACTTTATGGAAGTTGTTAGTTCTAGTGTTGGCAAATAACTAAAGCTGATTATTAATGCAGGCACACCCCAGTGTGGCTGTACAGATCTGTACCTGGTGGAGATTTGTTCTCTAGGTTTACTGAGATGTTCTTCATGTGAAGAGAAGGTAAAGGCATCAGCACAAAACTTTCCAGGCAGAGGTGGTGCTCCAGTGCATCCAGAGCTAGGACAAGGTATTGTGTCAAATTGTGGATGTTTCCTGGAAATCTTTTGGAAGCCATCTTGCCATTCACCTGTGAATACTCCTTCTGTACCTAAAGGCACAGTTAAGCCTATACCCATTTCATATGAACATGACTAAAGTAAAGTTTCACAAGATTTATCAAGCTTTCCCTAAGAACCAGACTGGAAAATCTTAAAGAAGCCATAAAAAGGCTTCCTACTGGAAAGAAGCCACAGGATAAATCTTTAGGCAAAATTGACTTTCTATATAAATTTAGGTCATTTGGCTCAATGTGGCAGAATTTTAACAGCTGTAGTAACTTTGGAAAACTCCTACATTAAGTGATTTCCAAAAAATATTTCAGTCAATCACATGGAGAAAAGAATAATATTTTTTTAAAAGCAGGAAAATCATTGTGTTGTGCATAATTTCTCTTTACTTCCTCATAAGCTACAACAAGTCAAAGCATAGAAGGAAATTAATTGTGGGTATTTTTAGAAGTTGTTTTCTAACTAGTTATTTCTGTGTTCCATTTGCATGGGAAATTGAAGGTAAGAGGCTTATGTGCAGATGCCACACTTCTCTGAGATCATCTCTTAACTGCCATGAGACAGAAAGCAGTTTCAGAAGACAGAAAAATCAGTCATCTGAGAATATTTGCCCCTGGCAAAACTATCTTTTTTCCTACCTCAGTTAAAACTACCCCTAGGCAAAACCAGGCAGAAGCATTGAAACACTTGCAACAAAACTTGCAATTGCAAACATATAACCACATACAATTAAGCTTTATTATAAACTCAAAATGATGTGCCAAACTGGAAAGAATGCTCCTTGCTGGCTTGCCTTGCATAAGCAGAAAATTTTGCAGGATGGCTCATTTTTCTCCAGATAGCAGTTCTGTTCCCAGATCTGAGTGAGACAAGCTCACACATCGCTCTGATACCCAGCTGCAGATGGTCATCCCAACCAGCAGCATGAACAGATCCAAGAGGCAAAGCAGCTCCATAGCTCGTGGATGCCTGAAGTTGGATAGTATAAACACTAGTCCTTCTGCAAATGGTCGGGACAGAATCTGAGAAACATCAACTAGGCATCCTGAGTTTCGTTTTTAGCATGTTGCAGGGCATAGCTGAATAAGGAATTGAAACTGAATGCAGGGATTCACCAGAGTCTCTTCCAGTGAAGGGGTCATTTTTGCCCTGAAAAGTGCTAAGGATACAGTTGTGCCTTAGCAGTGGTTTTGATCATCACTGCCTTCTTTGAAAAGGAGAACCATGAAGAGCAGAAACTGGTTGTCTGTGCAACAAGAAAAGTCTTTCAGTCCGTAGGTAGGATTTAAAATAGAGTCTCTTCACAGCTGAAATGCAGGCATTTTGCTGCAAACAGTGGGAAAGAATGGGACTGGTAGAACAAATCCTGGCTCTTATGCCCAGAGTTTATTAGCATCCATTCAGACAGAGCAGCCGAGCCCTGGACATATTAAGGTTTTCCACCAGAAATCATATCAATCAGCATCTCCTCATGATGAAAGGCTTGGGTTAAATATAGTCAGGATTTGAACTCATGACTCCAAAAAGTCAAGACTTCAAGAGTGTCTTACTCTGGTTTGTTAATGCATACCTGAAACAGATTTTATTTAGTGTCCAGGAAGACAGAGATACACTGACAAAATTAATCTCAAAAGAATCCGTGAATGGAGCCTGAGCTTTAACATACCTAAATGTTATATGCCAAACAAACAGACAGAAGGCCTAAGTCTGCAAATTGAGAAAAGGGGATCCTGGAAAAGCAGGGTTTGGGAGAGTGTAACACCCTGCTGAGGCAGTTGGACTGGAAACACAGGAGGGAACCTCCTTCAGTTTGGTGATTTCAGTTCCTAAGGACAGTGAGATACAAAAGTTTAAAAGCAGTATCCCTTTTGCAGATGGGAAATAGTGACCAAACATGGTGGAGCGTGCCGATACTCATATCTAGTCACAGAGAGAGCACTAGAGGGGCTTTGATAGCCTCTAAGTCACTGCTCTCATCCCGAATGTGTACGGTGTGTATTAATATATTTCATACATTTTCTTTGGCAAGTTTAATGGAAACAGAGGCTTTCAATGAAAAGGCTAAATGAGCCAAAACTCACAAATACCCAGCTATACTGTCTACACACGCTTTTATTTCCCCCGCCTTCCTATTCCCCCTTCAATAAAACAGCATTTAAGTGATATTTTTTCCACTTGGCTCATGTGGAAGGTGAGCTGATCTGTACTGCGAAGTTCTATATTGGTTCCTCTTTTATTTTTTCAGAGACCAAAAAGGGAAGGCACAGAAAACAGCCTCTTTAAATGAAATATGCCCTTGTCAAAACAATTTAACAAATGGAAAAGGCATGCCCATTATGCTAGTTTTCCAGAAGTTCATCAACCTCACTGTTAAATCTTAGCATGTAAGAAAAATTACTGTATTTGTTCTTTATGGTTTGTTCCCAAGATCAAAGTGCTGTGGGCTGGAGGGTGTTTGACATCCAAGAAACGCTCGTTGCTGCAATATTGTCTGTAGTGCCTTTTGTTAGTTTTGTTTCTTTATAAGGCTTTAAAAGAACAGCAGTCAACACTTGCAGCACACTGGCATCCCATCAAATGCCAAACTCGTCCTTTCAGAGCACATGGGAGGATAATATTTTTATGACTCTTACTGCAGTTTTCTCCTTTCACCAGATCCTCTGATAGAAGCAACTGGAAATTGTCTTGCATCCCAGTCTTCTTTCACTTGCAAAAGATTTGTCCAACAGAGAAGTTAACACTATTAATCCTTTATTTTAAAGAGCATTAGAGCCTTATATAGATAATACCAGCAGTTCATGTTGGACGAGTCTATAAATCATTAGAGGCTTCATTTTGGTTTGTTTTTCAGTTTTGCTTTGATTTGATTTTGTTTTTAAATAGAACTTGTTGTCCAACGTAATTTTTTGAATGTTTTTATTTAGCTTCTATCAGATGGTGGATGATATTCAAAGGGCTGAAAATGTATGTCAGTGACATAAAATTGTTTTATTTAACCAAACCAGTTTAACTGACTGAATTAGCTGACACACACTGCTTCAGTAGAAACATTTCAACACCTACAGCTCAGTTTCAGAAAAGCAGAGTTTCAGTCAAGTTCAGTTAGCTTAGCTGAGCTAATGGGATTTAAAAAGCAGCTGCTCCAAACCTCACTCCACTGTAAGGATGGAAACTTTGTTTACTCCTAGAAGGTAACCACAGTTACAAACACATCCTTCTCTCTGCAAATGGTGAGTTTATTTGAAAGAATGAATCAAGTGCAAATGTCTTTTCTACAGATAAAGAAATATATTTATTATTAAAAAATATATAATTTTACATGTCCTAAGGGCCATAGGTCTAGAATGATCACCTGGCTCAGGCAGACTAATCCCTAGTTCTCAGGAGCAGCCTTCTTACAGATAATCCCCTTTATACACTTACTGACCTTTGTGTTCTACTGTGTTTTGTGCTCAGACTGTTCCCGTGGAATAGTCACAGTTTTGAGCTCAGCCACTTTAATAGTTAATGACTTCTTTCTTAACCCCAACCAAAACGTACTGTTGGCCAGTTTATACCCCTCTGTTCCTTTGCCAGCATTGCCCTTCAGATTAAGAGTTATTTTCTGCCACAATGTATTTAAAGAGAAAAAATTTGCATGCTCTCTCAGGTTTTGCCTTGCCAAGTTAAACAACCAACCTCTCCTAGCTCCTGTTTGTAAAACAAATTCTCCATTTCCCTGATCATCCCCATAGCTTTGTCTATGCAAACTTCAGTTTCAGATCATCTTTCTTGAACACTCTTAGTCAAAACCACATGTGGTATCTTAAATGAGGTCCCATTAATGATCCCTCTATGCAATTTGTAATACTTCCTTAGCTGGAATTGTCCTTTCTGAGACATCCTAGCACTGCATTTACCTGTTTTGTATCTGCATAGCTGACAGTCAGCTTGTGACAGAGTGAGCCTTGTATGTTTCTTGGTTGCTTCCAGATGATGACCTTCCAGCTTAGAGTGCCCAAATGCATGATGATATATTCCACATTCAGAAATTTTACCCCATTTGTAGTCCTCTACATCATCCAGATCTTTATGTGTTCTATCCCAAACTCCCTTTGTACTTCTGTCCCCAACTCCCTTTTTTCTGTTGGTGCATCCCAACTTTGTGTCCCTGCTTAAAGAAATACCCAGAAGCAGTTCCCCAGGATGAACTGTCCAGAATATAATTAACAAATAATTTTTTAAAACACCCTTTTTTTCTGCCCACCAGGTCCAACATACTCTAGGTATTTTTCAAACCAGTAAGAAAGCCAGATGCGTAAATTGAAGTTGGGAGAAGATGGAAAGCTACAACCAGCAGAGTCACAACACTGCTTTAATGGGACACTGAGCAATTTTTCCCTAAGAAAGCATAGTAGAGATGAATTTAACAAGGTCAGCTTCAGTGGGACAAAGGACAGAGTTGCTTATGTGCCCTGGAAGGTTACTCTGTAAAAGGCAGTGTGAAAGATGGCATGGCCAAGTTTGTCAAGAAGATAACAAAAAACCAACAAATTACTTTCATTACCTGATAGAATAAAGCAAGATCAAAAAAAGTAACATACAGAGGCAAAGGCAACTAGGGAGGAGCAAAGACATATCGAATTTGATACATGGGAGGGCTTTAACTAAACACTGATAAAATACAGGAAGCTAACGGGCAGGTATTACATAATCTAAACAATAAACACAAACTATCATTATTTCTGGCATAACCCCATTTGCAATGAAATGTGTTTAAGTGAGAAGATAGCTGAATCCAAGAAGGTACAAGAAGGAGGGATCTCCTCACTAAGGTAGATTCATGTTGTTAAAGCAACATATAAAAGATTAAACAGTATTTTTAAATTTAATGTCCAGGAGAGAAAGAAATTAAATCTATTAAAAAAGAAACTGAAGATTCACAAGATGAAAAACTCTTCACTTGACTTGAGAAAATTCTACAAGAAGAAATTTTCAGGGGCAGAAGAAACCAGTAACAGGTGAAAGCAAATAATGGTATGATTTTTTTTCACCTCCACCAAAAGCCTTTTTTTTAACTCTTCACAGATAACCTACCTTCTCTTGACTTCCTACTATTGCAACAAAGAAATTCTTCATTCAGCAGAAAATATTCCCACCTTATACAATGCCTTAGAAAACTGGTGTCAAACATACAAACATTCTGCTGAAATTACTCATGTTAAATCAACCACCAATCAATTACATTTGAAGCCTGCTGTCAGCTCACCTGCCAAAAAAGCTGTGATTTGCTAAATATGCTTGTCATTTTCCTTTGAGCAGAATTCCCAAAACATGTGTGTTTTAAAACTGCGTACTGGAATAATGACACAGGGACTTCTGCATGAAAATCAACAGCACCAGAAGCCTACAATATTTTCTCAAGTAAAGAGCAGAGAAAAAACCCAGTAGTCCCTTGAAAGTTACAGGATCCAAATCTTCCAGCTGAATAGCTGAGAGCTCAGAAATGCTACCCAGGCTCTTACACATGGAGCTGGATGGTGATATGGTCATGTGGGCTGCAAGGACATGGTTCTCTTGTCTCCACAAAGGACAACCCTGTCAAAGAAATGTTAATAGCAACAAACAGAAACAGAACACAAACAACACTGCTTCTTTTCCCTTCTAGGGAAACTTGAATAGTGATTATGATCTTAATGCATATAAATTGTTTTCTGTGTGGTAGTCTTTTCAGACAAATAAAGAAAATAACTATAACCTTCCTTTTCTCTTACTAACAGTTGAACTCTCTTGTTTGGAACAACAACAAGAGGACATATAGATAAAATTAATATTTATTTCAGATAATTGTGTGCAATATGCACCTGTTTGAAGATGCTAACATGTATTTTAATTATACATAGAATTTTCCCAAGGTTTACTGAAATATTCTGGAAAACACAATGTGGAACACACTATAATACTAAATGTAAATATTATTTAATCTCTTTTACAGATGGACATATTTCTGTACATACACATGCACTTTTTAGGAGAAATTTATACTACAATTAGACTGCTCTTTTTGGTTTTTTTCTGCATTTTTACAATGCCATTATGAATAAACAATGAGATGCTGAAAGTGAAATAGTTCATACTCTATGGCTCCCCAAGGTGTTAAGAACAGCAGTCAGGAAATGAGCTATGAAAAGCCCACTCTAACATTTAAATACTACTAATAGCAGCACATAACATTAAAAACTTGGACTAAAAAATAAAACTATGAAAACATAATTAATACCTCATCTAGAGAGAACAAATAGAAGAATGTGAACAGTTTTAGAATCTCTCTTTTACAAAACATCACGAATGTAAGGTGAAACTCACTGCCCACTGGTTTTCTAAGTGCTGAGCCAAACAGAGGGAAAACTCTCAGTGCTTTCTCAGAAGGCAATAGTCTACCTAGAACATACAATAAACCAGGCAAACTCCTAATTTCCCTTTGCAAGACAGAATATTGCTCAATTAGCAGTTTGCTACCTAAAGTCTCCTCTACACCCATTTTGTATGTAAACAGCATGAATTTCTTTCTTGTACTGAGTGATGCTTCTCACAACTTGCCTGAAGTTCAAAAAGTCATCCCAGACAGCACAGTCTAGACTTGGTCATTTTCTCCCATCCAACTGCAGCCAAAGAACCCACTGCTTCCACTTGTTTCGTCCCTGCTGCATCTCAAATTGCTGCAGTCCAACAAAGCCTACTGCACTCAGTGCAGAGCTTTTCCTAAATTTCACCAGGTAATGTCAAAGCACAGGACACACCTAACACACATCTACTGCAGTAGCCCTGAGAAAGCATCTCAAACATACGGCCCTGCACAACACATCTCAAGTGCCCACATTTTCATATTGAACTGCCCCCCACCTGTGGCAATCCTGTTCTCTAACCCATTCCACATCACCACAAATGGAAGAACAAACCATGGGTATGAAAAAAGACATAAAAAGGCAATTTAAAGAGAAATTCCACCAAAATACCATGTAAATATACATGAGAGTTATAAAAGGTCAAACAACAGATAAAGGCCAAATTAAAAAAAAATTTGGCATTCATACATCATGCTCACAAAAAGGCATTCCAGTTGCATTTTCTTTCATGTGTCTTTTCCTGTGCACAGCTCGAAATGCTTAAAATGACCTAAAGAAATCAAATAGAAAGGAAAAGATAATCAAAAAATAATTAGTGACATAAAATACATTTATTTTATGCCTAGAATTTACCATTACATTCATCTTGTGTGACTTCTGCACACAACACAGACCACCAGATTTCACAAAGTAGCTCAAGAATTCAATCAATATCTTTAAAGGACTCGGCTGAAAAGCCTTACGGCCTGGAAGGTCTAAGCAACACATCAAACGAAGCCATTAGATTTCCCTGATTGCAATTGCAACCAACACCAGAGAATTTTATCTGCAAACAGCCACTTTTAAACAAAAAAGAAATGCAAAGTTAGTGATCTGAATCCTGCTCACTGACGTATGACTTGCAATTTCATTCAGAACTTAAAGACTGATAAACAGTCACAAGTTACAAATTTCAGATCTTTTGGTGAATGCATACCTTTATTCTTTTTTCGTCTCCTCTTCTGCCTTTTCATGAATCCTTATTCAAAAGTGACACATTTGTTCAGTTCAGGGAGATTCTTCTCTCTGGAGGGGAAATAATTTTTATCAGTAAGACTCCCTGGTGATCAGGTAGACTTGGAACTGCTGTTAATCAGCCTTTTTGACATGGTACCTTGAATAGCACTTCCCATGATGCTTTGTGTGCCTACCTTAATTCTTTCCTTTTGAACTCACCATGACTTATAGGTGTCTTTTTTTTCCTTTTGTGTGTCTGAAGTTATCCCTCTATTAACTTTAATTGGAAAGGTACCTTTTGTTCCCCTAGAGTAGTCATACACTAACCACTGAACTCCCTAGGCTCAAATTTCTGGGGTAGCAAGAGTTCAGTTTTCTGACAACTCGTAAAAAAAAAAAAAATCCAGAGAAAAAATTGATGTCTTTATTATTGCTAATAACATAAATTATATTTATACTAAAGATGAACTGTTGTATCTATTTATATCAGCAAATACAGAGGATGCTACTGGAAGTCGCAGTGAGTTCAAAAGAAAGGAATTAAGGGCAGACACACAGAACATCACAGAACCCCAACCCTTGACATCTGCAAACCTTACTGAAAGGTATGCTGCTAAAAATAAATAAATAAATAGCCTTTTACTGAGGCTCTGGGAGAAATGTAAGTTCTTTCATAAAGGCAGAAGCAACAAAGCTTTGTTTCCTGTAGACTTGTGCCTCTCCCTCACAATACCGCTATTGGCAGGGGAGAGGGGACACATCCAGCACCTTGCAGCACTTCAATTAGCCCCACAGGACACCTGCACAGGATGGCCAGACCTTTACCAACCACAACATGTTATAGCTGAGTTGCCATCTTTCCCTCAGTATTTGCTCTCATTTGGGGCCTGTCCACCAACCAAGTTTTTTTTCAATTAATTTGTCAGACCTTCCGGGACCTGACGCTCTTCCACGCCTAGAAGAAGCTGTGCAGAAGCCCTAAAAATTTCTGTGAAGTGACAGACAAATACTCTGGATATAACACACTTTTCCAAGAAAGCTAACCAAAAGTAAGATATCCTCTTGCACTTTATTGCGCATTCAAGAGATTGTTCTTACCTACTTCATAGTCTGATCATGGTCACAAAAAATGCAAAAGAAAAAAGATGTTACACATTGGGCTCTGAGTCAGAAGGCTTAAACCTTCCCTGAAAGCAGAGTTTCATCACCTTCATGCTGTTCAGCTGTTTGTATCCACACAATGTGGCCCAATCTTCTTGATTTTCTTTGTACCAAAAGAAGAATTTGGACTAAGGAGGGCCAGGGCATCAATACATGCAATTCTGCTGTCCCAGAGCTTCAGAACACCCTGAGTTAAAGCAGCAACAACCACCCTCTCTGTACTGACAGAGGAGAAAAACCCCATCAGTAGTATGTCAAGGTTAGCACAGAGTCAGTGGCCCACTCCTACGGGTGCACAGGATTTTGCCAGCTGGCCAGAGCTGACTCACTTCTTCCTGCATAGGGTATCTGGAGCCATCTCTGTTTTTAAAGCAGTCATCTTAGGGCAGCTGGTGATAGTATTTATGCTTGAGGTGATTGAGCTACTGGCTCTGTGTCATACTCATGTGTCTAATCCAGTGCATTAAAATATCTGCACTTTGGAATCCTGCGTTATTTCTCCCATCTTCCTTTCTAGCATTGGCCATACATTACATACCCAAGGTGTTGTATCTTCCTAAGAATTAACTACACAAAACTCAAAACTCTCCTTGCCAAAAACCTGCCAGACCACAGGATAGGGTTAAAATTTCATCCCCTCTGGGTTTGTTGCAGCTGAGTCTTCAGCAAATTGTTGTTTCTTTTCTCGAAGCCATGCTGCCAGGCATCTCTTGGATGAAGTGGATGCTCTGAATACATGTTGGCTGGGGAGCCCCACTTCGGGCACTCAGCCCAACAGGACATGGGGTCCCCAGCACCTGCTCACAGGGTAGCCAGTGCAGGAGAGTGGCTGACCTGGCAGCACCAAATGGGGTGCATTTACCAAATATCTTACTCACATGTGCTATCCCTGGCAGCGTTCAAGGACAGGCTGGATGGGGCTTTGAGCAGCCCAGTCTAGTGAAAGGTGTTCCTGCCTGTGACAGGAGGGTTGGAACTAGATAATCTTTAAGGTCTCTTCCAACCCAAACAATTCCATGATTCTATGATCACTTAAGTGTTTCAGGCAGAAAGGAAGTGTAAGAGAGCACTGCTACTCGAAGCGACCCAGTGCCTGTGAAAGGCATTGAGTGAAAGGACTCACAGAGAGAAAAATCCTATTTATTCACCCAAGCTACATACCAGGCAGTAGTTTGTTTATCAGGACCCCAAAAGCACCTCAGCTGTGACATGAAAGTGATGCCCTAGGAGGAAAGACTGCTGCAGTATCTGCTTCCTGAAGACAGGCCTGGCTAGACCCATGCAGAAGCTACAGCAATGCATTCTGAAAGGAGCAGAAAGGGAGATGGAAAGGTTAGTGGGTCAAGGATACCACTTAAGGTAAAAAAACAGACTCAGCTTGGGGAAGATTATTATAATTTATTGCCAATGAAAATAGAGTTGGATGCTGAGACAAAAATAAAATTAAATGACCACCTTGCTACCACCCACTACTTTTCTCAGGCTCATCTCTCCCAGCTCCTCTACTCCCCTACCCCTGAGGGGTCCTGCAGTCAGCCCGGGGCTGTGCCCATCTCTGCCCAGCACAGGGCAGCCCAGCTTCACCCCACCGACACCCTTGGGGCCCCCGCCAGCACATGCCCCCAGCCTAGGGCCACACTGAAGAGCAGCGTGACAGCCAGCGCCTTTTCAGGGCCAGCAGTACCATCGGGCCATCAGCCACTGACCCTTGGGAGCCACGGCGTGCCCGGCAGCCCCCAGCCAAGGCTGCTCCCAGCCCATCTCAGTGTGCCAGTACTTGGGCTGTTCCTAGAACATGTGGTTAGCGTGCTGACAGAAAGCAGCACAGGGACAGAAACTGCATTTCTTAGAACCAGTCTGTAATTTTTGCCTTTCCTATCCAAAAAGGTAGTACAAACTGAGCTTTCCTGACCATATAAACAAATTATTTTGGGGGGGGAGAAAATCCCAGGCAGCAGCTTTTCCCAGTGTGATTCAACTTGTTGGGGAACTTTCTGGGAAAGCAGCCTTGCAAAAATTTTGGCCTTTAGGTCTGAAGTAACAGGCAGTGATAAAAAGTGAATTAAAATGACCATCATGCTAAAAGAAGGTGCTCCAAGCCACAGCACAAGCAGCCTTCTCTGCTGGGACTGCAAGGCTGCCTGGCACTGGCTCCAAAATTAGTTCATCTTCATCCCTCTGACTGCCAAATCACCTCACTTCCCAGCTGAGGCAGCACACTGAGGAGATGTGCACAGAGAGCTTCAGAGCTTAAGATGTGTTTAAGAGCAAAGCCAGCACTGGAAGTCCTTCTTCCAGCCCCAAGAGCAGCCACTTGAGCACAACCAAGGCCCTGCAGAGGGTGGAAATAGTCTTTCCTACATGCTCTTTGGGCTCAAGCAGAAGTCAAGTTATGCCATTAGGGGAGAAAGGGAAGCAAGCCCTTAGCAGTGGTCATTGACAGGACCTGTGCTGGCAGGGGTGGCATACACAGCTCTGATGTGCACCAGCCAGTTCCTCGGGTGCCAGTGACGGCCAGCCCAGCACCCAAGCACTAACTGCTACATCTGCTGGAAGTGTTCAGAACCCATGTAGGTGTGGCACTTGGGGAAGGGGTGGTGGCTTGGGAGTGCTCATGGTGGTACTGGGCTAATGGTTGGACTCAATGACCTTAGAGGTCTTTTCCCAGCTTAAGGATCCTGTTATTCTCTCTCTGTTCCCACCCCACTTTCATTACCAACTTGCAAGCCAGGCACCAAAGCAAAGACAACTAACTTCCCTAGAGTGATCCTCTAAAGAAGGCACAGAGTGTCTCACAGGTTCAAAAATCCTTGCAGGCTGCTTCGCAGTGCTGGCAGCCCCCACCCCACTCCAGCTCCACAACTTGTCTTTGAAACGGCCTGATGACTGATTATGGGAATCTTCCCCATGCAGTACCCCCCCACCACGACATCTCAATCATACTTCCATTTCTTTTTTAAAGTAACAGAATGGTTTTCCTGGCCCAGTATGTTTATCAGTTAGTCTGAGCCAGTTATCTGCACAGGTTTACGGTATGCAGCCTAGAACCATTAGATTTTTATCACGTCTTATGAAAATCATACACAGCTTACTCTTGTAGCTGGATATTACAAGGGAATCGTGCACAGAGAGACTGGTTCTCCTTAGATTACTATCTCTGAATTGATGCTGTATGAGGCACAACTGCTTAAAAGGTTATAACTGATGTAATTTTTGCCATTACAGGTAATTTATGGCTCCTGTGTGTCTGACTTGTCAAATCTTCTTACAGAGATCAAACAGGGTCTGTTTGTCATATGCATTTATCTAACACTTGTTCCCCTGCAAGCTTCAAAATGCAATAGTTATTCTTTTCTTGGGTGTCAATTTTCTCCTGTACATCTTGCCTCTTAGTCCTTGTAAATGTCCTCCTAATACAAAATGCAGGGGTGCTTCAGCAGCAAATTTGAGCAATGACTACTTCTCTAGAGGAATTTTTAAAAGAGAATTTTTTCCTAAGCATGGCTCCAGTCCTTCAGAGAGGTCTGAAGTCATGCACACAGATGTTTTGAAGCTCCAGCTGTGCTTCAAACCTTTCTGCATTATTTTCTCCTCGACTCTAAATAACTCTGAGCTGATCTCTGCTGTTGTGAAAGAAATCCTTCAGGAAAACTCCTGAAGAACAAAATACCCTTTCATTGAATAAGGCAGGGGGATACACACATCAGGTGTACATCCTCAGCTCCTACCTCTACATGTGCCTCCCCATCCCAGGGCCAAATCCTCATATCCTGCCAGTCTCCATTCTGTTTCCTCGTCTCTCATTGCTGGAAGTCATATTCTGCCTTACATTCTCGAGGCTATAGCCCAATCACTCACAGGATGACAAAAGCTGTGACAGTTTCTTGTTTACTCTGCACAGATTTCACAGCAAACTGTACACTGAGCAGGTGTAAAGGCAGGCAGGGAAGCACAGGAGGGCTCAGTGACAACACCCCCAGGGCTGCACAGAGGAACACAGAGCTCTACCCACTCCTTCCTTTCTGCTGTGCAGACTGATTGGGGTTACAACAGCTCCAAGGGCATGCACAACAGAGGCAAAATGCTGGCCAGATAACGAGGGAGAGGGACAAAAGGGTCACTTTTCATGAGGTCTGGGGATTTTGAGAAGTATCAGTCTTTACGAACCTCTCCAGTAGAGCTGAGATGGGAGAGTCTGTGGAAAGGACTCACTTCGTCCTGTTTCCCCAAGCAAGAAGCACCTAGAGATGAATGGATGTGCTTCTGCATCAGGCACAGGAATCTCAGGGCTTACAGAGAGGAGAGGGGACCAGAGAGTTCAGCTGTGATGTTATTCAATGCCACATGTCCCCACCAGCCAGGCACACAGGGTGCCTGTGGGGAAAGGAGCCACAGAGGGACTGAGCAAGAGAAGGGTCCCTAATCCTGCTTTCCTCCCAGCACCACAGTGCTCCGTAACTATTGGGACACAGTGATGGTTGTGCCATGGAGCTGCTGCCCCACTGTGCCAGCACATCCATATGTGAAAAGGTAAGGAGCCTAGCAGCACTCAGACACATTGTGTTTCACATTTATGGACCTTTTACCCGTTTTACTGGCAGAATGGCTGCATTTCTCAATGGCTATGAAGTGTGAAGTGCCTGGAAACACAGCACGAACACTGTGGAGAAAAGAACTTTACAGAGGAGCTTTGCCAATTTAACTCTACATTCGGTTTTACCTTCCAGTCAGGTACGGAATGGCAGGATGCGCTTAAGCAGGCAGTACAACAGGTATCCTAGAGAGAAATAAATTAAATAAATAACTTTAAATAGTAAAAAAAAATAGATATAATTTATTTATTCAATAATAAATAATAAGGTTTTATTTAAGTAATAATAGTAACCAGAATTAGAACAAATACACTTTGCTGAAGGTGAAGTCCTTTGAGTAAATTGACTGAAATTGGTATCTTCACTGACACATCATTTTTGACAGGGTTTACAGTACAGAAGATTTGTGCAGCAAATGGGAAATATTCTGAAAAAGTAAAAATAATTCTTCACCCATACATACAGAACAGGATTTCAGCTGCAAATACACACAAAATCCAGAGTTCTTAAGATCTAATGATTTGGTCCAATAATACAATATGAGTTTGATTCAGAAACATCTAATGATTTGCAAAAACTGCTCCTAATATCAGGGACAACTTGGGTGCTGCCAATTGCTTGACATGGCTTTAATGTTAGGTAGAATTAAAGACTGGCAATTTAATAGCAATAAACTACAAATTGCTGATGCATGTTATATATGATTTACATATATGATTATAGAAGTTGCAGAAGTATGTCAGTTGCAAAACATCACTATCAACCTCATAATTAATACAACTAGCATCCTGTTGGAAATATTGCCCAGCTCTGTGGACATTTTGCATCCACATTTTGAATCTTTTCAGATTGTTGGAAAAGAATTCCAGCATATTTATTCAAAAAACATTAAAATCCTAATAAGTGTAATAATAAATAATTTGCTTCTTCACAGATTAATTTTAACACTGACTTATTTTACTACGCTGATAAAATCTATCCCAATCTCAAATGTTATTCAAATTGCCTCAGGATCTGCCATCTCTTTTTTTTTCCATAAGTTTGTTTTTAGTTCTTTCTCTTCCTTCCAGTGTCTTAGATGAGGATCTCTCTTTATCTCTGCCCCAAGCTTTATGCTATAACAGTCTTGAATGGTATATCAGAGTCAATTTCTGAATACTGGAACAATGTCTCTGACAATATGTATTAGTGTTCTGGCACTTTCCTCTGGAAGAAATTTTTCTGTGCCTCAGACAATAGACAACGGCAGGAGATTTGGACAGACACTAAAGAAGAGACACATTTAGTCGGTCTTCTTGGAAACCACTCCAATATTGCAAGCAGGAGTTGACAGAAGGCAGAGATACCAAGAGAGTCAACTACAAACTAGAAAGGAGTTCTAACACTGAGGATTTTATGAAATATAGAAAATACTGTACTTCCTCTGGACAGATTGGCCCATTCAACTAAACAAATGCCAAAAGAAACACAGGCCTCAAAATCATGGGTTTGAGCTGTTATAGTCAAGATATCAAAACCTGAAAAGAGTATGAAATCATTTCACTGCCTGTATCTGCATGATGCCAGCCTTTACAGTAAAACATCAAAAAAAGAAGAAAGAAAAAAGATAGATAAGAAATTCTTTTTCATTTATGAGCATAACTACATACTTACTATCAACATGCACCATAAACACCTTCCTAAAATGGAAATATGTGCTTTATAAAGACACACCGAAGAAGGAGTTAGTGCTCTTATTCAGATAGGATTGATTAAAGTAAATCCATATGTTATATCAGACAGATATATACCAGTTCTGTGGTAGTTAAGCACAACCACCCTGGATAATGGACTTCATGTGTATGGTAGAAATACCAACTAGAAATGATGCAGTTGATAACACTGACTTAAACTGACAGCATTAATTTCAGAAAACTTTTACTGACCAGTTTTCACTCCAGAAAACTAACTGTAGGCTGTCTGCAATCTTATGGCCAAGTGCTGTGCTGTTTTCTGTTCAGGATATGATCATCAGAAAGACTCTTTTAGATATTTTACAGACATCAATCATATAAGATATTGATAGAGAGCCTAAGTAGCATGTGGCATCCATAACTTGTTTTTTTTTTTTTGATAGCAACAACTTTAGAATCAGAAAACAGTGTGCCTTATTACAAATAATTTTCTTATGAAAATCTTGTATCATCGGTGATACATTTACAATTTATCCACAGTCTGGCAGGCCCAAATAATTTATTCTCTAAACTTCCTACAATTTACAGAAATGCTTTGCACACCATTACTGACACAATCCTTTGAGAAGCAGAACAATAATTTAGGTTATGAATATAGAGGCATTTCAGTTGTCTTATTCACTAGTAGTAGCAAGGTGTCATTTCCTCAAAATTATCTTCACAATTAAATCAACTGGGAAAATATACATAATCTTCCTATGAAATAGTACCTCTTTGTAAAAAAACCTAAACAAACATTTCCATTAATTAGTCCACTCTGTGAAGGTTAGATACCTCACTCTGAATGCACTTTTGTTTTAAATCAAGGTCTCTACTCAATGGACTCATGTTCTATGAGGTCCAAGACAGTTGACTAATAAAAGTTATTTCATATGTGCTATGCAGAAATCTATGTATGCTAAAGTTTATAATAGGAAATGTGTGAATCCAATAACCAAAGAGTAAAACCCACTGATTTATGCCATCAGCTGGAAGTGTTAGTACATACTACAAATCAATGCTTTCACATTAGTGACTGACACTTCAGCAATAATTTACCAGTTAAAACAGACACTGACTGTCAACTCATTCCTGAATCATCATCTTGTGCATTAATACTACATGAGAACAGAATAACAGGAGATAAGGGAGAATGACAAAATGGCCATGAAAGGTGGTGTCCCATAGAGGATGTTCTCTCTGACCAAATCTCAGAACTGGGAAGGAAGGTAACAAGACAATAAAAAGCAGTAAGAGCCACAGCACTTGTGCTTCAAGGTAGAAGCATTCTGATTTCATTCATTCAGTGAATTGTGATCTGTCAAGCTTGTTATCTTACTAAACTGCAGCTTTTTTGTTACCTTGACCTCCTGCTCCCTTCCCCAATGCCAAGGTTTTTCTGGCTTTGCCCCATGTGTCACAGTGGTTACACCAGCTCCTGGCAGTGACACTCCTCTTTACCCACTGAGTATCCATACAGCATTATGGGCCTGCAGGGGACCTACAGCTACAGTCCTAAGAGTAGCTGTATTATAATTATATAATAATAATAATAATAATAATACCTTCCTTGCTAAAGAGACTTTTTCAAAGCTACCCAAATATAACCAAGTAACTGTCTGAAGTATTAGCACAATCTAGGAGGTTTCTACTATGGGGAAGAGAAAGAACATCTCCTTTTAGCCATCCTGTTATTCCTAGAGTAGTATCAAAGGGACACAGTGCAGTCCCTCGCACAAGCTTTGCTCTCAGAAGTGCATGACCACATTATCCAAAGAGCCAACACAGGCTGTTACACTCACTTGAACTCAGTAATTACTGTAGCTCATCCTGCACCCTCCTGTTCATCACTGAACAATGTTCATTACACACTGCAAGCACACCCAGGTACATGTCACAGGGCAAATTTTGCTCCTGGACCCGGGCTGGCAGATCCCAAAATCTTTCCACCAAGTGCCATCACTCTGAATATCATTTTACAGGGCAAAAGCAACAAGAAGCACTTTCAAAGCCCTCTCCTGCAGGAGAACTGTTCAAATGAGGAGTTTAACCTTTGTTATACCACTTTTCTCCAAATCTAGCTTGAGAACAATATCCCATTTTCACTTCGGAGAGGTAAATTTTCCACACAAAACCTGTTGTCTCCTTGCATCTGTTAAAGCTGGAAGAGGCATTATTTACGTCAAGCAGATGAGCCTTGGGTATTTTAAACCCTCTGCATTCAGCATTAAGCTCCTGTTAAATGGTGCAGCTCCCATCAGGGGCCGGACAAGCTTCTCCCTGCAATTAGCTACTTTACAGTGACACTTCTCCCACTTCAACTCAAAAAACAAAGCTGATGCAGGGATCATGTGGAAATGCACTTGAAATCGAAAAAGTCCTCCCCTGATATGAAAGTTAGAGAACCCAGAGGCTCACATATGAAATATCAACTACTCAGGACCAAATTTTTATACAAGTATTTGCATTGCATATTAACAGGAACAAAAGAAAAACCCAATCATTCTGAGGGCTGTATTTCTTAAACAAACAAACAAACAAAAAAAGGAAGGGAGTATAAAAGGTGGATGAATTGTTAGCCTACAGGTAAATATCCTGAGGATAGCTGTTTCTCCCCCAACAGAATTTCAGATTGTTTCTATGCATTTGTTGTTTTGATACTTGGAGAGGAAAGCTTAATAGAAAACTGATTGAAGTTTTTGCCTTTTGCTTCACAGTGAAGAAAAAATACCAGTGCCTGTCATTTTCTGTGTCTGGCTAGTCACAGGCATCCAAGCATCAGGCAATAAACTACAATAATCATGTTTAAAATTCACCTGATCTTCTAAATTCCAAGTACTATAAGCATGAGTTGGATTGTCTGGATACTTCTATTTTCAATTTTTTTGACCTCTATAGCTCTTCACTTTTCAAGCTGTTCTCTGCAAGACTGAAGACTAACCATTTCTTTAACAGATCTGGATTTTAGATATCTAAAAGACTGGCTTCCAGCAAGCACTGATTACCACTCAGTTAAGCTGTAGACAATGATTTCTATTTCCTGGGTTTCACATTTTTGCATTACAAAGACTCGTGATCCTGCAAAGATTTATTATAACCCCTCTATTCACTTCAAGTGCTCTAAATGGTCTGACTGAGTTTCTCATTGGGGATTTCTCACAGGGCACGAACTGAGTCTCTGCAGGAGCAGTGTGAGCAGTGCTGTGCCATGAGCAGATTGAACCAGGATGCCCAGGTGGCCCAGCACAGTCCATGCCTTCACTGACAGGGTGGCAGTCTCATGGGGTCTGAAGATGGGGCAGAGCCCGGAGGTCACAGCAATGAATCCAATCAGCAGCCTCTGACCAGACAAAGCAACCAGGTAGTTCCAAGGTCCATCCAGCAAGAGGTAGGACTGGAGATAGGACAGGGTCCCTCCAGAAGAAAAAGTCAGAGATAAACATGCCCACAGTATAGCTCAGGCCTGGACTGGGTGCCAAGCCCTGAGCTGAAACTGGGCTCCTAAAGAGAGGGGAGAAGCTGGTCAGGGTCAGTAAGGTTCAGTAGTGCCCCAAGGACCCTGAGAGCTATAAGCTTCGAGGGAAAGCTCAGGAACAGCCCTGAGCTCATTGAAAATGCAAGAAAATGCTGCCATTAGTTTCCATGAGGTCAGGAACCAACTGATGTCTTTCTTTTCCAGCTCCTGTGACGTGTACCTCAAATACCCTTGAGTCACATATCAAATAAATAGATAAGAGTGATAAAATTTAACTAAAGCCATGCAACACTCAAAGCACTGCTCAGTCACAGCTGTTAAGGATATTAGCACTGTATCAACCATCAACAAAATAAAAATTGCTATTGTGTTTCTGGCCAGCACTGGAAGGTTTTGAAGCTTTTTTTCTGAGGCTAGCTGCCAATAGTGCCATGGGAGTGCTAACACACTGCCATTTCATTTCAAGGCTAATATTGAAATACAGTAAAAATCTGCATTGAAACAGAGCTATAAAGGCCAAAGAAAAGATTCTTCTTCCTTTCGGCAAGTTTGGATCAAGCAGCTATGAATAGTTTTCCTGTGTGAGAGTGATGTTGCCCTCTGCTGGGTAACCCACAACCAGAGCAAAGCCCTTGCTCTTCAGAGTCCCAGCAGACTCAAGCAGAGACAGCCTACATATTTTTGACACTAGAATCTTGGCAAATAGCGGGTGATTTAGGTTTGCTGTACTCCAAGGAGGAGGTAGGAGTACACTGTTTGCCTCTCTTTATAAGTGTAGAGACAGAAGATACAGGAGGGATGCAGATTCAGTTCTCATCTCTTTGTAGAATATGGCCCATTGACTTCTAGTGCAGAATCAGCCCCTTCAAATTTTTCCAAGGTCATGTAGAAAATCTGTAGGAAAGTTAAACAGAAAGAAAAATAGAAAGTGAAAGACTCCGTGTTTCATGATTCTCCAGTTTTAAGCACATGACTGAAAGAAAAAACAATCCCTCAAATACATTTAGTCCTTAAAACCTCTAGACACCAATTATATACTGCAGGGTATGTCTACATTAATTCTCACCTATATTCATTTATTTTTCCTCCTTTCATGAAATCAGATTTAATTTCTCTTAAGTAACAGATAAATTACTAGTGTCTATATTATCAGCACCCTATTAAGAGCAGGAATCCAGCTCGATGCCACTAGGACGTTGTAACATTCCTATCTCATCAGTGATCAGACTAAGGTCTAGGGAGTGAAATTTATCAAATGCCATTGTACAGTGTATCTGGAAGGATGATAAACATGATTAAAATTCATTTCACCAACACAGTTGCTCATATGTATTTGATGTCCTTTTCCTCGGAATGGTTAGACAAATTGCACAGTTCCCTAAAATGAAATTCAGTCTTGGATTTTATACAACGTGCCCTGATAATACAAATCAATATTTTGACAAAACACTTTTTTGCCTGAAGATGAAGTATAATGTGTAATAAAATACATTTAAGTACTTTATAATTTATCCTGAGATTACAATGCATTTGACCAAATGTCATACATCATTCCATAGAAAACCAGGTGGAATATGTAATCTATACTCCTTCAAGAAGTAACTGCATTGAGAGAGCACACAATTAAACACTTAATATTCAGAAAGCATTTTAAATAAAGGATCTCTGTGGAACCTCTTGAACGTATGCATTGTTCTACACAATCTAACTGCAGGATCACAGCTTTTCCTCAAATGCAGTATCATGTTCTCTAATTACTTTCACTTTTAAAATAGAGCACATTATCTTCTGTGTGTGAACTTGCTTTTGCCATGGACCTCACAAAGCCTGCTTACACATATAACATAAGGGGAACCAAAAAACACCCCAAAAGTTTCTATGGACCTTCTGCATGCTGTGTGACTCTTGCCCAGTGTCTCTAATGAATTAGCTGGTTTCCTCTGGAATTTCCATGTCCTAGACCCATTTGGCTATTCATCCTCCAAGCTCACTTTCCCTATGGAGCACACAGCAAAAAAAATTTCACAAGCTAGTGGCCCAAAGGCATTAAGAACATTTAGGAGCTGGATTCTCCTTCATTTTGCAGGAAAATAAGACAATTTACATATCTTAATGGGTCTTGGCACCAAGTACTATGTGCATGGTCAGGTAAATGTATGAATAGGGATTTAGCTTCTGACTGAAGCATGAGCCAGATGAGGGAGTATTTAATGGGAAGACCAACTCACCAAACAAGACTCACAGATACAGGAAATAAAACTTGTGTATTTTTCTTACTAAGGTTTGCTCTATACAATAACACACTTTATTGTAGTCTCATTTATTGGTCTCTTGCCCAAAACAGCCTGGCATTTAGTCTTTACAAGGACTTTATCAGAATTCAAGACCCAAGTGCCTGGACCATAATCATTACACATGGATTGTTTTCACTGAGGCCAAGACACGAGCACGTTCAGGCAGTACACAAAGATCTTGTTGCTAAAACATTTCCCACTTGAATGTAATTGTTCTCCAGTAAGGAAGCAATCACTGAAAAGCAAAATCCCACAGATGACACGCTGAGTTTTACGTTCACAGGAGGTTAATATATTTTCCATCCGCAGCAGAACTGTTTGTAATTTATAGGTAAAAATCCAGCCCTGGTGCAAGCAAGTGCAGCTCTTATTGATCTCAATAGTAGATGCACTCATTTATAGCGGGGCTGCTTTTGGCGTCATGTCTGTTTAGCACAGAATGAATAATATTACAAGGCAGGGCATAGGTTCACCGTGCGTGCTGAAAGCTTTTGCATTTGTGAATGTTAAAATAGTCTGCCTCCACAATAGCAACTATTTTGGGCTGGAGAACACAACATGTGCCAATCTGAGTTGCATAATGCTTTTACATATCTCAGGGTTTGCTACTCTGAATAGTTCTATACTGAATGGCTGCTTAATATCTCCGTTACTGCGTACAGGTCCTGTCTCCAACAGCACGATGCAGCGTGTTGCTCAATAGATGAGCCCTGCATTCACTCACAAAAGCCCAAGCCAGTCTGCAGGAGAGACTGGGGCAGAGCTTCGATTGAAGAGTCCTGTGGCTTACGCTATTTTGGTATGAGTTTAAAGAAAAACACTCACATTTTTTACACATTTGGTTTTCATTTGTTTGAAACAGTTTTGTAGCCTAATAAAAAGACCTACAGTTTCATAAAAGGAAGTTAACTGGTTGTCTTTGGGCAGTAGGAGACTTTTTCATATATTACTAGGTTATTTTAAGGACATTAACTGCAGTCAGCCCATAAGCTCTGTTACAGAACTGATTTGATTTAGGGTTTTTTTTTAATTACACTGTGTTTTATTAAAAAACAAACACAAATGTCAGTGTGAAAAAAACTGGATCCTTTCTTATTACACTGCTCTGGCCTGGAAGGCAGAGCAGTGTTTGTGTACTGGCTTGTAAGCCATTCCCATTGTCCACTGCCTGTCTGCCTCCTGGTTAGCAGCAAATTTACCCAACAGGAACAGAGGTTCAGGGGGCAGGTGTTCCTATCCAAGCTCTCCTTCCAGCAGCAGGAAGGGATCTAATTTACCAATAAGTTTTCACCTTCCAACAGAAAGAAATCTGACAGCCTGATCTCACCTTCCAGCACTCAGACTCAAGGGAAAGGCAATTTGACTGTCTAACCTTGTGTTTTGGCAATGGGAAAGGAAGGGAAGTAACCTGACCACTACTCCCTTCCCATTGATAACGTGCAGACCTCAGGATGGCCATAACTTACCCAATTAGCCACAGTGCCTGCCATCCTCCAAATACACCCAGAAGACTTTTCTGAAATGGATAATTGCAGCACACAGCTCACAAGTAAGACCCATGTTTTTTTCTTTCTAAAGCTCAAGAAAACACGTACATACTGTGCTCTAAATACATTTATGTTACTGTCTTCTTCTAGACAGCACAAACAAGCCTCTGCATGTAAGCATAAAACACTGGCAGCTACCAGTCACCTCAGGGGTATTATACAGGACAAAAATTTGTTGAAAGTTTGATTTCCAAGAACCTAGCCTCTTCCTTTTTTAATTAGAATTTTTCATGTACTTTATGTTATCTCAATACATTCCCTTTACAGTTATGACTAGAATGGTTATTCAATGTATTAATTCAACCCTACATCAAGGGACAAATTAAGATGAGGGCATAATCCAGGTAAGTAGAGTAACAATCCTGGGCAGGTATACGGAAAGCTTTGCCCAAACTGACAAAGAAGAGAAAGAGAAAGGAGAAAAAGAAAAGAGAAAATAGAGAAGGGAAAAAAAATATGAAAAAGAAGAAGATTTTAAAAAAGGCAAAGCTGTCTGGGGTCTCTTTAACAGGAAGTCTAGCCATTGACTACAGCATCGTGGATCTTTTTCTGCCTGCCTAATACAATGCATCTTTTGTCCTGCTTTCTCAAATCCTGTCCTATCAGGCAAGGTCACTGTCACATCCTTTCTCAATAAATATAGGAATTTATTTCCTAGACAAAACTCATGCCTCTGAGTCACACTGGAGTTGAGTCCAGAGGAACCCTGTGGTAATGTGGGAGAACTATACAAAGCCTGGAGCTATTCCCAGCTAAAAGTAGAGGAACAAAAAAAAAATACTACTCTAAACCTACTCTAACTTGTCCTGTACACCCACGGCAATAGGACAAGCGGTAAACTGTAGAGTGAGCCTAGAGAACATTACAAACAGCACACAGAGTATCAGAGGTCATTTGTCTTCAATATGCTCCAGATTGGTCTTGCCCAGAGCTAATTACTCATCATGAGGATCTGAGAGAAATTCCTGTATAAACAGTCTGTGATACTAAAGGGCATGTTCCCTCTTCTATCAAAGACAACAGAAAACTCTCTTGACTTCAGCCAAGCAAGAACCAGGCTGATAACTGCAAGGTTCCTTAAAGTAGAGGAAGGTCTTGCTCTGAGTGAAAATCAGAATTTACTATTTGGTACACTAAGCATGGCACAAAAAGTTGTTTTGCTTTGCAAGATAATTGAAGACCTTCTAAAGGGGCTGAATTCCATATATGTTATGTCCAGCCAGAGCTTTTTTAAAAAATCTTACACATGCATGTCAGATATTGTTTAAAGCTAGAAACTGTGAGCTGTTAGGCTTTAAAGAATAGGCAGACAGGCAAGAAATTCCACCAAGTGATTTATAAGCAGGTGGATGAGAAAGTGGAAACTTTTGTGAATCTTGGTCATGATCCAGTTCAGAGCCTTATTTTGATGGAGAGCTCCCTCTTCTGGATTTTGATTGAAGCATATTTCCCAAAGTCCAAACCAGTTTATTTTTTCCAATGCAAATGAAAGGTGTTTCCAACTAGAAAACAGATCAGGGACAGAGTCTCTATGCACTCTCATAGTCAAACAGTGCCTCTGCCCAGATCACTGTAGGGCTCTGGAGTTTGGGCACCACATCTGACTTCATCTGCCCCACAGACCTGCCAAAGAAAAAGGGAGCTGACTCTGTGGCTTTTAATTTGTATATTTAAGTTAGTAGATATCCTAGGCACAAGGATAAGGGTTTACTTTAGCTTATGATTCTTTATTCTTCTGTATATCTAAATTCAGATTTTGGATAATTACATTGTTAAGAATTAGTCTTAGTTGCAGTAACTCCTAGGAGCTCTACTTCTGAACAAGAATACCATCAAGTTAAGCATTTCAAAAAGAAAAATATCTGTTTGGCTAGAAGTTCTCCAGTGACATGAAAAATAGCCTTTTACTCCCTTATACAAATCAAAATAGTATTACATTAAAAATCCTTCCTAATCTGTGGGGAATTTCCTCCCCCATAGGAATTCCATCTGAAAACAGACACTTCCTGAATGGCAGGTGGGACTGCAAGAAACTGAAACTGCAGTTTTGATTAATTTACATTTCCTAAAGAGAACAACCTTTTCAAGCAGAAACCTGCTTCGAGGCAGATTTTTCTGTAATACAGCCCGAGTTTTGTACCCCAGTGCAAATATATCTATAAGACTAAGTTACAGACTGTTATCGTGGCCACAGGGGAATTCTTTATTTCAGAAAAGGATAGGAATGCAAACAAAACTCTGGGTTTTGCTGAAAATTAAATAATAGTAGTAATAATATGTATGGCTTAGTGAAAAAGCAGCAGATAATCTCTGATTTTAAAGAATTATTGCAAAGTGTGCATTTCGTTTAAATAGAACAATAATCCAGTTTGAAGTAAACAGCTTAAATTTGAAAGCAAGGACGTGACAAAAGCCATCATCTCTTTATCAGAGAATTCTACACTGATATATGGCAGGCCTTTGCTTTCTAATGCTGCTGCCCACAAGACTGCATTCATCTAGACCAACTATCCTCGGGCTTTTTTTCCCTACAGATTAGCAAACAGCAATCAGGCCAGTCAACATTTGGGGCCCATAATATCCACAGGCCATTTACAGTGAGCTCCCAGACCCACCAACAGGCCCTCAGAGCTCAGTTTGGGAACTACCAACTCGCAAAGCCCCGACTGACACCAGGTGACTCCTCCCTGCCCTGGGTGATCTGCAGCTACACTGAAAGAAAGTGCACCAGCCCCAACATTTGTCATTTGAAAAGATGAGATATGTAAGGGGTATGAGGAAGAACAGAAGTGAGCTGCTTAGTGCCAAGCAGCAGACTGGATGGAAAGCCAGGAACAGGCTTCTTTGGAATAAGCTCAGCGCTCTCTGTGGAACTACAACCCTTAAACTGAGTCTACAGCCAAAGAAGGGGCCATAAAAAGTATCCACTGGAACATAGCTATGTCAAGCTTATGCAGAAATTGATGTTTGGGATAAGAGGTCCCCACAACTTCCAGCACTAAAAAAAAAATTAAAAAATAGAGCCAAGAACCCCCCTTCTGCTGAATGGGACAGCTATAGCTCTGCAATGAATTGCCTTGTAGTTTTGGAAGGGTATTGCATCTTTTTTTTAATACTTACTATTTTCATAATATGGAAGGAGAAAAGTTGTGATGCATACTAAACTGCTATTACTTAGCTTTGCCAGGAAAAAGATCACTGCTAATTTGACCAGCATTATGAGAACATTCTTGATGCCAAGAGAATAATCAAACAAACAAATAAAAAGCCCTACTGTTTTCTAATTTAAGTGCTGCAAATAAAGTAAGAAGGTAATTTTCAAATATAACTTGGTGGTATTACAGCAGACTGCTGAGAAACAAAAAATTTTTGGTCTCTTCTACTGCGCCCTAATTTATCTTTGGTAAGGCTTTGTGTTCACCTTTCCTTGAGGCAGAGTTGCTCAACACTATCAACATTCCCCAGTGCTTCAGGCCACAGTCCTCTTGTGTTGTACTATCTGCCTGGGATATGGGAGCCCTGTACTTGGCTCACTCCAGAGCTATGACAACTTCAGCCATTTGACAAGCCCAGTGACATACAGCATTAAAAAAAACTCCAGAACTACTAAGAACAATGGAACAGGCATAAGTCACGTTAAACTATCCCACTGAGAAAATCTGAGAGGACAGTTTACACTTGTCTTCTCCCAGGACATCGTATCTGTATCTCCATCTGTATCTCAGGTCACCCTGTCTGTTGGCAGTGCCTGGAAATACTCACCTCACAGTAGCAATCAAGGCAACTCTTAATATTCAGTACTCCTCTCTGCTGGTAGTTTCAACTTCTGACCAAACTGAGATTGCAACAAGAAACAAGGTTTTCAATACCCATCCCACATCCCCTCTCTGTGAATCTATTATGCTGCTTTCCTCCTGCCCTTCCCCACAAATGGCCAAGGCACTAACATGAGAAAATCCCATACCATATTCATTAGGTTTTTACCATTGTTATACCTCAGAGAAACACAGGAGCTTCATTTTGTAACACTCAGACAAACCTCTTTCAATAACACAGTGTCAAGTATTTCCTGGAAAAAAACTCAGGCTGGCAAAAAGATCCTATTAGCTGCAAGAAGAGCTGTTTGAGCTGTGCTTTATTCCTTGCAAAGTTCCCATTACCTGTGAGAACACATGCCTGTGAGAGGTCCATCCTAATCTCTTTGCCGGTCCTACTTCCTCCTACAGCTGTTAATGGTGATGTCCAATTCCACACATGCCTCCAGGTGGATTCCTGTACTGTCCTTGTAACATTTTCTTAATTTCTTCTGTTTTACCTTCTTATGACAACACTTACCAATAGTTCCTAATTTCCCACGCTTCTTTTGTTCCATCATCATCACCACCAGCACCATATCCTGGTACCCACTGGCCCGTGGCTTTGTCCTGTCTGTTGCTTAGAGACTCCTTTCTGCTCTTTCCTCATATACTCCAGCAGAGTAGAGCGGGCCACTGGGACAACAGAAAGCCAGAGATCTGGGAAGACTTTGCCCTCTCCTATGCTCCACATACCTATCACCATCAAAAGACACAGGTCTCTGGACATCTGTCATACATCTGGACATCTGCTGTTGTGTCTATCATATACATAAAATTACATTCAAATATTTCTGTGAACATGGCATAGTCCACTACTTCACGTTTAGGAAGTGGCAGATCTGATTTCCTGTGCAATATTTATAAAGGTCCTCTGAGACACGTGGAGATATAACCTAAATCTGCTGCTTCATCCAGAGTCCACGATGGATGGCTGAACTAGAGAATGGCTATTTGGTTTTACCATTATTATTCAGTTTATGGTATTAAGAGCATACATTCCCCCTGCTGATCTTAGTACAGAATTACAAATCCTAACAGGCTTTTTTGCAGTGTCCCTCACTGTTTTGTGGGAGTCCTCCAGCATATCATGATATACTTAAAATATTTGCAACATGCCTATTCATCTCTCAGTGCCACATGACTTCATGGCTGGTTGCTGTCCCTTTTGGTAGAAGCAGTCTCTGCCTTACCTGTGCGCTCCCAGGGTCTCCTTGGCACTGACAGTCTTCTCTCTGTTTAGTTCTCTGAATAGTTTCACTAAAGGATCAGACACCCCTGCCCTAAGGCAAAGGTAGCAACATGCCTCTGATGATGGGAAACAGGGAAAGCAGGACTGCCCTTTTTGGGAGCAGCTGTATTTGCTTACAAACATCCCATCAGACCAAACCCTGAGTTCCATGACAGAGTCCAAGTGCTTGGGATATATTTTGTGAAATCAATAATGCAGGATAAATTCAAACTGTATTTTATAGAGATTTTAAATAGGGCTTTTTGAGCTCTACTAGAATGCAAACTGTTTAACTGGTTAAAACAAGTCCTACATCCAAAACTTCAGTTCCACTTCTAAATGGTTAACAAGCTTTATCTCTCTAGAGGTCAGCATAGTACCAGAAAAAAAGTAAAAACAAAACAAAACAAAACTTTTTGAACAGAGTTTTACATTTCCTCTGGAACTTCCGAGAAAGAAACAAAGGAATCCATCATTTTCCAGAATAGCCAGGATTCACAGTATTTTAAGCATGTAAAGTAATTGATGCTGTCCAGAACATGGCAGAATTCAGGGAGTTCTCTGGAGTGCAGGCTACAGCTAGCTATGGTACTTAGTTCCTAATCAAGAGGTTGCTAACAAATCATAACAGATGTGGCCAAGACTGCCAAGTTTGAACCTAAGTGTCAGGCTGAGCCACGACACATGCACTCACTGTGTTACCTAAAGTATCATCCTTATAAACAGCTTTAGACTGGCTTCTATGTTCACGTGACCAAGTCTACCTGACTGTTGGTAGAGCAAATGCAAACAGCTTGGTCTTCCATTAAGGCAATCACATACCCAGAAGCAAAATCCAGCACTCTGAGACTTCATACAGATCTGACAGTCCTTGGGGAATTTTGGTTTGCTGAAAAATACATATAAATATTATAATCTGTGACAGATATAATCTTGCTCCAATATTTTCCACTTTATTTAAAAGGAAAGCTACCTATTTTGCTCAGTCCCACAGTCTGGCATTTACAAAGATAAAAGGAGCTTTCAGCATGACCATATTGCAAAACATATTTGAAAATAAATTCTTAATGACAATTGGCATTCAACAATTTATTTTCAAATACATTTTGCAGGCCGTTCACACTGAAGCATGCTTTTATCTTCTGAACTTGATGCTGCTAGGCTGAGCAGAGATGAAGTTTTCTCTTAACTCTTTCAGTACCTCACAAAGAGCAGATTCCATCAGGATTTTCTTATAAAGTACTTACACCTGCATTAGATGAACATAGCATTACAGGGTCTCAGCTTCTAGCCCCAAGATAAGAAGCAGATAACCACAGCTCTGCTAGCCAATCATCTGACACCTACTTCTAACTCAAAGAATATTTCATCTTTAATACAGTCCCATTTTTTTATCCCTCTCAACAGAAATTCCAGTTGCTGTGCTAACATCACCTTTTTGGTTGGCCATAAATCACAGCAGCTTTACCTACTAAGTAGCAGGCATGCTTTGCAAGACCAGAATTTCCTGTCTCCCAGGTGGGAGTCAGCATCTTGTGTTACAAATAGCTCCTTTGTTGACAAGGGAAAGGCAAGCTCTGACTCCATTTCTGGCATCCATTCTGCTTTGCATGCCTCAATCTTCATTGCAACTCAGGTGCTTTTAAAGTCACAAAATAATGCTGGATCACTGCTGAACAGTGTAGTCCACCCTCCACAGCTCTGCCCTGCTACAGTCATTACTATCCTTTCTCTTTGAATATTCACACAGCTGCACCACAAACCAGGACTCAAAAAAAAATCCAGCAGAAATCACCCTTTTTGTTTTCAACAAAATAGTTCCCCTGTTTTGTCTGACTGTATAGCCAGACAAATGTCCCAGAGGCAAGCTTGGAGGGTGGAAAAAAGTTTTGGGGATGTGCTGGAATCTATGTGCATTTATGTTGCATTTAAGAAGTAACCACAGACTAAAACAGAGGTATAATAGAAACTTCAATATCAAATTCTAGGAGCCTAAAGGAAGTTGGGAGGCATATACATTACCCAGTAGTATGAACCACCTAGGGGCTGCACCAGGGTGCCAAGCTGACCATTATTTCCATCCCTGGCTTCAGGCTGTTACATAGGGGGAAACTAATGTAACCAAATGATGGAGAACAAGAAGGGCCTAGAGACAGATAGACCCTTCTTGATGCCACTGGAATTTAGATTAGGCTGTAGAATATAATCCTGCCTCTGTGAAAACTCCATTTCTATTTCTCTGTGGGCAGAATGAGGAGAAATGGAAATCATCTGAATACAGGACATAAGCAGTAAAAATTACAAGAGGAAGAAATTCTGAAATATTCATTTTTGCCTAGCTTGCTCTGTCTCAGGAAGGAGGTAGGCAAAGAGAAAGTTGGA
This sequence comes from Lanius collurio, assembly GCA_020086605.1. Classification (NCBI taxonomy): domain Eukaryota; kingdom Metazoa; phylum Chordata; class Aves; order Passeriformes; family Laniidae; genus Lanius; species Lanius collurio. The sequence goes on along the minus strand of JACBWW010000012.1, from coordinate 25,355,951 downwards.
AGAGTTATTTTGGATCATTGCATCCAGCCCTCAGTTATTCCCATCAGATCATATAATCCCTTTCCATTTGACTGGCTAAACATCCTTCATACCCATCCAGTTCAGAAAGACAAACAGCACAAACCGTAACTGCAAACTGAGATGAATCCAAGCCCACTTCTACGAGAATAATCAGAATGCTAAGGAAAGCTCTTGCTTGATCCAACAGCTGCTGTGCTCAAGGGCTGTTGATATGGAAAACTTTTCAAGAGTGATAGCAATGAAGTTATGAAGTCAGAGCAAAGGCACATACCAAACAGGTATTCACAGAGAATCAAAAGAGCTGGATGAACCCAATTTACTGGTGTGACTTTAACCTGAAGAGGAACATTCCAGAAGGAGAGGAAGATGACTCCTTCACTCATATAAGATTTAAAAAAGCAGAAGATATGAGCTCCAACTCCTCACAGCTGCTCTTATTGAAGTTGATAACATGTCCTCGACTAGATTTAGAAATACTGAATCCTAAAGAAGAAAAAACAATTCATAACAGAACATGCTTCCCTGGTACAAGAAAGATGCTCATGAAATCCATGACTTTATTATGATGCTCACAAACTATTTTTAAATCACTCTCCTATTTTGTCAAGAACCTGCTGAAATTGGGATACTACAGTGAACACCCTTGACAAAGCAAATGAGCTTTGGTATCTGTGCTGCTCTGGCAGTTGTTTTTCCATAGATCTTTACCTACACAAAGCACTCCATTTCAGAAAAGCTCCCACAGGCAATGGGAAGCCACAATACATGGAGTCAAATATGCTGCTTGGCAAACCACAGTTTCCAATAGTTGAGAAGGGTCACATTATCTCTGAGTAAGCATCTTTGCCCTCTGGCAGAAAGCTGAGAGGCTGAAGTTTTACAGATAAGAAAATGCTTCTATCCACTCCTTCCTGGCAAAGTTCAGGTGAGCGCCTTCCCTCCTGACCTCTTTCAGATGACCCTTCATGGAAGGGAGACTAAAGCTGTCTTACGAAATAGTGACAAACATGCACTTAGAAAAGAATGGCAGGAGAAAGACTGAAAGGACATGATGATGTTGTGACATAAAAGGACATGGAACAACAATACAAAGTGGAAAATACTGTCTTGATAAAAGCAAGCTTGCATCTCCTACTAAACAAACTAGCAGATGAATGTATCAGCTAATCCCATTAGTCTCTCTTTTCTCGGCAGAACACCACTACAAACTGCACATCTGCTTTGCTGGCTCATACATTCCTGCCTGGTCTCAAATGTCAGTCCCTGTCACTGTCAGTAGCTATGGACAAGGCTACAGTGGCATGAGAATTTCCATTAAAATCAACAAGGCTTGGGGAGAAGCCCAAAGTGCACTTCTGAGTGGTAACACTGCAATCCACAGCCCTGTCTGGTGCTGCCAAGTCCACTAGTGCCAGAATTTGCATGGGGGCTCTTCTGAGACAACTCTACCATGTCTGGCCTGAAACTGCTACCACCACATCAGCTCCATTTGGACTAATTACAGCTAATTTGTTCTTACATACAGAAAAAGTAACTACAACCCACCATTTCAATTTATGTCTTTCAAGAGAGCAATGGAGCTACCAGATGAGATCAGCTGAGGTGACCAGCAGCCACTGACATACTCTGTTCTTGGCCATGTAGTTCCACTGTTTCTCTGTAACACCTCCACTGTTCACTTGACCTCTACTGAGGTATCTTAATTCTTCAGTATAGTAGGAAAGTAAAGTTTTCTGGCACATCAGCAAGTTGAATCAGCATCCCAGAAATCAGTTAAGCACCTCTGGTACCAGAAGAGAAACCACAGGGACAAAGCAGAAGAGGAGAGAGAATCAAGACCTCCTGGGTGGCATCTCCGCTTTTCTTTCAGCTGGTTGAGTAATCTTTTATAACTTTACCCAGGTTCAATCCATGGAAGTCATATTACAGTCTGATTTAAGTTATGGCAAATTCCACCTCTTAAAATTAAACAGTAGCTTCTGTAAAGGCTTTTATATCAGTTCATATGCAATAATTCAAATTTACATCCAAATTTACGTGGCCAAAATTAGAGTACCCTCAATAAAGAACAGGAAAAGCAAAGATTTACGTGCTCTGTCTTTTCTTCACTCCTTCAGTTGGTACAACTAACAGGATATCAAAGTGAAGTGCTTAAGCAGTGTGGAAACTTTCTACAAAGGAACCAAGGGCTGCACACCTTCAGAGAGCTCCCAGTTTACCATATTCTTATAAACTGAAGGACTTACCAGAAAAGACAAGTTATAAACTGTCTCCTCAGTCCTTACAGCTTTAGAGGAGCTGCCTCTTATTTACCTACAATATTTTCATTACATTCACTGAATAACTTTATACTAGGTTACATTACCTAATGACTACCTGAGTGTTAAATAGAGAGCACAATTCTGCGTGGAAGTTGCATGAACTAGGAGATGACCATTTAAACAAAACAGAATCAGATCATTCTCTTCAGCACAAAGAAGTGGCTTAAAGCTGCCTTACTTGAGCAGTTGGATATTCTTCTTACACAGTGAACTTGTGGGTTGATTTAGTCAGTTAACCATCAGAGTCAGCTCTGAAGTAATTTTAGAAATGAAGACACATAAAACAGGTGAGTTCTGACAGCTTTTCTGCAAAGATCAACTCTCCACCTTCTTATTCATCACACATAATGGATTAATTTCTCAACTATCATTATTTTTCCATCACTAGATTATGGAAAGCACTGTCATCAGATTTAATAAGGCAAAACATAACAGGATTCCAAAAGCACCTAATGTTACTGGAAAGAATGAGACAACACAAATAACACCCACAGTGAGCAGAAACAAACATTGGGGTTTAGGCTTCCTAAGCACATAATTAATGACAGCAAGAAAGAAGGAATCTCCATGGGAAAATTGTCCAGTACGAGTTTACAAAATGGCTTCTTCACACCCCCTCCAATAAAAGTGGTTCTCAGCTTTGTGCAGGGCTCAAATGAAAACAGCAGGACCTGTTTCAACTTCACCATTCCTGAGTTATTCTACCAGCCCACAAAGAGCGCACACCCAAAACACCAATTCCTTCTGACCTACCAAAGGTATCTTAACTTTCCATAACATCTTTCTCTCTCTCTCGACCTCCTTCACCTCCTTTTCATGGCTCCTTCTCCCCATCCATCCCTGGAAAACCTGAAATAAATACTTTATTTTGAGACGTCCCTGGGAGGCTGTAGGTTATCATTCAGTCAGTCTTGTAGTTTTGTCTGTGCCTCGGTATCCCCAGCTATGAAGTGATAAAAACTTATTTACATTTAAAAACTACATTGGATTTCTGGGGTGAAAGAAAAGTGTCTGTATTCCAGGCATTGCTGAAAGTCTAAATCAAGAAACCTGAATAAAAAAAAAATTATTTCAAAACACTGTATTTATAGCTTCTGATATACAACTTGGCCTACCCTTATCTATACACAAAAGATCCTGACTTTATTTTTTTTCTCAGATTCTCCAGAAAATGCCAAAATTCATCTTATTGGCAAACCAAAACAAACAATCAAACAATTAGATCCAAAAAAGCCTTCTGAAACACTAAACACTAAACAAAGTACAAAAAACTCCTTCTCCTGTGGAATTTGACTAGAATCTTTGACTTTTCTTTTAAGTTAATCTCCATGAAAAAGAAGAGAACTCTTTGCAGAACAAAAATGAAATACCTGAAGGGACAATACTTTTCACAAATCATGAAGTTATATCTGCCACAAGATACCCTAGGCATCAGCTCACAAGAAAAGAATGCACTAGTCTTGGCATCCTTCACCTTTCCAGAATGTCCGGTCCTTGCTGCTAACAAAAAAATGTAGCTTGTTTTTAAAACAATAGTTTCTGTCTAGTGTTATGCAACCTAATCTCACAGCTCCTCAGCACCGAGTCTGCTTCTCTAAATTAAATAATTTTCCAAGTGACCTCCTTTGGTAAGATGCAAAAATAAAAACAACCAAAAAAATCAAAACTAACCCTAAAACACAACACTATAAGAATTTGCTTATTGTTCAAACAGCAAATTTTTTAAGTGTTCTGCACCTGTTTCAGACACTCAAGATCCTTCCCTCCCCTACAGTAGTCCAACAAAGAATACTGCTTAAAAACCAAGTCTAACCAAAGATCCACCTAACCTAGTGCCCTATTTGCAAAAGTGGCCCTGAGTTGATGCCCAGAGAAAAGTAAGAAATTAGAGAAAGTCTTTATATTTTATGCACATAAACACACGTAATATGTCAGCCCCCAACTAATATTCTCTCACTTTCCAGCTATTTATGAAGGTTTCCCAAAGCCATGCTTGACAACAGGATAAGAGCCAACAAGCATAAGTTGAAACAAGGAATGTTCATATGGAACATAAGGAAGCATTTTTTCACTATGAGGACTGTCAAGAAGAGGAGCAAGTTGCCCAGGGAAGTTAAGCAGACACTGTCCTTGGAGGCTTTCAGAACCAGACTGAATAAAGTTCTGAGTAAAATGGTATAAGCCAGGTGACCCTGCTTTCAGTGGGATATCAGACTAGAGATCCCCTGCAATTCCTTCCAAGCTGAATTAGCCAATGATCCTATTTTCCATCCTATGAGCTTTTGGTCTGGATGCTGATTCCATGTCCCAAGTTTTTTATCCACAGTTTTCTCCTGAGTCTGTGCAAACTTCTGACAACTAGTGTCTCCACCATCTGACAGTGTCCTTCGCTTTGATCCTAGCTTCACTGAGCTTTATTTCATGACTCTGGCTTGCTTTCAAGTGGAAGAAATATAAAAAACATCTGCAAGGGAAGAAAGGAAATAAGTTTTTAAAAATTATTTTAGTATCATTTATTCACAATATTCTTAGGACATGAAAACACTTTTATTAAATACCCTGCACTGTATTTCTGAATTTGGAGGTGAGCAGGAAGGACGGATACATATCACATTCAGTTACCATCACTTGCTGTCAAAACTTGCCAGCACTCTGCTTGCCTTCACAGCACACCTTTGGAGTTCTTGCACTCAATCATTAAAATGCAAAACAGGTTCCTACATCCAGCCATTGCACAGGCACAGAAGCATATGAAGGAAGAACTGTTTGTTCCACACCTGCTGGACACCCAGGTGCCAGTCTCCATATCAACCAAGGCACCTGGACTGCACGGGTACTGAGAACGAGTGAAGTTGTTCTTCCACAGAAATAGTTTGACACAGTGGCATCACAACCTGTCACACTCCAGGTATCAGCAGAGAGTTTCAGTCACTGTCAGGTCTCTGTCAGATATCCTTCAAAACTCTAATTCAGATAAGGTGGAGTTTGCTCCTATTGCCCTGACTAAAGGCAAGTGGACACTTGCACAGCTTTCCATCTTCTGCACATGAATGAGGCAGACACGGCGTACAAAGTTTGTACAAACTGCCCATTTGCAACCAGAATGCAACAAATGCTGTAACCTTCTTGCATTTTAGCAGTGAGACCAAGTATCCTCTACCACCTCACAGAGGAAGGTGGTGATCCATCTCCGTATTTGCTTCTTCCTAGGAGTCCAATATCAGTCTGGAAAATTGAGACTCAAAAGACAACAAGGCTAAGAGGAACCATTAGATAGTCATACCTAGCAGCTTTTTTAAACCACCAGTTTTTTCAATCCTGCTCAGTTCCCTCATAGTAAATCCAGTGATTAGTACCTAAATCATTAATTTTGCTTTGGCACCAAGCCACAGTATCTAGCTATGCCTCCCTCCATGCCATTAATGACTGCTTTAGGACCTAGCTTTTTGGTGTTTTTTCCCCGTTTATGAAATGACAAAACATAAGTCACTCCTGTACCCTTTTTTTTTGATAAAATAAACAGACTTGATATCTGAAAAGATTTGTCCCTTCATGGAGAGGATTTCTTTCAACATTTATGGTTTGTTTTTTTACCCTCTCTAGCTTGGTTATATTCTCTAATGGATGTTAACATTTGGCCTGAAGGACACATTCGAGAATCTGGGGACAGGAACAGTTGGAGCAAGATATTTCCAGGTGCAGCCTTCCCTGCTTAAGTATGGCTTTTATTCCTTTATGCTCTACATGTAACTTGCCTTGTTGGCCAGGGTGCATAGAAAAAATTGTAGCTAAAAGCAATAAACCTGTAACACAACTCTGTCCTCACCATTACTTTTTCCACAGGATTCTCATCTCATCTGAAGATTCCTTCAGTAATGCTGTTTTACCTTCAGATCACTGAAAATACTGAATATGACAGGCTCTGTATTAATTCTAAAATAGCCCAAAACTTCAAACAGTAAGAAATCCTACTCAAATGTATCCTTTTCTTACTATTTTTTGAGATTTCCCCTTAACAATATGATTGGGAGCAGTCAAAAAACAGTGAAACTAACTTTGTCTCCAAACAACTAACCTGCAACCCTGCCTTAAAAAGCTTAAATTCACTGCTTCAAATTTTTAGAAACCATAACAATGGAATGAACAGAAGAACCTGGGAAGAGCAAGATGAGCAACTGTGCTCAATGAGCCTCATTAAAAGGGAAGATAAATATTTCAAAACCAAATTAGAGATCCACTGAGGGAGTAACATGGCAATTCCTCTTTCTTTGTACCGTAGTTACTCATTAGGAGTAACAATTTCTGAAACATATTTATTTACATTTCCTTCACTTTCCATAACATAACACAACTAGCAGGCCTGGTACCTCATGAAAACTATGCAGTAAAAACATTTCCAAGAATGAAAACCAAGAATTCTTGGTCTACACTGAGAAATCTTGCTCATTGCTGGTAGTTATCTGCAGATTTCTGACCTGTGCATCACATTGTTACTTTTTACAGGTAAGTCAGCAACAACTTCTTCCATACTGAAGAAAAATTCTTCCACATTTGAAAAAAAGATGATGTTACACATCAACATTCAATTGAAACCATCAGCACAGGCGAAATCTGCAGCAGCCATGTACTGGTAGGTGTTCATGGGCATCAGTATTTCTTTTTCTTTTCAAGAAAAAATAAAATCCTTCTGTTGCAGCATAAAAAGCTTGATTAGAAGAATAATGCCTCAGGCAAACCCTAGAGGTAGAAGCAACTTAAAAGAAACACTGTGCTGAAAAACTAAGTTGATGCAATATTAAACAAGTGAAATCAGGGAAACAGGGTGGGGGGAAATCTTACAGAGTCAGATTCTGAATTCTTTTACGTTGATTTGACATTAACCTAATTCTGCTAATTACTGCAGAATTGCTAGTTGCAGCACTCACTCATACAAGTGTAATATACAGAACCAGGCCCACAGTTCTCTATCTGCAACACAGAGAGTTGCTCCCACAGCCCTGAGGCCCCCTACTCCCTCAGCAGACCCCAAAACACAACTTACAGGGTTACAATTGCCACAACCTCTGACTGGCTGCTCATGACCCACTTCCCTGGATGGGGAAGGTCATGGGGAACTGAACTGCATGAACACGATTAGAGCAACCTCTCTGCATCAGAAGTGGCCCTTGGAACAACAATTGTGCTTTTCTCATTACACTGTACACAGGAAACAGGTCCTCCTTAGACTTGTCTGGTGCTGTCCAAACCTTTCAAGTGCATCATGACGGGACTGAGATATTACAGGCAGAACAACACACACACAAACACACAAGTTTTCAACAATGAAAAAGGAAGTCTTCCCAATGAAATGCCTGACCAAAACATCACAGTTCTTTCACACTTATTATTTCCTTACAATACAGAAGCCAGGTGGACAGTTTTCAGTCACACCTCACCTTTCACCTGTTACCCACAAGGAATATTCAGCCTGTCAAGTGTCTTATCAAAGGATTTTTGAAGACCCTCATTCAAAACCAACAGGATCAATCGCCTGGAGAAACCAGCATTGCCAGAGGCACACATTGACATCACTTCAAGTGCTACTGCAGTTTGGGCCACCACTGTCCCACCTCTCTGTCCCCAAAGTCCTTTACTGCTTGCAGCAAAGGTTATCTCACCCTGAAGCAAAGGGCAGGAATTGCCTGATTACAGTCTCTGACAGATCCTACATTTGTTTTGAGAATGTAATTTGATGTTGGTTTTGTAACCTGTTATTTTCAGGCAGATGTCAAAGCGCACAGATGTAGGAGTTTGCCTTTAAATACCCAGGGCTTTCTGTTGCCACACATTTCAAGTTTTGTTCTTTACGTGGCATTTAGGTGACCATGTTGAAAAAGATGACAATCCTTTCAGCACTGCTGGCTCTGATCCTGGTTGATCAACTAAAGGCACAAGGTGAGTCAACAACATACTGGCAAATCCAGCTTTGTCAATTTAAGTAAGATTCACATTCCTATTGTACTTACTCCTAGATTTACTTTTCTCCCCCTCCCTAAACTCCTACTTGGGATCTCTGATCCATAAAAAGAACTGAGTACATTTTTGGATATCCCTAGAAATAACTTTTCAAACCATGCTCCTCATCCTGTAAATTCCTTTCACTTTATTTGCTGGTACTCCTGTTACCCCAGTGCTTGAGGCAACAAGCGTGGAGCAAAGCAGAGATCCCAGCACACAACCAAGCACAGAGCTGCCCCCGGACTACAGCGGAGACTTGCATAAGGAGAATGGCACAGAGCAAGCTGGGAACAGTGGAGTGCAAGAAGGTGAAGAGACCACTTGGGAGCTGAGTGGAGAGTCAAGTACTGACTCTACCCCTAAGCCGAGTGTGGAGCCGAGCCAAGAACCAACCCAGGAGTCATCCACTGCAATGCCTGGTAAGACACATTTTGTCTTTGATTGCCCACATTATTGATATCTGTTTTGTTACTCCAGGGCTTCCGCCTTTCCTGCACTAGAGTAGCAGGTTGAATCAGAACGCTGCTTTTCCTTGTAGTCTGTTTTTGGCAGGATACATGGCATGCCAGATATCTAGCTTCTCCCCATTCCAAAAACATAAATAAATTGCTGCAACTGAGAGGAAGATGACACTCTTTAAGACAAATTGTGTTATTATGGATGAGTGCATTTTACAACTGTATGTGAAGCAAAGAGGTCAGACCTCCCCTGACCTGGAAGAGGTTTCTCGTGTGGATATAGTTAATGCTGGTTTATGATGCACATGTCTAATGCAGGGAGAAAAAAACCAAAAACCCAACCACACCAAAAATGAAAACATATTTATATGGTCCAGTTTCATTGTTATGAAGACCTGTGATACATCTGAGTCACATTTCACTCTGGTGAACACGATCTCCATAAAGATGGGCCAAATTAATCCCCACAGAAGAAAGACCTGAGGAGGATTTTGGTACCTACACAGTATAAACTTCTGTGGCCTGTAATTCCCTATTTCTCATTACTATACTGAGCTGCTTTATCATGTATTCAGTCTCATTAATAAATAAAGGAGCACAGCTTCATTACCAGATGTTAATTATTTTGGGGATTTTGTGGGGGTTTTCTTATTTTGTTGGTTTGAGGTTTGTTTTGGGGTCTTTTTATTATATTACTTCATATTACATACTTCATTATGTGTGAGGATCACACCTTCTGTAAGACATTGTAAGTGAGGATCATTTAAATTTACACAATAGAATAATCAAGGTGTTAAGGGGGGGGGGTGGCGAGGGTTTGCTTATTCTTGACAATAGTTTATGTAAAGAATCTTATGTATGTAAAAATCTTAATTTCCGTGCCATTCATAGGGAACAACTTGCAAAGCCCCAAAGTCACAATTCTGAGCAGTGTAGTTGTTTGACATTCACCCTCTTTGTTTTTGCTCTAGAGTAAAATTGCAACATTAAAACTTGATGAAAAAGCAACGCCCACTTACTACAGAGGTGATTTTACCACCAAGAACACATGTGAGGCTCCTGTTGCAAGCTAGATGGCAGAGCTGTTCCCAGAACTACATCTTGCAGGAAAACTGTTACCATAGCCTTCAGTTCCACCACCCCATCTAACTCTTGCTTAGTTTACCAGATTAATTAGATAACAGTTGACCTGTGCTGTTTTGCTTGCATAATAACCTGAAATAAAGAATGTCATTGCAAGTACATGCTGCATCATTATTGCAAATCCTTTCCTTGGGCCACTTCAACAAAAAAGGTTAAAAATATTTTAGGGTATTTTTTTTTATCTCTCCTCTCAAACATATTTTATACAACTGATGCTTATGTTTTCTTATTTTATTTCTGTTATGACCAAGCTTGCTTTCAGTTTGCAGGAACCAGAAGCAGAGTTGTGAAAGCACTTTCAGACAGGCTCCAGCCTACTTCAGCAGAATGCTTTACATCTGCTGAAGGTATCCTCAGATGAGGGACAGTTTGAAACACAAACCACTATTTAGCCCATTAACTTTTAAACAGCTGTGGCTACAAACATGCAAAAACTATCTCTGAGTGTTTTCATGGCTTCCAGGTAAAACGGCAAATAAATCATTGATCTACAAGTTTTGTCAGCAAGTAAAGAACATACACAGAAACGTGAATGTATTAAAAACTTAACTTACCGATTTATTTCTTGTATAATATCCAAGTGCTTCCTACTGCCTGGCATCAATTGCAGCATTTTTTGTTTGCTAGTCTTACTGTTGGAGCAAAGACAGCAGGCTGAGTGCTGCACAGAACAGAGATGTTCTCTCTCCTCAGTGACTATACAAAAAGAATTAAAAATAAATTAAAAGTGTCAGAAGAAAAAGGTTCCCTAAAATAATTCGGGAATCCATCTTTTCCAAGGAACTTCATGCTGAAATTTTCCATTAAAAAACACCTCAAACAAAATCCATAGCAGCAAGTGAGACATCTCTGTGTCCTCCAGTGCCTGGTGTAGTGTAGACAAAGCAATTGTGTGATGTTGGAAGAAAGGAAAAGCAGTCTTGGATTTCCATTTTTTAAACTGAATTTCACACATAATTTTCCATCTTCTAATTACACATTTGCAAAGCCATAAATTAGGGAAGTTCAACACCTAATCCATTATTTATGAAATTAAGTAAAAGAAATCTAAATGCACCAAGCCAGAACACTGGTTTATATGAATAGGTCACCAATATATTCAAAGGCAATATAAAAGCCACCAAATATTACAATCAAAACACATTTTGTTTGAAGCCAGCATTCTTTCATCTTATAAAACAAGCTTTAGAGTCTGTCAGCAGTACACTTCTGATTGACTGATAAGCAAAAAAAACACTATGAAAAAAACAAAGAACATACACATTCTGAGTTTTTCATTGCAAGATGTAACAGAGAGACAGAAAATAACAATAAAACCCTCAAGTTTCCCAGTGGCATGCAGAAAGAGTTTACTATTCCTAAAATATTCCCTATATGATTGGCAGAAATTAGTAAAAGAAAGAAAATTAATTCAATAACAAATATCGTGTTGGTCAAAAAGGACTGGTAATGAAGAAAATCACCACACGATGGCCCCAGATACAGAAGATTTTAAACAGAGTTATACTTACTGGTCACACAAAACTGTCACTGCAGAACAGGTCAGCCAGCTCTGTAGCAGCTGCAGCCAAAGAATACAGCAAACAGATCAGCCAATTCCAATTCCGGGAATACAGAGGTCATTTGCTTTTCACTTCTTCCTCTGGGTCACCTACCATGTTAAAATGCAGGTTGCTGCCCCTCTCACCTGTGGCTTGGAGAAACTTCTTTATATATTCAAGATTGCTGAATGGAATACAAGGAAGATTATGGAAACACACTTCTTTAGAGTCATAGCAAAAAGCTGAATGAAGCAGCTGTCTCCCATTTACTTATTCAAAGCCCTCATCAGGGTAAAAAGGCTGCGAGCAAATTAATTTAAATGCAAAGGATTAAAAGGCCATAATGAATTGCCATGCATAAGTGCACTGTTACCATGCACCTAGCTTTGACTATATCCTGTAATACTGTAAAACAGATTAATCAGTGATAAACGCCTGGCAAGGAAGGGCATTGCCAGGAGCATCCAAGGGAGCTTTAAGCACCTCCAAGGAGCACAAGGGGCTGTTTGCATGGGCAGGGTGCAAAGGTAAGGCACAAAACTTAGGGAGTGAGGCATCATCCATCAAACTAGAAGAGGATTAACTATGGCTTCAACTCAGCCAAAAGCCCCTGGGAAAAGGAACTTGATGATCCAGATGGACCTCAGACAACTGAAGCTAAGTGCAGCAGCCCAACTTGTTCCACAAATAAAGAAATTAACAACTAGTTCAACCAAGAAAAGGTGGCAGGTGATAGCAGGGGGTGATTTCACTTCATGAGGTACAGAGGCACACACCTGTTGGCCTGACCCACTCTCAAGAGAGATGTGCAGCCTTCCAGGAGCCTGGATCTGGGACATTACTGAGAAGCTCTCAAGCCTACTCAAACAGAGACTATTACCCACTAATAGTGTTCCATGTGGGAGCCAGTGATACAGCTGGCACCAGTCTGGGAAGCATTAAGAGGGCCTACAGAGTCCTGGGAGAGATAGTAAAGGGCCCTGGAGTTCAAGTAGGTTTTTCATTAATCCTCCTGGTCAAGGGAGAGGGACTTGAAATATCCAGACGAATCTGGCAGGTCAACAAATGGCTACAGCAATGGTGCCCTAGTCAAAGTTTTGGTGACTCAGACACACGGGATGCACTTTGCCAAGTCTGGTTTACTGGAGAATGATGGGATCTACTTGACAAAAAAAGGAAAAAAGTATCTTTGGTGCCATACTGGACCTTGTGCTCACCTAGAGAAAGGAGCTTATGGGGAATGTAGTGCTTCAAGGCAGCCTTGGCTGCAGTGACCAGGAGATCGTGTTTATGATCCTGAGGATGGTGAGGAGGGCAGGTAGCAAGGTCACTGCCCTGGACATCAGGAGAGCAAACTTTGGCTCTTCAAGTACCTGTTTGGTAGAGTCCCATTGGATAGAGTGCTGGAAGGCAGAGGGATTCAAGAATGCTGACTGAATTTCAAGGATCACCTCCTCCAAGCTGAGGAGCAAGGTATCTCAAGAAAGGGGAGACTGAGCAAAAATGCCAGGAGGCCGCTATGAATGGATAAGGAGCTGCTGTGCAAACTCAAAGCAAAAAAATAAGCTTTCAGAAAGTCAGAACGGGGAGAAAGGCCCCGAAATGAAAAGGAAAATTGGACAGGAAGCTAGGGACAAGGTTAGAGAAGCCAAGGCCCTGTTAGAACCGTGTCTGGCCAGGGATACTAAGGATAACAGGAAGGGCTTCTATAGATACAAGCAAGCAAGCAAAAGAAAGACCAGAATATCGGCCCTCTCCAGAAGGACAAAGGAGATCCTGGACAAAGAGAAGGCTGGGGTTTTCAACGACTTCTCTACCTCTGTCTTCAATGGCAAGTTCTCCAGCCACACCACCCAAGTCAAGAAAGGCAGATGGATGGACTGGGAGGATAAAGATCTTGAGCCCCCTATAGGAGAGGATCATGTTTGAGACCATCTAAGGAACCTGAATGTGCACAAGTCCATGGGACCCAATGAGGTTCATCTGTGGGTCCTGAGGGAGCTGCCAGACAAAGTTGCTGAGCCACAATTCATCATTTCTGAAAATTATGGCAGTCAGGTGAAGTCCCTGATGACTGGAAAAAGGGAAATGTAATCCCCATTTATAAAAAGGGGAAAGCAGAAGACCCAGGGAACTACAGACCAGTCAGTCTCACCTCTGTGCCAGGAAAGGTCACTGAGTAGATTCTACTGGAAACTATGCTAAGGCACCTGGCTAAAAAAAAGGTGACTGGTAACAGCCAAAATGGTTTTACAAGGCCACAATCGTGCCTGACAAATCTGGTGTCCTTCTGTGACACAGCTACAGTGTTGGTGGACAGGGGCAGAGCAACTGACATTGTCTACTTGGACTTAATGCAAAGTGTTTCACACTCCTGCACGACATCCTTGCCTCCAGATTGGAGAGACAGGGATTTGACGGGTGGACCACTCAGTGGATAAAGAACTTGCTGGATGGTCACACACAAAGAGCTGTGGTCAATGGCTCCACATGGAGATCAGGGATGAGTGGTGTCCCTCAGAGACTGGTACCAAGGCTGTTGCTATTCAACATCTTTGTTGGCAATGTGGACAGGGGGACCAAGTGCAGCATGTCAGATTTGCTGACAACACCAAGCTCTGTAGTGCAGTTGATACAATGGAGGGAAGGGATAATGGCATCCAGGGGCCGATGCAAACCTCATGAAGTTCAACAAAGCAAAGTGTAAGGTCCTACACCCAGGTCACAGCAATCCCAGACACACCAATGAGTTGGGCAGAGAAGGGATTGAGAGCAGCCCTGAGGAGAAAGACTTGGGGCTGATAGGTGATGAAAAACTCCACATGAGCCAGCTGTGTGTGCTCACAGCCCAGAAAGCCAATCAAATCCTGGGCTGCATCACAAGGAGTGTGACCAGCAGGTGAAAGCAGGTGATTCTGCCCCTTTACTCTGCTCATATGAGATCCCACCTGAAGTACTCCACACAGTTCCAGTGTCCCCAAAATGAAAAGGACATGAAACTGTTGGAGCAAGTCCAGAGGAGGGCCATAAAGTTTGTAAGATGACTGGAGCACTTCCTCTATGAACACCGGCTGAGAAAGCTGAGGGCTGTGCAGTCTGCAGAAGGTTGCATGGAGACCTCATGGCAAACTTCCAGTATCTGAAGGGTCCTACAGGGGAGCTGGAGAGGGACTCTTCATCAGGAACTGTAGTGACAGGACAAGGAGTAATAGGTACAAATTGAAAGAGAGGAAATGTAGGTTAAATATTAGGAAGAAATTTTTTACTGCAAGCGTGGTGAGACACTGGAACAGGCTGTCCAAGGAGGTTGTGGATACCCCAACCCCTACAGTGTTCAAGGCCAGGTTGGATAAAGCCTTGAGCAACCTGGTCTAGTGGGAGGTGTCCCAGCCCACGGTAGGCAGAGTTGGTTCTAGATGATCTTTAAGGTCCATTCCAACCCCTTAACAATTTGTGATTCTATGAAATAGTAACCCCTCTTTTGGAACCTCAATTTTTACAGTTCTGAGCTGCAAACAAAAAGAATCCCTCTCTCCCAGGTTATTTGCTCATAAATTATTAACTAGGAGGTTTCTTTTTCAGGACAAGTGATGCAAAACAGAAACACAGATTTGAAACACACAGTTCTTTTTCTCTGACAGATGGTCAACCCCTATTCCCATACCTACTGCAGAGGAAAGACATCACACAGGTGTCCAGAGTAAGAGCTTCATGGCAGAAATGAAAGGCACTTTCCTTACAGCTGTTTATAACATGTCACAGACATCTCTGGTTGTGCTCTGGTAAATCCATCACACCATGATGAATTACTACCTCCCCAAGCTCCTGCATGGTGAAACTTGTGCTGTTAATTACAAAGACTTGCATTTATGCAGCACAGCCAACATAATAATGATATTGTTTCATTGTGTTGGTCTTCCTTTCCCTTCAGAAGAACTTTAAAGAAAATTAATGGATATAGTCCGGGATGAATCCTGCCATGAGGTTTCATTAGACTGCGTTAGCCTAATGAAATCTAGCTTGTTGTAGGAACAAGCTACATGTTTTGTTAGAACTCACCAAGGAGAAACTGAGAAACTGACAGGTAGTACACTGGATGCTGAAGCAGCAAAACCCAAAATCCAGTCCCACCCATCTTAAACAAACTTCATTAACTACTTCAGGGACCCAGAGCAAATGGGGAGCAGAGAGAGCAGACTGCCCTTCGCATTGCTTAAAGTTTCAGGTAAACCTATGCAGCATGTAGTTACTGGTGACAACTCCTAACATCTTACTCTACAGAGCAAGAACCCCACCAACAAGAAGTACTCTTCTGCCCCTTGGAGTTAAGCTTACTCAGCTGGACAGGGCATACAGAGTGGTCTTGCTGGCATTCCAGTATCTTTGCATCATACTGGGGACCAGAAAGAAATGGGTTGAGCCTATAGCTAAGGACAGCACTTCAGATACACTGTACTGTAGGGAGAAATTCAGACTGGAGTGGCAAGAGAACGTTCTTTGCTTGAGCTATAAGCTGCATAGTAATGCAATTGTGTTGAACAACAGCCTGTAAGATAGATACTCAGTGGGTATCTCTTCCATTGACCTGATAAAAATGTATAGCTTGGTACCCAGAGCTTCAGTCTAACATCTCAAAATTTTCCACTAGGAAACTGATGAAAATTAATACCAAATAGCAAGTGCTTGCTGCCATTTCAGCATTCAGAAAAAAAAAAAAAAAAACATGAGAAAGACTCCTACAATAGTAAATCTCTCCTGGGCAAACTAAAAAACCAACCAAACAAACAAAACCAGAAGAAATTGTTTATTCTACACTTTGGATAAAAAGAGGAATTACACCACCAGCAAAAAGGCTCTCTCTGCTACAGAGCAAACTAGAATTTAAGAACATACCCTGCAAATCTCCTCCTCCATCACAACAACACTGGAGAACCTCACTGAGGTTTTGTTTCAGGTAATCCACATGCAACAAAGCCAGATTCACCATGGGTCCTCAGCAAAGAGCACACTAATATCAAAATCTACATGGGTAGCTGGCTCAGTTTAGGATTCTGTTACCTGAAGCCTTGAGTTGGGCTTTACAACCAGCAAGATTTTGCATTTGGACAAAGGCTACAAGAAAAGTGGATTTGCCTCCTTGGTCTGCTACCACTGGCTGTCCAGTTTAGCCTGAGCCACAACATAGTAATGGAAATAAACTCCAATTTCAACTAACTTTCCCAGGAATTTTAGAGCTGTTTCCCAATTCAGCCTAGCCATGGTATACATACAAAGGTTCCTTTCAATAGGCAAGGGAGGCTTAAGTTGATTTCTATTCATGGCTAGTAGTCACACCTTCACGACACATTACACTCCCCAAAAGGCACAGGTCTCTGCACAAGGTCCTTCTGAATCAACCAAAAATTAGGTTGAATAGAATAGGGGAAAGAAAGAGTTAATTTCCAGGGAAATCAAGCCCAAAGTTCATCTAAGAAGATGAATTTCACCTCTCTGAAGAGGACAAAAATGACAAGGGCACATCAGTAACTGTGCTTTAATCAAACTTTTTAATGGGGATGGATAAAATTAATACATTGTAAGCCAGTTAACAGTTTTCATAGAATTCTTATTACTTTAGTGAATAAATTAATGGTCAGCTGAACAAAAAATAACCCCAAGGAAGGAGTAAAGATAATACAAAACCTTTGAGGAGCTCTTCCACTGCTAGTTGCTGTCATCACTGATACACACCCAAAACTGTATTGCTATGATTCTTCTGTTTCTCCATATGCCTCCCACTGCAGTGCCTGCAGTATTTCCATTACTAACTCATTTAATGACTTATAGTCCATTATCAGATGGGTAGCTCTTTGGTAAAGGCGTGGCAAAAGATTCTTTGCTTTCTGTCAATGCTCGTGGCTGATGGACAAAAACACTGAACCTGACACCTTGGTTTGCTGCTGCCCTCACAAAGCCACTATTTGCGGTCATGGTAATGGCTTTTAAAGTGTCTCCTGTCCCAAAAATGGCTAGAGAGCGGCTGTTGATTTTTGAACTAGCCACTAGTCCTAAGGCACGGTCAGACGGCTGATCGGGCACCACATGAATTCTTTTAACAAGCAATGCAGCTCGCTCTTTCTCCCCAGGTCCTCCCAGCGTTTCCAAGATGGATTGAAAATCTCTGACAGCAGATTCACAGGCAAAGAGCTCTTTTCCCTCCATGAACTCCTTCAGCTGAGGCAGGACTCTCTCACTTCTTTCTTGGGCTGCTTGCTCTGTCAGCACTTTTTCTTTGAAGACGAAGTAGCAGCCACCATAGCTCAGCGCAGAGACATAGGTTATTAAGGTAGTGATGTCCAAATTAACTCTATTGCAGACGTTTACTTTGATCTGGGTAGGGAAAGCAACGCTGGCCACTAAATCCTCCCGATCTACTCTGGTCACCTGCAGGAGTTCAGGGCCTTCTTCATCTGATTCACTGGTGTTAAGATGCTCGTTTTCTGCAGATGGCTCAACCAGTGAGTTCACAGCAACAATGTCTCCTCTCACAGATATTCCCATCTCCTTCAGCCTCTCTGCCATAGGACTGGACACACTGTTGTAGAACGCAAAGATGATGTGGGGATTGCTGTACTCCACTGGCTGCTGACGGCTTGCTTGCAGGAAGTCCTCTGCCTGCTCAATGACACTTTTGTCCCCATACTGGCCTCTTCCCAGCCAGATGTTATGCAGGGCCTCAGCTTTACGACCAATGGCCTTCACCCACGTGTGACCTCCGTTTGCAACAACATCTACCACCAGCGTCTGTTTGTCTCCAAACCTGTCTTCGTAAGCAAAGACATGGAGGACACTGACAACGTCCTCCAGGTGTTCTGCTGACTGAATAATGGCTTGGAGGTGGGTAAGGTTTGTACTCTGCAGATGGGATTCTTTAATGGCCACCTTCCCTGCCTCCACCTTGTGTAGAAAGTTTAGCTCAGCCTTCAGTTTGCTACATAGCTTTGCCCCACCTTCTAGTCTCCTCTTCTGGGACTTGGAAAGGGCTTCCGCTCTCTTAATCAAGTCTTTGGCAACAGCAATTCTTTCACAAAGCAGCGACTGCACAGACATGTTGGAAACATTATTCCTGTCAAGTGAGAACAAAGGAGAAGATTGCTATTGCATGGCCAAGAACAAAGATTGTCAAAAGAGCTCTTTCTGACAGTATACACTCAAGCCTTGCAGTAGACTTAGTGCAACAGCTATTGTAAAGCACAAGCAACTGGAACCTCAACACAATGTCCCAGTGATAAGTTCAATTTCTTTCCTTCACCTTTAGAGATCCAACCTACAGCCTCAGAAGATCCCAATTCTCAGCTAGGAAGAACAGCAGCACTCAAAGTCTCCACACAGACCTCCCAAGTTTGTGGTATCCTCCCACCTGCCCCATAAGAGCCCTTCACTCAGCCAGTCACTGAGATGAATGTTAACTCTCACAGCTCACTTGCAAAAGCTGTGATCCAGAGCAAAATCAGAAATACAGTTAATGCCATAAGCAAATCTTGCCTCTCCCTCTCATCACACTTAGCATTAAAATTAAAAGCTACCCTCCATGCTTAGATATCCAGCTTTCAGCTTGTACTGTTCAACTTAGTGGATGAACCTCTCAAGAGGGTGGTGAAGCACTGGGACAGGTTGTCCAGAGAAATTGTAGACGTCCCATCCCTGGAAGTGGTGACAGTCAAGGTCAGGTTGGATGGGGATTGGAGCAACCTGGTCTAGTAAAAGGCCCCATAGTAAAAAGTGTCCCAGGCCACAGCAAGAGGGTTGGAACTAGATGATCTTTAATGCTCCTTCCAAGCCAAACCAGTGTGGGTTTCTATTATACAGCCTCATGACAGACTATGAGTCACAATTCTAGTGTCAGGACAATCTCAAAATTGCTGTTTTCTAGTTCTATTACAAGACTTACTGGGTTGTATCTGATAAATCCATTCTTTCACATCAGTATTACTTTAGTAGGCCTTCCTTGAGGAAAGTATAATAGGAATTCCTTCAATAAATAAGTGCTGTCTTTGAAAAAGATAGGATTCATACTACACCAAACAATAGCATATTTAAGACAGTAACCACTATGAATAGTTAAATTTATAAATTCTGATTCCCGACTACAAGTATAAACACTGTAATTTTTCCTATAATTCTTACCTAACCTGGATGTTGAAGTAAACTGGTATTAAGGACAAGATAAATGAAACGCCAACTGAAGAGGAGCAACAGGACACAGGCTGGTCCTACAACAGGCTCTTCCATTGCAACCAGGGGCCTGCTTCCAACAGTGGAAACCTCCCCAGCCCCATGTGCAAGTGGAAACACAGGCAGCATTAACTGCTATTGGCCTGTTCCACATCCAGCATCAGCAACATCTCCTCCTGCTTCTTCACGGCCAAGAATCCTGATGCCTTCCAACATGACCTACTAACTCTCTTCAGGGTCCCGGGAGCCCAGAGAAATCAGCTTTTCCCCTTCGAAGTCTTCACCCCCGCCACAAGCTTATTCTTGCATATAATGCAATGAGTAAAACCAATCGATTAGTAATGGGGCACCTCTCCCCACAGCAACTACAACTCCTGCACACACACACGCTTCAAGACAGAGCGTATACCAAGGGTTGCAGTGACAATATAACCACAGACGCAACTACTTATTCAGGACAACAACTCCGCGGTGGCGCCACCATCAGCCACAAGGTCACACACAGGCCCTTGCCTTCGCCTCAGGGCCCGATCTCCGCCGGGCTGGGACCGGCTGCACCGGCCGCCCCTCCTGCCGCTCTGCCGTCACGTGCTCGCCGCGCCGGGAAGGCTGCGGCGCCATCTCGGGTGAGGGCACGGCGCCCTCAGCGCTCGCCCCCAGCCTGGCCCGGCCCCCCGGCCGGCCCCCGGCCTCGTCGTCCGCCCCCCGGCCTCGTCGTCCGCCCCCCGGCCTCGCCGTCCGCCCACACGCCAGCCCTTTTCCCTCCTGTTCTCCCTGTCCCCCATTCACTGCCAGGACGCGATGTGCCCGGTCCCGCCTCGCCTCTCCGGGGGCTTCCGGCCTCGCTCCCTCAGCCGGGGCCGCCGCCTTTCTCCAGCCCCCGCAGCCCGTACTCACAGCGCGGCGGCCACGGCCCTCGCCCCGGGCCGGCGTGGCGTGGCGTGGCCCAGCCCGGCACCTCCCCCGGGGCCGCCGGGCGGGGACAGCCGCACCACCCTCCTCGCTCCGCTGCCGCAGCCCGCCCGGCCTGGCTCTGCTCCCCGGCGTGGCTGCGGGTTGTCGCGAAAACCCTTCAAGGGCGAAATGCATTACATCAGGGCAGACGCAATCACAGAATATTCTGAGTTGGAACTCACAAGGATCGTTGCGACCAACTCCTGGCCCTGCCCAGGACAACCGCAAGAGTCACACCATGTGCCTGAGAATATTGTCCTTATACCACCTGAACAGTGTCATGCTTGATGCTGACTGCTTCTCTGGGGAGCCTGTTCCAGTGCCCAACCACCCTCTGGGTGAAGAAACTTTTTCTAATATCCAACCTAAACCTCCCCTGATACAACTCCAGGGCTGTCCTTTAGGTCCTGTCACTGGTCACCACAGAGATGAGATCAGTGCCTGCCCCTCCTCCTGCCCCCTCATGAGGAAGTTGTAACTGCAATGAGCTCTCCCCTCCGTCTCCTCCCAGGCTGAACAGACCAAGTGATGGTCTTCATACAGCTTCCCTCAAGGCCCTTCACCATTAGTGCTGTCCCCTCTTTGGATGCTTTCTAGTAGCTTTATATCTTTCTTATGTTGTGGCACCCAGAGCTGCACACAATGGTCAATGTGAGGCTGCAAGAGCACAGTGGGAACAGGCAGGCCAGAGACAAGTTAGCCTTGGACTTTTAACTTCATTGGAGAAGCAACAGCCATGGCTCCATGCACATTAGATCTGGGCACATTGGGCCCATTACGTTTGGACAAAAGAAATGGGCTGTACTAAACCGTTCTGTGAAAATGTGAGCAAGTATCCCGAATATTTGCCCCAGGTTGCTGCGTGCCTCCATGCAGCAAACATAGCTGTGGTCTTACCACTCTCCATGCAACAATACTCCCGAACACCGTTGGAGAAACTTGGCTTCTGATTGCCGATTTTTGTAGGGAGAGATGATCTCTACTTGTCTGAATGATTTCACACAATCTGGAAAGCAATAGTAAGCCAAAGCAAGTTGTAAGGGGCTTATTGCACCTCTAGCTTCTTTACTGTGGATGACAACACACTGAAACAGGCTGCCTGGAGGGGTTATGGAGTCTTCCTCACTGGAGCTGTTCAGAACCACCTGGACAATCCTGTGCCCTGTGCTCCAAAATTATCCTGCCTGAGCAAGGAGGTTGGACCAGATGACCCATTGTAGGCCCTGCCAACCTGACCCATTCTGTTATTCTGTGACTTAAAGTAGTAACTTCCTGAAATGATAACACTTCTCAGATTCCAATCCTAGTAGTTAAATAAAGCCCAATTCTCATAGGAGTCACACTATCCCTGAGGATCTTGGACGTGATCCTCTTCCAGGGCAAGCAAATCAACACTACATGCTTCAAGTGACCACTCTTTTTCTTCTTTCAGATGACTGCATTAGTGGGAACAAATTAAATCGCACAAAGTCATAATTCACAGCAAGCTGAAGTAACCAATCCTGCAATTTGTCATTTCTCATAAAGGAACAGTGTTTGTCTGTCTTATTGCACCTTGAACCCTTTATGCAGGTTTTACAAAATACATTAAAAAAATTAAAGGGTGCACTTTTTGAAAATTACCAAAATCACCATATAATTTGCTAGTCCATTGCACTACTATCTCTCACTCCTGACGTGATTTTGAGAAATATATCTTCAAGTTAAAATTACTATTTCCCTAAATTTTAAAGATTTTTCAATGGAAAAATACGTTACTTAATTCTCTGAAGTTTAAGGATTACCCTTTAAATACTACACAAAATTTAGCTACTATTCCAGACATGCAGTTAAAAAAAGAACCCTGCACTTAAAATCACACCACCTTCCCCATCAGAACAGTGTAATACCAAGGTCTGACTACTGCTAAGCAAAGTATCTAATACTCTAAATAAAGCCAGAATTCAAAATATTATGCATATTATTAAAAATATTATGCATATTATTCCCAAATTACACCACGTGCCACAAACTCGGTTTCACTGCAGGGTTTCAGTATTACCAGGGAGCTTTGGGACTCAGTTCTTAATGGTGTAAAAACAGCCACGAGCTTGGCTCATCAAAGTGAAAACCACTGGCAATAGACCATAGAGGCCTACTCATCTCCTTTAACACGAAACAAGGAGCAATTTACCATGGTTTGAAACTTGCTTTTGGTTTCAACTACCCTTCACAGGGTGTTCTTTGTTCATCAATTGTTTCTAGTATCAGAGACAACTAAACCACTGAAGTTAATTTCTGAAGTACCTAAATGCATACTTCCATGCAGAAAACTCTTGATTATTTATATAGCATTAAAAAACTGTATGTGCATAAATAGTCTAAATCAAAGATGCAGCAATATAAAGCCTTCAGTTTTGGATCTGAGTTGTTTTATTTTCTCTAGAATAAGAATCAGAGTATGGTCTGGTTTTCAGAGTAAAATACTCAAAAAGTGATCTGGCAGAACTCTTAATGAACCATTTGGACAGAGCTTTTATTTCTGACATTAGGAAATAAAACTTCATTTATGGCATGCTTCAGAAATTCTTATTCAGCTGATGATAACATAAACCATCAGAAGACAGACATTGTAAAGCACAGGTCAATCAGCTTATACACTACTTTCTACTCATATTTTTTATTTCCTTCATTAGTTATGGGTGGCTGATGTGTGACCTGTCAGGCTGCTCCCCTACATCCTTAGCCTTATGTACAAGCAGAGGGACCCAGCTATTGCTCCCAGTTCACTATCAACATTTTAACAACCAGATTGCTTTAAAAAATATAAAATCTGAAAACAGTAACTTCCATGGCTGCAGACCAGATTACTTCTGCTAGAAAGGAAAAAAAAAAAGTATATTTATCCTGGTTTTCTAGTGGTAAATGTAGGTTTTTATAACTTGAACAACTCTAACAAATGTAACAAATGTATTGATACATACACCTCCACACAATGATATCTGTAAAAAGTTATGAAGCACAAATCAAATGCTCTTTTCATTACATCTTTAGAATTATCTTGCAAGTTGGAAAATACTATAGCACAATTCAGGAGATAAAACAATTACATTACATACTCTCATTCTGTTTTGTAACTCCCGTTGATTTTTATTGATGGTCATAAATGCATTTAGTTTGCAGTAAGAGTTACTACTTCTCTTTTTCTAACAATATTTCAAGGTTGAAAAAGTGCAATTTCTAGGGCCAAAAAAATAACTCAAGTAAAACAAGCTCTTGTGACACAAAGACCAGGAGGGTCAAAAGCAGAGAGGCTCAAGCAGATGCCAGTACACCCCTGAAATGGAAGACTTTTCTGCCCCTTTGGGAAAGTACATGATCTTTTACACCACATAAAACCATTTCTGGCAGTTCATTAACATTTAAACAATATTCCAAAGTGAAAAAATTATCCTGTCACTCGGTATCTAAATTTTTTAAAAGGTCAAATGTAAGTTCATCGTGGCTGTATGTGAAAAACTGTTTTCTCAACAATAAGAAGACTGAAATCTAAGCTTTATGTGGATAAACAAGCTAGGATTAAAAAGACACACAGACACCGTCCCCCAAAACAGTGGCCTTTGATTTTATTCTTTAGCCTTTTTCAAGTTGTCACTATAACTTTACATTTTGTACAGTATTTTGTGTATCAAGGGAAAGAATTATCTTTAACAAGATTCCATGTATTACAATATCAAGGACCATTGTATTTGCATCCATGATGTTTAAAAAATCTCTCAGACAAACCATGTAGAAATAAGTATGCAAAAACTGCAAAGAAAAACATTTAAGTAGCCAAAATTAAAAAGACCTTTGTGTGAACCACACAGTCTAGCTCAGTTTCTACTAGGCTATTGCTGCCAAGTAGTCCTTAACCTCAGTTGGAGTGAGCCTCCTAAAACCAGCTTCATTACAGATGCCAACTTCAATGTTGTCTTCTGTCATTTGCCCTTCAAAGCTCTCCTATTAAAAAAAACAAACAGTTTAGTGAATCACATCAATGAAGATATAAGAAACTTATTTCTTAAATATTTTGCTAACCTTTAGTGTTAAGATAGCTGTATGAATGGCATCTTCAAGCTCCAAATCTTCATTGTATCTGTAAACAGACATTCATGTATTTCAGCACAGGACAAAGACCTTTACAACCCCAAAACTAGTAAAAGATTTTTGTTTCTCATACAAATATTATTTGTAAGCACTTCAACATTAATAGTCAAAGTTATTATTTGTAAAAGAAAAAAAAATCCTGCTTTTCCTACTGACTGTATGTAACATTACTGCAAATTTGCTGAATATAATGTTTATTGCACTCAAGTAGTTTTACATAAATGCAAAAGCTGGAGTTTAAATCAAACTTCCTGTGCATGTATAAATAAGTACACTGGAAACATCACACCTTAAGTATTTTAAAACTTTGTTCTGACAATTTTAAAAGTGTGCATTTTTAAAAATCTGGCTGTTTTATATGGAACCTGAACAGAACACAGTATCCTTTCAGAGAGGTATCAAATACATTACCTTTTCTCAAGAAACGTTTTCCCATTGACGTAATTTTTTCCCATTGCTGTTGCCTTCCATGCAAAATAAGCTCCCTGTAAAAGCAACAATCTATTGATTGAACTATTTTGTGTAACTTAGTGAAACGCTACGTATTCAATTACTTGGTAAAAAAGTACAGAAGCAATTATGAAAATACTGAGTGTTCTGAGACTGCAGGAGACAATTTTGGATCACATTAAGACTAATTTTATATAGGAACATATGCTGTGAAGCTGTACAAAATGTGAATAGGGCCCCACCTACTTTCATCCTTGCACTACTTTGAAAGATGAATTTAGTAAGTGGATTAGCATAGTTTTGATTTGGGATTCCTTAAACAGAAATAGTATATTTGCCTTTGAGAAAGCGTATACTCAAATCCTTACTGAGGCTCACTCCACATATTCTTCTTTTTGAAGATAAAGTCATGTAAGTGACTTGTTGCAAATCAGCCATCTGATCTATGTTCTCTGCTACCAGGATATTTAATCATCTCTTCTATTCCCTCCTCTGCCATGAAGACCATCAGCAGTTCTATGCCTCAATCAAACTGCCTTAAACAAGGCATCTGCACTTTGCTTTTTACTCTGGAGAATCAGGCAGTAATTCAAACTGCTGTTTGAAAGTTGCAATGATGACTACAATGATCTCATTTTTTCATCTGAAGCACTGCACCTCACACATGCATCAAAGGGTAGTTTTTCTGAAGTGAAATGCAAACCCAGCAAAAGAACTCATTTAAATTAATCACTGTCATTAAATTCCAAAGCACATGCATAACATTTCACAATGCAACAGGTTTTGGCTTAACTTCCATCCAGTTTGGAGCAGTATAAACAGTCAACCTCTTTTTTCCTAGTAACTGATCAGAACACCATTTTTGTTGGCACTATCAACTAGGTGGAAAGATATGAAAAGGGATGATCTCCCTCAGAAACAGCTGCCAGCCCTCAAGCAGTACAGGAAGATGTAAGCACAGAATGATGCAGGCTTGCTCCAAGCACCTATTGAAATGATCCATTTTGACTTCTGAAGTTATGTTAAGGTATCTTCCGTTCTAGCTCTGTATTATTGTTCTCATCACAGTAAGTATTTCATGAGCACATGCAAAGTTTCACGTTTTTTCAAAGCAGCAGAACTTACAAGTGTAAGATACTTACAGATGGATCCGACTGAAATAAATATGGCCGCCCTTCGTTCCAGCCACATATTAGCAGTGATACACCAAAGGGACGAACACCACTACAGGCAAACAAAAAACAATAAATCATCCCGTGAAAGTCAAAGGTGACTAATTATTTTTGGACATGTTTGCCTTCTCCCCAGACCAGGGCTGTGATGAGGAATGATGAGTAAACCAACAGAACAAAACCAAAACTGTCCTGCCTTGGCTGACATGTTTGTGTGCAAGATATGGAGACTCATTCTCATCCACTGCCAGTCAGTGCTCCTCCTGCTGGCCCACTTTCTATGCACATTCTCCACTGAAAAACTGCCTTTTCCACAATAAGTCCAATCACTGGGTAGCTGTTACTCATTACATTTAAACAACACAATCCTTCTAAGCAACTCTGCGATTCCAGCACGTACCCAGACTGCGTGTACTCCTGCATCACAGAAGCAATTCTCTGTACTAGCTGAGCTGTTGGAATGGGCTCGTGATAAACCAAGTAATACTGCTGGGCCAGCTTCCGAGCTCTGTGCACAAGTACTCTGAAAACAAAGACAAAACTATGTCAAAAAAATTCCAACTACAACTGAAAATGCGTAATAATAAATATCTGTTCAGGAGTTGTACATCTGGCATAACATCAATATAAGAACACAGACTGTGCTGAGTTATCTTTATCAACCAAGTAATCGCTGAAATATTTAAAGTGAAAGTAAAGTTGAATTACACTGCTTTCATTCGTTAGATACAAGATTATTTGACAAGTTAATTAATATTAAGAAAAACTTCAAGTGAATGTTGTTTACAGTGCAATACAATATAGTATTATGACATACACTTAAAAAGAAACAGCCAATTGCTACCTGTTATCTAAACTTCTTGTATGAATATGTATCTAAATGATGATCAAATAAAAATTTTTAGTACCTGTAATCTGGACCCATACCGCTGTACACTAAACCTATATGTTTGGTAATTGGTTCTACTTTGTGGACACTTCTTTCATCATACAGGATGGATTTCTGCTTCTTCTCAGTTGCCAACACCACTCCATTTGCAGCTGGAAAGGAACAAAAACTTTTTTTAAATATTAAACTAAAATTAGCAGTCAAAACACAGAAGAAGCTTATTAAACTGTAAAAATTTTCTTCCTCTCTTTCTAAAAGCCGTTCAAGCTTATAATCGTGTTAAAGAGAGATACTTAAACGAATACACCCAACACATTGTTTCTTTTATTAAATGACCATACAGCTCCTATAATCCCATTCTAAAGATTCTGAGTAACATTAATAATTGAGCAATCTACGTAACTTTTTACATCTACTTCTACCAACTGAATGTCTCCAAAAGCACCCAAAAAAGAATGCCAGGAAACATTAAACCTATTAAAACATGTGAAAATCCATTGATAGAGTAACAGAAAAAGATAAAGAAGGATCCAATACAGAGGACTCAGTACGTGATCCAAATTGGTTTAGTTTTTTAAAAAAAATAGTCAAAATCCCAAATCCTTCACTAAAGTATTTTCAGGACATACCTTTAATCCCAACTGATGGAGCTCCTGCAGCTACTGCAGCCAAAGCATATTCAATCTGAACAAGCTTTCCAGAAGGACTAAAAAGAAGATGCAAAATAAAGACTTCCACTCAGTGAGAAAAATATTCAGGCTGTGTCATGACTTTCTATTGAAATTACACTGAATGTGTGTGTTTCCAAAAGCTTTCAAGACACTGATGTTCGCTGCTGAAAAGAACCAGCAAAACACAGCTATGCTTTTTGACTGACAAGCACAGGAGGTCAATGGCACAAGACAGCAACAACTCCTGTTCCATTCCCAGGTATTCCTGCATTATTCTGGTAATGGATGCAGAATCCTCAGAGCAGAGCTGCAGATGTCAAGCAAAATAAGTTACAAGTGACTTATTCAGAAGGAGAGGGATGGAGGGGTCCATTCTCCAGCCCCAGGAAAAAGGACACCAGAGACAGCTACTCATTGGGCAAGTGATTTTGCAAGTGGAGCTATTCTCTGTGCTGTATTTCAGACACAGCTGCTTTAATAGCTGCAGAAGTAAAATCTAGTATTATGTAACTCAGTGCTTAGATGAAGAAAACAAAGCAAGCAATAATCAATCAGTGCAGTCATTTATACTCTGAGGAAATGGGGTATAAGGGTGACAAACTAGTAACTGGCGTTTTCACTACAAAACATAACAAATCAGAACAAGTTTGTAGTGCTTCTGTAAAATACAGAAAGTTTTTAACTCCCTTAGGAAACCATTTTCAAAAGCTAATAAAGAATTCAATCTGCTTGACCAGAGCAAGCATGTTGGGCTGCTTCCATCCATTAAAAATATTATTTTCATCATTTTAGGTTGCAAACTGCTTCATTTGCTCAACTGCAACAAGCCTTTAGCAATTCCTTTTGCAATTACACAGCATGACTCTTCTCTGAGAATACGGGGGCACCTCAACACAAGCAGCATGAAGATTCTTATGTCCAGTTCTTTTTATATATGCAACACAGGTCTTAATACCTTAATAGTTTCATCAAGGAAAAAAAAAGAAAGAATGGAAAGTAATTTCCTTTACTTTTAATTAATCTTCAGTCTAGGAATTAGAGCAACACCCCAACAGACCCCACTCCAGTGGCATATTCACTCTGTGCATGTCATCATTCCACATTCCGGCTGTGCACAACACCAAGTGTAAGGAGAGCAGCCACTGCCAAGTGTAGCAGGAAAGAACACAAACTCTTCTAAAACTCATCTGGTTCCCTCATTCCCACATCTGCAAAGCTTGTTCTGAAGCAAACTTTCAGGACACCACAACTCAGCTGTTATCACGCATCTCCAGTTAGCTAAGAACCAGAGAATTATTCCCCAGCCTATAGCGTGCGCGTGTGTGGTGATCCCGAGTTTGCTAAACCAAACACTCGCTGTAGGGCACTACCAGTGTCGAGACAGACCTTAACTTGGTCCTACAGCGGCTCTGTCTCACAGCAACGAGGAGACACAAGCGGCGTCCGCACTGGGGCCCGAGGTCAGCGACAGACAGACACCAGGCGGAACGCAGGACTCTCCCCGCCACCCTTCAGGAAGCCTCTGGGCAGCTGCGTGTCCCCCTCAGGGGCCTGACCCCTGCCGCTCTCCCCACACCCGTCACTCCTGTCCAGGTTCAGCCTCCGCTGCCCCCCAGCGCTCGCAGGCCCGATGACTCTGCAAAGCGCCCCCTCGGTTCTGATTCACCGTCGCCGGCAGGCCGCTCCGCTCAGGCTGCGCGCCGTCCTCACGGTGACCCAGCAGCGCGCTCGCCTCTGACCCTGGGCCGCCAGCAGCTCCTGCCCCCGTACCTGAAGGTGGTGAGGGAGAAGCTGTAGCCACGCTCCGCCATTTTCGCACCAGCCCTGCACTCCCCGCGCCGGCTCCTCGGCGCAGGCGCGGAAGCGGCTCCCGCTCCCAGGGCGAAGGCACAGCGAGCGCGTTGATTTGCGGGGTGGCGGTGTGTGCCTGAGCGTGCCGGGATGCGGTTGGCGGAGAGGCGCGCCGTGAGGCATGCTGGGAGTTGGAGTCCTCCCTCTGCCCTCCGTTGCCCCGCCTCCTTGTTATCTAGAGCAATGCTGGGACTTGAAGTCCTGTTCTTGTCCCTGCGATGCCGTGACAGGCTGAGGGTACTCGGTTTCCCAGAAGGCTCAGCGACAGGCGCACCCTTCCCGAGAGCTCGGCCTGGCCGCGTGCGGCTATGGCGGTGGTGATATTCGTCCGCTCTCCGCTGCCGCGGCTTCGCGCTCTGCTCCAGCGCTGCTGGGGGCAGCTGGAGCGCGGCCTCTGGCCGAGTGTCCTCGGGGGACAGAGCCCACCCTGGGGTAGGTCCCGGCCTCTTCTCCGCCCAGCTGAAGGAACTGGACGTGTTCCTGTGCCATCTGCCTTGAGAAGGGATTGGAGTAGATGGCCTCAAAGGTCCCTTCCAACGCCATCGATTCTGTGATTCTGTGAGAGGGCGGTGTCGGGGCTGAGGGACTCGTTCTACCTGTGAAGGGCGGAGGGAGAGAGGGCGCTGGGGCAGGAGGGCGCAGTCCTGGGGTCAGTGAGGGAGCGGGGCGGGGGCGCCGCTCTGACCTTACTTCGGGGGTGACGGCAGGATCCGTGATGTGTTTCCTCGACCGCAGGTAAAATGGGGCTTGGCTGTAAGGAATTTCTCACAGAGTCACAGAATGTGCTGACTTGGAAGGAGCACACAAGGATTATCAAGTCCAACTCAGCCCTGCCCAGGACAGCCCCAAGAGTCACACCGTGTACCTGAGAGCGTTGTCCAAACGCTTCCTGAACTTTGTCTGACTTGGAGCTGTGACCACTTCCCTGGGGAGCCTGTTCCAGTGCCCAGCCACCCCCTGGGTGAAGAACTTTTTTCTAATGTCTGACCTAAACCTCCTTTGACTCAGCTTCATGCCATTCTCTCAAGTCCTGTCACCGCAGTGGAGAGATCAGTGCCTTCCCCTCTGCTTCCCCTCATGAGGAAGTTGTAGACTGTGATGAGGTCTCCCTTCACTGTCCTCCAAGCTGAACAGACTAAGTAACCTCGCTGCTCCTTGTGTTGCTTCCCTTCCAGGCCCTTCACCATCCTTGTGGCCTTCCTTTGAATGCTATAGAAGAGCTTTATATCCTTCTTATGTTGGGGTGCCCAAAACTGCAGACAGTATTCAAGGAGAGGCTGCACCAGTGCAGAGTAGAGTGGGACAATCACCCCTCTCTTTTTCTGTCTCCTGCAGGACCAGTACTAGCTGTGCAAGGTCCGGCCCTTGTTCCACAAGGGATAAATGATGCCCGTGAGAGCAGCGCCGAGGCACCGAGCCTGCTGGAGAGCGTCCTGTGGATGGCGGCACCCAAGCAAAGGCGCACCATCGAGGTGAACCGCAGCCGGCGGAGGCATCCCAGCAAGCTCATAGAAGTGAAGGTAATCAGCCAAGTCCTTGTTTTGGAGGGTCATTGCAGAGGGAAGTACTGACTGTAAA
Organism: Lanius collurio; assembly: GCA_020086605.1. NCBI lineage: Eukaryota > Metazoa > Chordata > Aves > Passeriformes > Laniidae > Lanius > Lanius collurio. Next base: position 25,324,563 of record JACBWW010000012.1, on the reverse strand, counting down.
AGCCCTCTGGACTTTGTTTATAATTAAATAAACTTAAAAGATACTATAATCTTTAAAATCCTTTGTAGTAGATACATTCATCATGTGTGACAATAGTCTGAGGTTAAATAAACAGTGACACAACAAAATGGGAATTTTGGCTGAACAGATAATGTAAATGGAAAAGGCCTACATTTTCTGGGCATCTAATTGAGTCCATAGGTCTTTAGTCTTCCAAACATAAATAGGCATACTGAATTTACAGGCTGTTCTTAGTAGTAACCATTACAACCATTACAACAGCAACACTTTACAGAAAAATTACATAGAAGAATACTGTTTGAAATGGTAGTTGAGTTTCTCTACTCTTTCATTTAACATTTTTATTTGCAGCCATTCCCTGTTTCTTTTTTTGCTGCTGTTCAAATGACAAAATTTCCTGTTTTCCACTGTCATTTTAGAGGAACATAGATGTTTGTCCTGAGTGTGGAAATTTGAAGCAGAAACACGTCCTGTGTGGCTATTGTTACGCAAAGGTCAAAGAAGAAACTCGACTGATACGGATGGAAATACATAAGAAGGAAGGAGGACCATTTAATGCTCCAGCTGTGGAGACTGTTGTCCTTTATGAAGGAGAAAAACCCACAGAAAAAGATGCAGGCAAGCGGATCATTGAAAGAGCCAGGAAGCGTCCATCTTGGTTTGTTCAAAATTGATGCTGTAGGATTAATGGTAGCAAAAGCAGTTGCTGCAGGAAGAGAATTCATGATTTTCAGTAATGTTTTTCTCATTCACTCAGTGTGAACAGAACTGCTCTGAACTTCTGGGAAGCCTGCTTGAATTCTGTGTTGTACCATATGATTTTACAGTCAGTGTTTCTCTAGCATGCAGTGGGAAATGCTTCTCAGTGATACATCATAGCAGTCAACAAACAAATCAGGATCTGCCTTGGATTTGGATATCTGCGTACAGTACACTGAACAATTTGTATGCTAATGTTCTATGCTGGTTTTGTAAATAACCTCTTTTAAACAAAGTGAAAACATTCACAGATGTACAATAAAGTGTTTAGTGACCTGGGGAAATTTATTTCTGGTTTTGGCTGCTGTTCTTATGGAGGGGAAAAAAATGTTGAAAAATAGTGTTGATTAGAAACAAATGATATTTGCAAGGAAAGATGCAGTTATTTGATGATTTCCTTTGTGTGGCTCTCTCCACAATGCTGCTGTTTGAGTTAATTGGTGATACTCCTGGGTTTGAGCAAAATAGAGGTTTCCACATAATATTTGCATTTTTTCTGCACTGGACGAAGACTGAGTGTTCCTTGCTATTGTCAGTACACAAGATAATTTTCTGTCTTAAAGGGATGTGGAAAGCCTGTTCTCCCCCCTCAAATTACACTTGTTTTTTTGAGTAAAAAACCAAATTGAAATGTAATGACTATAAATCTGTAAATGTGACAAGGGGTCAAAGCTGGCTCTTTGCAGCCACTGCTGTTCAGTAGTCTGGGTGGTCATTGTGTGCTTGGAAAACCGTGAAGGGCCGCAGTGCCTTCGGCTGAAGTCCTGGGCAGAGAGGGGGCAGCTCTGCCTCTGCTCTCCACTAGTGCCCTTCAGAAGTGCAGCTGCAGCACCTCCCTGGATTTTCACTTTGGTTTTAGCCACACAGCAGCATCACTGCCTTAGGGATTTAAGTCTGTTTTCAGTTTGTTTGGTATTTCAGTATACATATGATGGCCTTTGGTATTGTGGCTCAGCCACCCTATTAGCTATTTGCTGCCAAAAAATGCAAACTTGCCCCAACCCTATCTGGGTGGTCCCTCTATTTCCTTGGCACTTGAGTGTATGTGCTCCTTTGCTTCCTGGTTCAGGGAGCTGTGCTGCCTTAGAACTGTTCCCTGGCTTTCTACAGCATGTGTTTTTTTGGTGGGGATCTCCCTGTAGGGATCTTCTGTCAGGGTCAGACTGTGGACTGTAGGAATATGAAAGAAGACAGCACCGGACCACACTTTCCACAACAGGCTTCATTGGTAGTTGGCTGAGCTCCTTATGCCTGCTTAAGGAGTGGGCTGGAATGCTTCACTTCTGCTTTGCTTGCTCTGGATCCCATTCTTTGAAGCATAACTTGTAGTAACAGATGTTAGTGGAGATCATGCATTTCCTCCATAAATAATGGGAGCAAGGGAATAACGGAAGCTGATAAGTAAATTGATGCCATTCAGTTGACAGTATCCAAGCAAACAACATAAGTTCTTTTGATTTGTCCAAACAGGATTTAGCCCAGTTGTGCCTTTTTTTTGCTTGTTCAGAAGTGAAGCCAATAAAAGGCATCCAGCAGGAAGTGGAATGGAAAGCTAACTTTTGACAGAGCTGCATGGGTTGAGACTGACATTTTAGAGGTGAGAGTAGCCCAGCAGTAAGGCAGATACATACATGCCTTTCCCACAGGGCAGTGTATTTTAGAGAGAGGTGAGGGTCTTTTTATTTGTCCACATATAGGACCAATTGCACCTTGCCAATTGCATTTAGTTGCCTTTTAGATATTAATATTTCACAGTTCTGTAGGAAAAGATCTGAATAAGCATCACTTCCTCCAATGTTAGTGAATCCTTATGGGTAAGAAATCAAACAAAGGGGCAAGACACCTGCATGGATAAGCAAGGAGCTTCTGGCAAAACATAAAGAGAAGAAGGAAGCTTATGGAAGCTTGTGGAAAAAGGGGCAGGGTTCTTGGGCACTTGGGAGGGGTATAGGAGTGTTTTCAGAGTATGCAAGAATGTGATCTGGAAGGCTAAGATCCATCTGGAATTAAATCTGCCAAGGGATGTCAAGGACAACAGGGACTCCCATTGGTATACCAGTAGCAACAGGAAGATTTGGGAAAACATGGGCCCCCCCGCCCCTGGTGACAAAGGATCCAGAGTAGGGGATTAGGGAAGGTCTCTTTTTGCTTAATTGCTAAGGCAGCCCTCAGGAAGCTGTGACTCTGTAGGCAAGTGAGAAAGTCCAGAGAAAAGATTTTTTGTTGAGGAGAATCCATTTAGAGTTGTGGGTATCGAGGCCTTGATGGGATGCACCCTCAGGTGCTGAGGGAGCTGGGAGATGTTATTTGTAAGATCATGGAGAGGTACATGGGAACTCAAACTTCAAAAAGAGCAAGAAGGAAGACAGGATCCAGGGAACTACAAGCCAGTTAACCTCAATCCCTGGAAAGGTGTTGGAATGGCCTGGTTGTGTGGCTACTGAAAAGCTTTCAGCAGAGAAATTTTCCAGCTCTCTGTTTTATCCTGTGAAAGTTTGCTTTCTCATGCAGGCTAACTGAAAACTGTTAAGAGGTTTTTGTAAACCAAGACTTTATCTTGCTCCTGTAGCCTGTTTTGCAGTCTTGTTATGGTAGACTGGAGAAAATATTTTGAAATGGGTGTTGTAGAATCTTAACCAATCATTCTGTGAGGTGGTTGATCAAGGGACCAATAATCTTATGCCATTCTAGTGAACTGACATATATAAACGAGTCTGTGGATTATTAAAGGATTCTGTTCTTCCTGGACTGAATTTATGTCGTTATTCTCGCAATCCCCAGTGCAACAGCAACATGGGTTGTCACCTCTAAGCATGCAGACAAAAAAGAAGGTTATGAGAAGTAATCAACATGGATCAACTGAGGGGAAATCATGCTTGACCAACCAACCATCCTTGTTGATGAAATGACTGGCTGAGTGGATGAGGGAAGAGCAGTGGATAATGTCTGTCTTGGCTTCAAGGCTTTTGATGCCGTCTTCCACAGCATTCCCATAGGCCAGAACTGTCTGAATGGCAGATCCCAGAGCGCTGTGATCATCACCACAGAGTCCAGCTGGAGGCCTGTAGCTGAAGATGTTCCCCAAGGCTCAGCAAGGGGTCCAGGCTTATTCTACAACGATCATTGAGGGACTGAAGGACAGGCTGAGGGAGCTGGGCCTGTTCAGCCTGGAGAAGAGACAACAGAGGGGATCCTATCAATGCATAAAATGTGCCAGGTGAACCTGCTTTAGCAGGAGGTTTGAACTAGATGATCTCCAGAGGTCCCTTCCAACCCCAACCATTCTGTGATTCATTTCATGGACATACAGTTTATGTTGGTTCTTCATTTATGCAATCCTGACAAGAGGAGATGCTTGTCAATGTTTCATAGTTGTTTCTGAGTAATGTGAGGGGAAAGTCATTTGGTATTCATGGTGTCTAAAGGAAAAATTAGAACCAACTGATAAATATTGAAGATTTGTATATTAACTGATGTTAATTTTCCAGAGAAGAAATTCTCTTCAGTGAGAGTCAGAACAGTCTTGTTTGAATGACTTTTCCTTCAAAAGAAGAGCAAAGCTCATTTTCATAGCTTTATTGTGTTAACCCTGACAAGGTAAAGCTCCATTACTTTCAAATCAAATTGTAAAAAAAAAAAAAAAAAATCCTCTAAAATATGTAGGTCTGTTACTTGAAATAAGCCCTGTTTATATGTAATTGTAGAAGAAATATAAATTGCAATAGTGGTAATATAGAAACACACATTTTTAGAAACAGTATAAATTAAAATTAACAAAAGGCAAGCTGGTTATTGCAAATTCTGTACTTTAGAATCCATTTACAAACAAAAATTTTAGGCACCAGTAATTTAATTTTGATTCTTTGGGTACCTGCTAGAAGTTGAAATAGACATTTTTTATCTGAAAATTGTGTATGATTAAATACATATGATATTTGATTAAATTTTTTCTTCTATAAGGATTTTATGTAAAAATTAATTTATTTTACATTTTAGAAAGATCCATAAAGATGATGTAATGTCCTAAAATATAAAGATGCAGGTTGCTAAACAATTTTGTATATTACTTAAGATCTGCAGACACAGAGGCAATTGAATAAATTACAATATACTTAGAGGCTAAGTATAAACCAAGTTCGTCCTTAATCACCCATTTAGTAAGGAAATGTTAATAAAATGTTTCTGCACAAAGAGTCTTCATCGATGCTGTTGAACAGACTGCCATTTGATGTAAGATACCCTCCTTCAAAGCACTAGGTGGCAGAGCAGTGCAGGTTTCGGGCAGGTGCAACACAAAAGCCCGAGATTTCAAGTGAGATAGGAAACTGTCAGATTCAAAGAATTTGCATCTGTGTCAGCAGAACATCTGCGAAAAGACTGGAGTTGATGAATACGAAGAAAAATACAATGATTGTTATAAGATATAAATTAATTGTTCCAACTAGATTTGATTCAATCTATATGGAGAACTAATACACTGGCTTTTGTGTATATTTATGCACTTCTGATCTTTGCTGGGTGAATTATTTGAAATTGCAGTTTTACCTATCATTTCTCCTTAGTTACAGATGGCTTTTCATGTTGTTTTTCATGCCTAACATATTCAGATAGTTGACATTTTATTTATGCAGCTAGAAAGTCACAAAAATAATAGGTCTGATGGCATTCCAGTGAATTTTGAGGTATAATTGTCTTGAATTCATAGAGCCATAAGGATCTATTTATAAACAGCAGACATAAAAGAAAAGGAAACCAGTTTGATGTTTAAAAAAATATTTGTTGCTCAGATAGGAATAGAAGATGTTGTTCCATGTCAAACTTTTGAAATATTTTAGAAGCGCAGGAGTGATAAAGGATCCTCTGTCTTTAGAACTTGTGAATTAGTATTTAAATAAGATATTAACAAAATTCCTTCTTTCACTTCACATGACTGCATTGTGTAATTTATGCTGTGCCTGAGTATCAGTAAATATGAGATGTTTCCAAATAATTTACCTCATAACCTGCCAGAGACTTAAGAATGGGGCCAGCTGGAAGGAAAACCCGCTAAATGAATGAGAAGAGAGTACACTATGCAGCAGTGATGGATCTAGTTTTGCATACTCCTATGTATATTCCTAGGAAGTTCTGTTGAAGTCAGTGGTGTATAATTCAGGAGAAAATTTGGTCCAATGTACTGAAATCCTGGGCATATGGATGTATGCAGGTAAATACATTTTTAAAGCAGGTAGATATATTTTTAAACCAGAGCATGTACCTGGGAAACTATTGCTGGATACCAAACAGATTTGGTTTACGGCTGAACACTAAGTTTGATTAATGCAGTAAATTGACTCTAATCAGTTGATGTCTTTCAAACATCTTATATTTCAGTTTCAGTTCTTTTATTTTCCTCACTGGTTGAGAACAATACACATACTTAGAAGAAAGTTTTTAGGATTTGTTTTATATTTTGAAGTGCTGGATAAACCTATGAAAAAGAAACCTGAAACTGGAGCATAAGACCCAAAACAAAGCTTTTTGTCAACATACAAAATTTGGCAGTGAGTTCTCTGGAGGGCCACTGCTGAGTCCTGTGATTTTTTTTTTTTTTTTTTTTTTTTTTTTTTTTTTTTTTTTAAATAAAGCAAATTTCCTGCTTCTGAGATGGTGGGTCAAAAGTGAAGAAGCAAAGATTGGGAAAAGCACTCAGCAGAAATCCAGTCCTACTTTATAATTTTCTAGCGAGTTCTACCTTTTAAACCAATCCTAAGATTTGAAAAGTTGGGATATACTTTTCCAAATACACAGGTATCTGACTGTTTCCTTTGGTTTCTTCAAAGGGTACAGACTCTTCTCTGGACAAGATGATTCTGATGGAGTTGTTCTCACTAAACAATCATACAGAAATGTTCTGACATGTCCTGGATGTAAGAGAGATTAACACTTTATGTGTCCTAAATTTGGAATCAGCTCACCAAGGTTCAAGAGGAATAAGCACCATAAATGCAGCATGTCATGGTGTAGGAAGGAAAATGAGCCCCTACTTACAGGGCTGCCAGCTCTTACATGCATTCCCAAGGTATGCTAAAGCTGTTTCTATTCCCAGCCCCATCAGCTTGTCTATCACTGTGGCTTACAGCTCTGCTTTCCATTATGCTGTAGCTCTAGAGCACATTATGTGATATTCTCTCAGTGGAACTAAGGATTTTGAACAGCTTGTTGGAAAGATATATATTTCATTTTATAATCTGGGATTACTATTAAATACAAAGAATAGAGGTTTTGAAGGGGCTATACTGAACATAAGTATAAATATATATATGGCTCAAAATTGACAGGCCAGTCCTGTAGGAGAGGTTTGTTCTAAATGTACTATGTTTGGCAGTTCCTACTCATTCATCTTTTGACAGTTCCTACTCAGTCATAGTCAGATCAAGTAGAGCATCAAAGGTGTTTTGAATAACATCAGGAGTCTGCTCAATTATAGATATCTTATATAATTCTGTCTCTCTAAAACAGAATAAATGGTACCTTGGTCTTCAAGAAGCCATTGATTTCCATAGGATTTCTTTTAAAATGAAATTTTAATTCCAAGTGACTGAAAGGCAGGCTATAAAACATTAAGCTGTTGTCTACTGTTGTAGTGTGGAAAGTCAATTAATGAGATCATGATATCTCTATTTTTAAATTTACAATTTTTAAAATGGAAGTCAAGGAAATAAAAATTAAGCCTGTACATTTCCAACACCCTTCATGATACATCAGTGGAGCCCAAGGGTCCCTTTCTGCCATAGTCCTTTGGATAAAGTAATTTGTGAAAAAGAAGGTAATCTTCTAGGAGTTTTGGAGAATGCTCACACATTTCAATTTCTATTGCCCCACATAAGTACTTTTCAGGTATCTTTGTCCAGCGCAGAGCAGATTACCACAGGGTTACTATGGAAAAGGAACAGAGGAAGGGTTAAAGACCAAGAAGGTCATTGGCAAGTATGTAGAAGTAAGAGGCATCCAGTGTCTGTGTGTGTAATACAAGGAGTGCAACAGGATCTGCTGCAAGAAATGCAGCTGAGAAACTGCAAAGTGCTCGTGTGTGTGGCACAAATACCACACGCCCATACACCACTTTGGTAGTAGCAAATTATTTTGGAAGTTAAGTGGCATGATTACTACATGACAGGTGGCAAACTGAAGTGCCAAAAGAGCAAGTGAATTCCTCAAAATTGCTCCCTCAGTTGGTGGCAGGGGAAGGAACTGGAGCTATTTGCAGATTATCAGCCTGTTGTGTTCTCTGCTGTCACAGGCAAGGGAATAATGACAATTATCACTTGTGGTGACTGTTAATGTGGCCAGATTTGTGTTCTGATCGAGTAAACAACTGCAAAGATACCATATATGAAAACATTTGATGGGACACAGGCTCATGAGGGCATTTATCCAGAGCTCTTCATATAAACTGGAAATCTGGTTTATTATTAAAACATGCCCCCTTTATTGATTCTTTTTTCTCCTTTCACTTGAAAACAGGAGGAAAAACAGTGGGAGTTTTGCAGGAAGCTTTCAAGGACCAAACCAAATCACTTCTCATCTGCAGAAACAGTGTCTTATGCTAAAAGAAAAGCCATTCTGTGCAGTGAGGTTATTTATAAAAGTATGACTCAGCTGGACAACAATGGCAGAGTCTGTCCCCAGGAATTTTTAATGTATAAATCTAAAAATAAGTGTAATCTTAGAAGTAAAAGACTTCTGCTCCACAGATTAGACCCTTTTGGCCCAGAAATAAGGTGCCTCCTTTATCTGCTACAAGTAAGACATTCTGTCTGATAGGAAAAAAGAAAAAAAAAAAGCAACACAAACAATACAAGCGATTAAATTATTAGGAAGAGAAACCCCGAGAACATAAGATCCAGAGATCACTCACAAGCAAAACCAGCAGTACCAATGTGCAAAGAATTGGTTTAGATAATTTCTCAAATATTTTTTCCTGTGAGACACTTCATACCTAAAAATACAAAGGAAGAGAATTTACAGTAACTCCTTCCCTTTTGTTTCTGATCAAAGAGCTGTACTTCATTTTCAAGCCACCAGAGTGTATCTTCCACATCTTGCTGATTTGGCTGATACAAATTCAACAGGCAACCAATTGAGAATAGTTAGTTTTGATCAAAAGTAATTTAATTCTTTTCAGTTTATTGATGTTATAATAACCCTGATTGCAATGACTATATCATCCCAAGAGGATATACATTGACTTGTTAATATGATTTTCAGTAATTCTATCTGTATCAGGAATATAGCACTTGAAGCAAGAAAAAAATAGCCTCCATAACCTTTGACAGACCTTATAGTTACTTACATTTGGGTCTGACAAATATGAAGGAGAATCTGAGACTTTAAGAAAGATTCCTTTATTTTCAAAGATAAAGCTGAAATGAAAAAGTGATGACCAGGGATAAATATGGTTCTCTGAGTTTTCCCTGCCTGTGGCGGTAAAAAAATAGAAATATGAAAGTTACTTGCTGAATTTAAAGCTGTAGAGAGCATTGTCAGGCAGGCTGCTTTTTGTGAGTTCTGTATCTGTATCCCAGGAGAATTTCTCTTACATATTCACTGGTGATCATGCTTACAAGTAGTTCTCCTTAAAAAAGCAAGGAGTAGAAAAAGCTGTGAGAAAAATGTGAGTTACAAGGCTCTTACTTCAAGAGTAAAATCCACAGTTACTTTGGCCAAGTAATAGGGATCTGAATTTCATCATTCAGCATCTTCCCTTCAGTCTCAGAGGAGTAGTTTTGGTAAATAATATCTATCTGACTTTCTTAGGTTCTGGGGAGGCAAAAGGGAGCAGAGACACCAACTTTGAGGCTTATTGCTGCGGCAAGAACTGCCTTCTGTTGTCTTCCATGGTCTCTTCATGCTCTGCTTTCCCGGACTCCATCCATGAGGCAATTCTTACTGCAACGCTTCAATATTTAAACATTTGCATGGTAATTTGTAAATTGGCCATGGTGGACTTCCCTTTGCTGCTTACTGCCCCACCAAAATACACATACCTTTGGCATGTCTTATGATTTCCCAACCTGATCACTTACTTTCCCCATTTGAAATGTTAAGAAAACACTAACTATTCAGCACCTTTTTTAAAAGAAGATCTTACATTTTATACAGCCTGATTTTCCTAGTATCCTACTCCTATTTTCTGTGTATGGCCTTAGGACTTATTTCACCTTTGGTAAACTATTGATGTAGGCACTGTACATGGAAAAAAGCATGGTTCCATATTTCCAGCCAGCTACTGCTGAGCTCTGCAGTAGCCCCTCTGGATTTTGCAAAAAATGAATTAATGCAGGGCAGTAATAAAGCACTATGCTCAGACTTCCTCTATTTTTTTGTTTGAAATCCTGGACTGGCACACTTCCTGACTCTTCCTCAGTCATTTTCCAGCAAAGCAAAACTCTGAGCCAAAGCTCCAGAACCGGTCAACAGCTCAGTGCAAATTATTTTCAGCATTCAGTCCCTGAGACAGTCAATAAATGTGGAGGACTCCCTGTACCTTGTTGACTTCTTCTTTCCAGTTTGTATTTTCCTTTAAAGAAATGCACATTGTGCTTCTCTGACATTCAGCCCCTACAAAAGACAGCTTTGTGTCTGCACAACGCCAGTGGCAGCAATACGTAACACTAACAACAATGAAGAGTCCATGCTGAGAAGGATCCTTCATCTGCTCACTTGAGATCTGAATTCATTTTTTTTTCCTATTTCTGATCATCTTGAAAGACACTGGCAACATACAGAAGAAGAGGTCTGATGCATCACTCATTATGCTGAGACTAATACAGCTTTATATCTTATTTTAGCTACAGAGGAAGTCCCAAGGCCATGGGGGATTATCAGAAAAGTAGCAATATGGAAATGTGGAGGGGGAAGGGGATTCAACAGCTGGAGAGCCCTCAGTGCTGGTGCTCTATAGGGAAAACAGAGATCTCATCATAAGTGCCAAGGCTGTGTTGTAAACACACTAATCTCATAGGGTCATGCAAAGACAGCGTGGATTGTTTGTTGAGGACCACCACCAGTTATGGATTTTATATCCTGTAGTGACCATCATGGTTTTGATTCCCCTGCCATGTAGTGCATCTGACTGCTATACCTTTTGATTAATTAATGCACTGTTTTTCTTGAAGCCAGCAGAAAGCCACGTTTTGTAATTAATTAATTTTTAATATTGTATCTGTGTATGAGAAGTAGTTTAATTAGCCCATCACTTTTCTTGAGGGGTAAGGTTTTTTCCTACTACTTATTCACACATATTCCATTTAGTCTTCTAAGTAGCAGAAAATTTCTTTATATTTTAAGAACAGTTATTGACTAAACAAGTTCTCTAGCAGAGAAATTAATTACTTCATTGCCTTGTTCAGAAATTCTTTTCAAGTGGGTGACCTTGTCACAAGTTAATAACTAGAAATGTGGATCACTCTGGGAAGCATATATGCAAATTTAGCAGCTGAAAGAAAGCTGCCATAAGGATAGTTAATTATGTCATTAAAAAGTGCCTTTTTACTTTCTCTCTGCCATTTCATGTAAAATCCCAAATCCATTCTCCCTCTTGCTTTCCACATTCCTTTGTCTCAGTGAAGCTATCCATTTTGTTTCACTATAGCCACATCTCTGAATGATCTGTTTTATCACAGAATGGTTTGGGTTGGAAGGGACTTTAAAGATCATCTAGTTCCAACCCCCTGCCATGGGCAGGGACAATTTCTTCCCTTATTTTCTTCCAAGAATTGTGGCGGTTGGACTGGATGATCTGTAGAGGTCACTTCCAGCCCTAACAATTCTGCAATCTATCTTTTTCATTGTTAGCTATTGCACAAAACCCCTTATCTTCACCCTCACTGAAGTCTGAGACAGCTTATGTTCTTCCCTAGCTCCTGAAAACAAATACTTCCTTCTTCTGATGTCTTGCTTTGAAATGTGTTTGGGATTTGGCATTTCCATTCAGTTTACTGGGGAAGCTACAAGGATGCACAAAAGCCTTGTTCAGGAAAGGTGATGCAAAGTGTTATTAAGGAAGAAAAACAAAAAGAAAGAGAGGGAAGCAGGAGGGAAGAAGGCAGATCCTGTGTGCTTGAAGATGTGAGGTTAGGCTCAGATGGAGAATTGCTCCAGGACTCACTCTCCCAGATGTTGTGTGTGCAGCCGCAGCTGCATTCCTGGAGTGCTCCACCTCACATGCTCAGTTGTGGGGTTTTCCACTCTGCTATTTAATAATTCAGCTGGGAAGACTGAGCAACCACTGACTGAATTATTGAAGGTGTAATTAAACTGGCAAGAGTTGAGGGGAGCATTTGAACATTTTCTTAGCAAAAGTAAAGAGTTTCCAATGAAACAAAATGATACAGGTAAATTCAGTTACTACCCTGAACCTTTTCCCCCTCCCTCTGGTACACAGCTGAGGCAGTAGTTGTGAATACTGGTAGTGAGTTTTCCAGGAAAACCACCCAGCTGTTCAGAAGGTGGCCAACTTCTGACACTACAGGGAAAAATGAGCTCTCATCTTCCACTTCTTTTTCTTCTGTAGCAGCAGTGGTGAGCTCCTGTTTAAAGGAAAGGTCATGCCCCTACATAGAAGGTCTGGGTAAATATTGAGCTATTCCATGCAAAAATTCAGCAGCTTCTGCATTGTAAAAATTAATACAGGCTGTGAAACTGCTTCCTGGTTGCCTGGAGTTCCTCTGAGGTAGAAATAAGGAGTTCACAATTTTGTCCTATGTGTAGCAGAGTTCTTAAGGGTTGTGACAGATACAACTCAGTAAAATTAGACCTGATAATGAAGCAAAGGTTATTTTAGATGGGCTTCCTCTTTGAAAGACTTGCGCTGATCTTGGCTGTCTTGCTCTAACCTAAAAAGGCATAAGCTGTGGAAATCAGGTTTGACAGGATTTTATTTAGCCTAGGAAATGTTTGCATTAATTCTAGGATTTAATCATTCCATCATTCTACAGCTGAGAGCTGTAGTTGTGAAGAAGTTGTGATGGGTGTCTCTATCAAGTTATTCCAGCTCATATGGGACAAAGCCTGGCCCTAAAAAATGCATCTTTTCTTTCTTTGCGTCCTTGTCTTTATGACTATGGTTAATGGGAGGTATCATTTCCCAGGGAATATTTTTTCCCTCCTACTTCAAAGTTTTCTCCTTATCTGATTTTAGTTGGATCTTTTGGGGTTCACTATCCTTTTTCCTCTAGAGAAGAAGAAAGACTGTGTTAATAAGATAGAAGGTATAACCTTCCCTTCAAAAGCTTTGGGTTGGAGCAGCAGAATGTGGACCATCCATTTTGCCTCCCCTGCCCCAGTACAGAAGTAGCCTTTGCCCTGCAAGTGTGATTGAAGCAGTGTCCAAGCAGCCTTGGATCCAGTGTCAGAGTGTGGCTGCTCCAAGTCACTAGCTCCTAGATTTATTTAATAGCCAGAGAAACCGCTATGTTGGGAGGAATTCCAGGAGAAACCTATATCCATGGGAGGAAGCCAAAAGTGAAAAGGCATGGAGAAGTTGAGAGAATTTAATGAAACAAAATACTTCAGAATTTTTAAAAAAACAACACCATGGAAGCACTTTAAAATAAAGAGCAATTTCTCTCCATAGGCATAGGCTGCTTTGAAAATTTCACTTATATTCTCCAGTTGTATTTTTCATTTTTTAAAATTTGATCTCACTTAGCTTTTTTTGAACAGTTTATGACAACTAAGCACCCAGCAGATTGTTTCTGTGTAGTCCAGATACTCTTGGGAAAATGGTGAAGGTAATTTATGGAGCAATTATCTTATGACCTGAGATATGCCTGTAATACAGTTTGATAATGAATAAAAAAGTGTTGCCAGAGACAGTTAAAAGGCAGGTGAAATATGGTTTATTTTGTTATTGTGTGAGTTGTTGTGGAATAGGACAGGTGGCATAAAGAGAAGTTAAGCTCCACCCCCCACCCACCTGCCCCAGGTATATAAATGCAAACATTGTATTGTCTATGCCAGCAGGGGTTCTGAGCACTTCTTTAAGCAGAGAATGAAGTGGAAACGTGAGACTCATATGAGATTCCTTAGGTAATTTCTGACCAATTGGCAGAGATAAAATTGACTCTGCAGCAGAAATACGACTCACAAAAGTCTTGAAAGCAAATATTCTCAGTGCTTCAGGCAATTATATGGGACTCCCAAATAAACTGGAGTATTTCCTCAATTTGCTCTCTTCCAGAAGTCTCCTTCTTTGCTTCTTTTGTGTTGAGCTTATGGTCTTTGTCTCTCTACCTTGAGATAAACCAGAGGCAAAATGCATTTACACAAGGCACTGTACTTTGTTACATTTCAGCTAATTACTGTACCACTGACCTTACCCTCAAAACTAGACTAGACTAAACTTCTCCAGTAAAATCATGTATGAGTTGTGTATTGAGCCAGCTGCCAGATATACTGGAGGTTGCAAAGGCTGCCAGACTTGTGAAGTAAGCAAGCACGGGGAATAGGAAAACTTGTGTTGAATCATGAGGAATGGGTAAGCCAAAAAAAAGGATGCTGAATGAAACAGGGAGGATGAACACAGAGGAGCTGTGGCTGATATTGGTAGACACCCAAGTCACTTCCTACTGAGCCGGACTCACATCCCACATCCTTACTGGTGTGTTACAATGGAGGCTGGGAAGGTTCCCTTCTGCTGTCATTGAGGCTGGGATGCAGGCACTTCAAGCAGAGTTGCCAAACTGTGCTCTGGCAAGTTTTGCAGGAGACCTGAAGCATTTTGAGAGAGACATTTAGAAGAAGCAGCATCTCACACTGAGAGAAAAACACAGCAGAAGGGAGAGGTGCTGTTCTCCATGGAGGCACGTCACACTGGCAGCTCATCTCCCACTGAATTTTTGTCAGCGTGGTGATTTGGGAAATGAATACATAGTCTGACACACCAACCCTGGAAGTTGCTGAACCTTTGATGAAACTGGTGCCAGCTGTAATAAGAAAATGTAACAATTGTGCAGTCACAGCTCCAGATCACATTGCGCCTTTTCTGATCCCTTGTGCTGTGCCTCCAACATGGAGAGCTGTCTAGCACAAAGTCTGCCAGCAGGCTTCCGGCTGCTTTCTCTACTTGCAGACGCTTAGGCAGACACGCTGACACTTGCTAGGTTTCAGCTTTGCTTGTCCTTAGTCCCTTGGCCCACTTCTCCTTTGGGCAGAGAAAGCTAAGAATTGTATGTGGTTTTGTAGGTTGTACTGCTGGGTGCCAACTTTTGTCTCCATCTCTCCCAGTATCTCCTGAGTGCTAGATTTGCATTCTGGAAACCATAGAATGAGTAAGATGCAGTGGGGATGACCACCTCAAATGAGAAAGAGAAGTCCCTTGACTGCTCCCAGAGGCATGAGGGAGGCTTGAGAGAGGTCCATTCCAGTGACCTCTTAAAAAACAAACAAGAAAGCATGTTTGGATGAGTGGGCACTTCTAACCTGAAGCTACAAATGAATGTCTGAGAGTTTGGGGTTACTCTCTCTGTCCCACAGTGGAAACAAAAGAAAGAGAAACAGATCCCCACAGCCAAGGTAAAATTCATTTCTTCTAGAAACCAGTTTCTCAGGACAAAGATAGTAACATTCACTTTACAACTATTCTCACCTTGAATGAGAAAAGAAAGCAGACTATTTTCATTTTATTTCAGATATCCAGGGTGGTCTTTCGGCTGTGTCTGTCTTGTGGCTATTTCCAAATATATTAATTTAAACTAAACTTTATTTTCCTAGAGGAAATAACCCAAAAGATATAATTTTCCTCTCTTATCCTGCTCATTGAAGATATATGATGTGCAAGGATTATAGAACATCCATCTCTGCTCCCCCCAGTGTTTCAGTAATGTTTTCAAGTCTTAGGTCTCTACTGAGGTTTCATTCTATTTTTTAAAAAGTGGAAAAAAGGAAAAACAAAATGTAGCTTCCAGCCAGCCCTCTTTCAATATGACAGGGTAGATCTCTTATCCCTTATCTGGATTCAGTGAACTTTTTCCCACAGGTACTAGCATCGTGACAGCTCAGAATTGTAAAATCAAAACAACTGAGCAAATTAGCTGTGCAGTTTGCATGAAAAATTGATGTTCTTTGGAAGATGGATGAAGAAGTTGGGGAGGAGAAACTAAGGGACAAAAAAGAAAAAGACAAGATTAGGGTTAAGGTCAGGGTAACGGGTTGGGATTAGGGTTAGATTTAGGGTTGGGTTAAAGTTAGGTTTAGGGTTAGGGTTTAGGTATGTTAGGGTTTGGGTTAGGGTTTGGGTTAGCATTTGGGTTACACTTAGCAAGTCAGCGAGTCAACGAGTCATTGAGTAGGTCAGTGACAAAAGACATTTTCCTCTTGGAACATTTTTTTGTCAGATTTTTAGATTTTCAAAGACTTGTTGAAAAATGTGGTCATCTGAATGTCAAGTTTAACAGTTTTTTGTGCTGTGTTGTAGGATAGGAATACAAAAATTTTTCTGAAAGGAAATCCAGAATAATATATGCATGTCTGGTAATTATGGGATTTTTTTCAAGGTCTTCTATACTGCTGTTTCACATTTATCCCGGGAAAGTACAAAGCACAGGTGCAAGCTTGTCCCTTGTGGTCTGGGTAACATTCTCAAATTAGGTCTGAGGCAGAGTCTGGAGGTGTGAGAAGCAACTCCATCTTCAAGGCAGTCACATTGATGCCTTAAGAGGCCTCCTAGAAACAGAGACTAGACTGGAGTAAGGGAATAAGGTAGGTATTTGTTTGAAAGGCCTTCAAAGGTACCCCTGGGGAGCCACGGGCTGTTGCCAAGATGGACCCCAAGATAGACAACAGCTCATGAGTTCTTCACAGTTTTACAGGTTTGGTTCATTTGCATATAATGGTTAATTCTCCAATTAAAGCTTCAGTTCATGATGTAATTCCTATTAGCTTGCCCCCCCTTTAGAGGCTTTTGGTTTATACTTTTTGGGCCTAGGACAGTCTGGGTGTCCTTGGAGAGCAGGCCCAGAGAGGCTTTCCTATGTCTGCCTAGCACCAGAGAGCAGAAGTTCACAGGCTACAAGAAACTTCAGAGTTACTCACTAAGCAGTACAGGATTTGAAAAATATGAAAGTTAAAACCAAAGGCATGAACACAGGCAGCCGCCTGTGCACTGAGGCAGCCAGCAGAAGCCCCGGTTAGTGTTCATTTAGGTTATAGCAGAAGATCTTCATGGAAATAAATGGGGACCTCTTCTTGCTTGCAGCTTAACCCCCTGCAAGTGGTGACTTGTTGCCGAAGCAGCTATATGCATTTGTGGTAACTTCCAGGGGAGGTGAGCATATCAATGGCAGTGTGTGCTACCACAATGGAGGGAAATCCCATTCTGGGCTGTGGGTAACCATCAAGAGGACAGCTTTTTGTTTGTGGATAGAACTGCCAAGCATTAGGATTTATCACAGAGGTGAGCTGCTTATCACAAATGCTCCAGGGAGGACAGAAGGGAGGCCAGGTTAAGCCAAAATGGTGACATTCCAGATTTAAATTCCAACAGCTGCTCGAAAATTTGGTATGGCAGTATACATGGGAAATCCTCAGGGATTAGGTTTTTCCAAAAGGGGTTTTTACAGTAAGACTTCAAACTCAGAACACCCCAAATTAATTAACTGTATGTACAGATATTCAATTTTTGAGGATTATGTGTTTACTTGTGTGGAAGCTAAACAGAATGGGTTCCCAGGACAGCTAATTTCCTATAATGGAATTATTTACAATAAAAGTGCAGATAATTCCTGAGACAATGAAGCATTTGGTGTTGCCTGAAAAGAGTGTTGTAAAAGGGCATAGGCAGCAGGGCATTATTAAGTGTGGCTCTCCTAAAAGGTCTGCATTGACATGTTATCTGCTTGATATGCAGATTTTTCCAGGTGCTCCTGTTTTTTGTTTTGGTCTTGCATTTTTTTAAAGACTTGCTCTAGAATGGCAGAGAAGTCAACCCAAACCTGTCTGTATTCAGCTGGGAGAGATGGGGGAGCTGCTGACAAAGGGCTATGCACTTGGGGTTGTTCAGTTTGGAGAAGAAAAGGATCTGAGGGCACTGTCTTGGGGCCTTTCCATATATAAAGGATGTTCACAAGAAAGATGGCAAGAGACTTTTTACCGAGGCCTGGACGGACAGGACAAGAAGCAATGGTTTTAAACTGAATGAGAGTAGATTTAGACTGGACATAAGGAAGAAATATTTCACAGTGAGGGTAGTAAGACACTAGAACAGGTTGCTCAGACACACTGTGAATGCCCCATTCCTGGAAGTGTTCAAGGACAGGTTGGATGGGAATTTGAGCAATCTGGTCTGGTGGGTGGAATCCCTGGCCGTGGCAGGAGAATTGGACTAGATGATGTTTAAAGGTCCCTTCCAACCCAAAACATTCTGTGGTTTTGAGATTTTCCTCCTACCCCTGTGGAACATTTCTCTCACCAGGGACATTTTCCTGTACACCTGAATAACAGAACTTGTAAAAATGAATGTGCTTACTGGAAATAATACAAAGTCATCTTTGGACAGCCCTGTTATCTGATCCTTAGGTACCTCTTTGCACAGACTCCCTGATGCTAAAGGAAATATAAATTTGTTGGGATGCAGTTGCCTAAGGATGACTCCAGATGAGGAGAATCCTCATANAAATGCTCCCAGCTCCTTGCTGGAGCTTGGGGCCACACTGCTGAGGGGCTGCCAGGCCCACAGGGACTCCCATCAACATCAGGCACTGTTTTCCACTCTGCATGAAGCAAATAGAAATCATTGCTCTTTGGAAAACTGTTCTGAAGAAAATGATTTATCCAATCATTCTTAGCATCACAATCTCGGAAGCCAGTCTTTGCTGGAATGAAGAAAGAGGCATTCATTTAATAAATTATGAGGAGCTGCCTGACTCAATGCACAGCTTCTTAATAGTACTTGGCAGTGTTACTGCTTGTGATGGTATCCTTAATGCATTTCCTACTGAATAAGTAATAGATTTTCCCAATGTGATTACATATTCTGCTCAACTCATTTTTCTTGAATATTCAGGCATTCTGTTTCAGATACTAGGATTATTTTGTTGAAATGAACAATCTTGTAGCCTATATTTCTTTTTGCCTTCTATTAACTGCCATGGTGTTATTTGTTTGCAAGAAGAAAATTTAATCCCCAAACCCAAGAAACATTTGCCTACTGTTAAGCACAAGCAAAGTCACATTTCACAAGATCCTTACATTATACACTGATATTTGTACATATTCAAGGGCCATGCTGGATTCTTGCACATTAGGCTCACTTATTTGTAAGAATCTTTTTTTTATTCTTGGATCTGTTTTTTTATGTGGAGACAGTTCTGCTTGACTGTGTACTACAGAGGAAATTTTGGTCCTTGTACAAATTAGGATTGTAGCATCTGTTTGCTCTTCTTCATTGTAAACAACCAGTTCTTCTTGAGCATAAGTGAGGAGTCTGCTCTCTGAGCCACTCCAGTAGCTGTCCAGGGAAGGAATCAGCATTGCACCTTCCCCTTGTAGCCAACAGGTTGTTAGCTACTGCTTCCTCCTGCACAGGAGACCTCAGTTCGAAACTTTCCTCTGTCTAGAGTACCTGACCTGTATCTCCCAAAGCCCGAGACAGTGCTGACACTGCACTGATTCCTGGAACTTTCGAGGCAAACATCCTAAGCCACTGAGCAGAAGGAAGTGGTGATGGTATCTGCACACTTCCGTTGGCAGCACAAGGGGGTTGGTGCATGGAGAGCACACCCTCTGGTTTGAGCCTGGCACGGGAAATGGGCAGACTGATGCTATTTTGTTGCTCGTGGTGGGCCCTGGGTGTGCACCAGCTACCTTGTGGTTTGGGGCTGTGGGCCTTTGGGCAGTGGTGCAAACACCTGAGCAGTGGGGATACATGAAGGCGTCTGAGCCGTTGCTGAATACCCCTGTTGGAAGCAGCCTAGACACGCTGGGGCATTTTACTCTGTTTCTTTTTGGCCTTCTGGAGTTGGCCTGGGAATCCCCACACTTTGCTGTCCAACCTCTATCTCCAGACTTCCTCACTTACAGATAGCCATTATAAATGGCATATGGTTATCTAGAATGTACCTATATTTATTATAATGTATCTGTATAATGTAACTACAATGCACCATTACACACCTACAGGGTTAGTTGTCACTGGGGGGTGTGGCTTTGTGAATGTCAGTAACATCTCAGCAGTGCATCAAAGTACCCAGAGCGCCTTGGAAAGCCAGGTTTCTTGCTTCTAAACACCTTTCAATGTACAGAGGGCTCTGCAAATGGTAAATATAGTTATTTGCACTGTATAAACAAGAAGTTTAGTGGCTGCCAAAGTCAGCTTTAAGAGTCAGGAAAGTTTTGGTCCATTGTGTAAAACCACAGACAAAACTATTCCCTTTGATTCTGTGCTCTTTTATGTTGGAGCTGACATGCCTACAAGGAAATGCTTCAGCTGTCTTGGGCTCTAAGAGCTAGCAAGGGAGATGCTCACATTCTGTGTAAATGTGCATCCCATTTGCCTTCTGTTGAATAATTTAAATCTGTGCTATTTATGGAAGCTGTCAGCATGCTTTGCTCTGCTGCTTTGACAGGGGAAGCAAAGGAATCTGAGTGAAGTGACCAACTAAGAGTTAAAATTTATTATTAATAGTTGCACTGCAGTCAGTTGCATTTTGCTGAGTATTTGGCAGTCCTCAGAGATGTTACCTGTTACTGTAAATAAAACACGTGCTGCCAGCGTAACTGTGCTTCATTTCTCTGGCAAATGAGCCATTTCTCATTTTACTTTTAAAATCTGTATTGTTAAGGCTTGTGTGTGCGTATTTGGGCTCTCAGCATAGACAGCTTTTACATTAGGCTCATGTTGCTGTTCCTCCATGTGGTATTTGTACTCAGAGATGGATTTCACATAGTAATGCTGAAAGCTCCCACGCACCACAGAGAAATGTGGACTGGGCTGCTGCTGAGCTGACAGGCAGACCTGGTGCTGCTCAGAAGCTGGTAAGCAGAGGAGGGCTGGGAAATGTTTGGTGTGTTATATCAGTGACTCCAGATCCTCTGTGCTCTGGTTCACAATCACTTTCCTAGTCCTGAAACCTTCATCTGAGGTAAAGATTGGCTTAGGGTTGATGCAGAGCCTTGCCTTCCAAGCATTCCTGCTGCTGTGCAGTCACAGAGCCATGCAGAAAAACAGATCTGGCTGAAAAATATCCAAGGGAGGGGAAAAATTAAAGCAAGATCTCAACATATGATGCAGAAATCATTGCCAGCACAAGAATGCTTGCAAAAAAAAAAAAAAAAAAAAAGCAGGAGAGGATGAAACTACCTTTTTTTGGTGGTGGCAGTCAGCATTAAGCCAATTTAAAGTGGCTATAGAAGTGATCCACTGAGAGATGATAGAGGAGTCTTTTACATTGCCCCTATAGATAAAAGTATGCTTAAGTGTTTTCTTTTTTATTAATAAAAGCATACTTGCCATTAAAAAACACATCAATAATTTATCTGGAAATACTTCATAGGGAAAAGAATGCCTTTCTATATATAGGCATAATGATATCTCTGCACACATATATATCACTGTGTGCAGTAATCATCAAGTAGTCTTGCCAAAGTATGAGAAAGTGTTTTGTAAAGATTAATTAATTAGTTTCTGTGAGTATTCAATATCTCAGTTCTATAGAGAGACCAACTGAGCTTGCAGAGAAGATATTTAAGAGCCTCACCCCAAGACAACTGAGTCAGAGAAAATTCTTCATTAAATTCCCTGGGCTTGCCGAGACCAAGTAAGTCAACAGCAGAGAAAAGGACTGACTGAACTGTCCAGATCTCCTATTTCAATTTTCTTATCCCTGGGCACCTTCCTTCTGTGTGTGCCATTAGTAGAATGATGGTGATACTGGGGCTATTACCTCTGGTGAAGGTCATCTTGGCTTCTTAATAAAGTCTTTTTTTTCCCCTCCTTTTTCAAAAGGCACATAGCAATCATAACTTTTCCCTGGGATAAAATTCAGTCTGAGAACAGTTACAACAACCTTAAATTAGCATACCCATTTTTTCCTAAGTTAAAGAATGCCAAAAAAGCACTTTTGTGGTTTCACATTATGTGCTTAGCCCTCCTCTCTAATAACATAATGTGGCTTTGAAAATGTAATTGATAGCATGAACTCAGCTTTTCTAGTATTGAAATAGTGCAGCCTGCAAGTGAATCAAGAAGGAACATTTCCTGCTGGGAAAACACCCCACTCTTGAGGCGAAGTTGCTCATGGACCACAGTGTAGGGTGCACCAGGCAGCATTCAACAACCACTGCAGCACGTTGCAACAGTTCCTGTTAAAACTTTCAGTCCTGACTGCGGCATTTGCTGTGTTGGGAAGGGTGTTTGTGAGCAGTTTTAAGCCCATCAGTTTACAGAAGTCACTGGCTTCCACACTTGCATTTGAGGATGGTAAGCACAGGCGTTAGGACTGCCATGTGGCCAAGGGACAGGGCTGTCGCAGCAGTGCTTAGGGTCACCACCGTGCGAGGGTCACTGCGTGTAGCACTTACACACCTCAGTGTACTGTATTGTGCAATTGCACAGGAACTCTCCTCAGCACCCATGCAAGTATCTCTGCAGTTTGGGGAACATTTTTTACAGTCAGTTCACACAGATGCTGTCTTATCTCTTTTATGGGATCTCCACTCTTAGCCTAGGAAAGAGAATTTGCTTACAAAATAAATAACTAACTTAAAAGCAAAGAGCAGAACAATGCAAATGGGAGGTTTTCCTCACTTGTGCCCACCAACCTATTGCTCTGTAACGGTGAGATGAGGAAGACCAGACTGTTCAGCTTTTTTCCTGACTCTTCCAGTGACAATTTCAGTAACCTTTAGGGACCCGCTATGGTTTCCAAACCTGTGGGCCTGAAGTTTGGTCCAACAGGAGCTGAGTCAGGCCTTACTGACATGAAAGAAACAATTCCCATGTGTTTTAGGGGGTGGTAGAGCAGCAAACCACCTACCTGAGTAGGTAGTCAGATTTTTTTATTTCTCAAGTTCAAGCTGAAGACAGAAAGCAGGACATCAAGTATCATGCCTACCCACAGATGCAGGTACCTCATTTCTATCAGCTAAATTCAAGAAAAAATCTTGGAGATTTTATAAACGTTTTTTAGTAAAAAAGAAGAGAAAAAATTATTTCAAAAACAGGGGGAGATGAAGAATTGAATCTTGTGAATCCAGGATGCGACATGTTTGATCTCATGGAAACTGGTACTGTCTCATGTCTTCAGGGGCCTTGCTTCTGATTCTTTCTGGCAGAACAGTCAGAGTGTAAGAAAGGCCCTAATTTGGGGGTTTGGCTTACTCACTGTGACTTAAGGGGGCAGAATGTGGCATGTGGTAATTGATAACTTAATTTGCACTGTAGCATTTTTCAGTGCTACAACAGTTTTAAAAAGTGTATGCCTTATGTATACCTTCATAGCTTCAATTTCAAGCTTTAGTGTAACTAGAATGAGCCTCACAGCTGCTTTTCTGTAAAACAGCTGAGAGTATCTGAGATGGAAATATTAGGAAAGATGGACTTTTTAAGCAGTGACAGGAAGTAATTGGTGCCTAAGAGAAGCTTCTGGGTTTCTTGTTGTTGTTTGGCATATCCTGTGCAGAGTGATCACTTCTCATATGGACTAGGTATGCAAGTCAGCTCAATACAGAGAGAAATGAAACAAGGACACGGCTTTGTGATTATAGAGAGAAATGAAAAACGATGTCCTCTAACCTCTCAGCAAAGCCTGTGGGTACAGGTGCAGTAATGATTAAGAGTGATGAAACTTGGAGTAATAAAGTTGAAGTAGTGGGAGGAAACAGAACAAAACAGGTGACAGACCTAGGACAAATAGGCTCTTGGTTTGAGAGAAGCAAACAAATGTATTTGGCAAGAAGGATGCTGTGGTAAATAGAGAGAGGGAGTGGGGCAGGGAGGGTGAAGGGGGCCTCAGACCCTGGCTGTCCAGTGTTGTATCCTCCCAGTTCTCTTTTTCTCCATTTCATTGATCCACCTGAATAAAAAGAAGTGAAAATTAAGCTTTCCAGCCCCTTTCACACAGGGATCTGCTTTTTTTTGGTGCAGCACTGGGGATAATAGGTGTTGAAGAGTCTGTTAACAACTGAGATTTGTGCACCTAATTACTTCTGCATTGAACCAAGTGTTTGCCCACAGTGTGGGTGCCCCCTCAGTCTGCTTTTTAATTAAAACTCATACTCTTTGTGTGTGTGTGCTTTTGTGAGCCCTTCCCCCTGCCCCCCAACCTTTTACTCTCCAAATTCTGCTTTATTCATATAAAACAAGAGCTCAGGAAGCAGTGACACCAAGCACATTAAGTACTGACATGTCGTAGCTCCCTGGGGAGCACAGATGGGGGCTTCAGCTGCAGCAGGTGCCGAGAAGACAGATCCCAACTCATCCAGAGAATTATTGTGCATCATCTGTATGGGCCTATTGTTTAGATGCATCCAGCTCGGTCACACGCTACGCAGGGCAGCGGTGATGCCGAGGGGGCTAATTCAATCACTGTTTTTAATTTAGGAAATAAAAAGGATGTTCTCCCATCACTCCCTTCCCAGAATGCAGCACATACAGATTTCACGACAGACTTCACAGTCAGGCTGTGTTTGCAGAAGTGGGGGGAGAAGCAGGGGACAAGCTGATCACTGTGCTTACAAATATATCTTCTGCCCCCTTTCTAAGGCAGCTGTGTTCATTTTGTTGTGGCTAAAGAAAAGGGTCAGGCACTAAGGTTTAAACTACTGCTCCACAAGCTGCAATCCAAACTTCATTTCTGCATGTGTTAATGAAATGCTGTGTTGCACGTGATGCTGGCCAGCCATCATGTGCTAGGCACAGCAAACAGTAGAGATGGGATTTTTCAGCTGTAACTGACAGAGTTCCTTGGACAAATTGTGCAAATAGTCTGTACTGTGAGTCCTGTAGTGCTTAGGGCATCTAGGAATGTCACAGTTATGCTCCTGGCCCTAAGCACACTGGCCTGGTTTGAACCAGAGGTTCTCTGATCAGCTTTTTTACTGTGATGCAGTGTGGTCATGGCAAATTTATATGTGAAATAAGAACAGAAGAATCAACTCATCCATCTGCATCTTGGGAGATGCACATGAACTCTGTACTTTTGAACACCCTGGCAGCAGCAGAGGTTTCCATCCAGTCAGTGGCCAAGTGCTGAGGGGACAACAGAAGACAGGGTTTCTAAAGCTGGCTTCACCTTCCAGTATCATACTGGTACAGCCCAGAAAAGAAAGCCAAATGGGTTGTATTGCCTTGTTGTGACCTTTTTTTGTGTCAGATTAGGGAAAGAAGGTTAAAATATTTCAGGCTTATACTTTATTATATGCTTCATATTCTTTACTGTTTATTGCATACTTTATATTATTTGTTTATGTTTTATAATATATACTTTATTAAATACCTTAAGTAGTTACATTTATTAGAAGCAGCAGGAGAAAATATTGTCAATAAAGAACTTCTTTTTTCCATAAAGTACACTAATGTGAAGCTGCTGTTTGTGAACTTCTGTCTTCACTTTTTATTCAGGAACCCTAATTTCAAAGTGATACTTAAAAAAATTGCAACACAAATCTTGCTGCATGAGATGTGAACACCAGAAGAATGGAGACTCTAGTAAATCTAGAAGACTCTAGTGCTTCTGAAAAAATATCTTTAACTTAGCATCTCCATACTCTTATATGAAACTGGGATGTAGTTAGCTTATATGGCAGGGCTGTGCCAGAGAAAAGAGAAGGGTAAACTGCCTGAGTAGAAGGCTATTCTATATAGTTTTGAGAATAGTGTTTTAGAGAGTTTACTTAAGCTTATCACTCTTTTATAACTCTGGGCTGCTATTCTTTTGTGAGTTTGTGGAATCAAAGTAATAGTACTTGAGCCTTCCACTTCCCACGGCATTGCTCTAATTACACGTTTTAGAGCATTTGGGGAAGAAAGAGAGAGGAAGAAAAGAATTATGTGACTTAGCTAAATTTATGCCACGAGCACTTGTGGCCCTGCAGTTTTCTGCTCAGTTCTGGAGGAGGGAGGTGTGTTAGCCTGGGGTGGGGAGGAGGTCCCCTTCTCCTCTGCTGCCCAGCCCTTCCCATCCTCTGCCAGGACACAGCCCTCCTTGACTGCATATCCTGAACAGCGGGAGCCAAAAGAAGCTGCCCTAATGCTCTGTTCACTTTCAGGATGACACCAACACCAGCCAAGTTCCATGGTCCTGACCTGTGCCCGGCACAGCTGAAGAGGTTCCCCTCCTTTCTGACATTCCCTTTATGATACAGAAGTAATGCTTTTTCCCACAAACCCTTTTGGGATGGAGATGGGATTTGGACATTTCCTTGGACACCGGAAGTGGACCATCTAGACAAGCCAGCATTAAATTTGCACCCATGTGACTCCCAGCAGGAACATTTTGCTTCTGTTGGGTGAGGTGTGGCTGCAGGGCTGCCGATACTCCTGGCAAACATTCCTGTTATTTACAGACATTAAAGCCATGTAAGATGGCATTGTTTACTGAGCTCACCACTTGGGTACATCTTTCCCCACCAAAGGATTCATGGGCTGTTCACAGAAAGTGTGTCTGCAGCTTGCCAGCTGCAAGAAGGACTTCTATTCCTAGCAGAAGGAAACCTTAGTCCCACTGATTTTTTAAGCAAAGTGATCTAGGCTTACATTTCCAGCACTGCTGCTACCTTTTAAATCTCCTGCAGATGACTTCATCGCAATACAGTGTGACTCATGCACTTCCAGGTCAAATACAGTATTTAAATATTTTCCTATTTAAACACAGAAATAGTCAAATTTGGAGGTTGTCTCCACAAACAGTCAAATGAAAGTTTCAAAATCTTCCTCTAATCCAGAAGTGTAATGTCCAACATGTATTTGCACTGCTTGTCTCTGTAAATTTCCCTTCGCAGCTGAAGCGTCACTGCCATTAATACTCCGTGTTGTCATGTTACCTGATCACGTTGGAAGTAGGTATAAATCAATATTGATTAATCTGTGCTCTGTGGAATACTCTTAAAAGATCTGGCTGATTGTAATTCTCTGATTTTTAAGCCTACTGTCTCAGTCTGTTGAAGTTCACTGAAGAGGGTCATCCATCCTACTTGAAAAATTTTAAGAGGCTTTCTACGTCCTTACAAACTTGTATGATGGTACAAAATCTGGGCACTGTTTTACACTGATGAGTCCCAGAGTTACTGGCATTGTAAGTCTGCACTGTGAGTAGACAGAGAGTGGGTCAGAGATTTGTACCAGAAAGTTGTACCTGGGTAAGATCTTCTGAAGAAGAATTGCAGGCATGGAAAACTTATTTACTCCCTTCAATGCTGTGCCACAACTCATGCCCAAATTACGATGCAAGAGGAACTAAGTTTTATGTGAAATATTTCAGGAACTGGATGGTCTATGCAGAGGAGGTGCTGCTTCTCCTAAATCACTATACAGTAACAAACATACTTGAGAAAAAAACTCCATGAAAATAAAGGTCAGCCAAAAGAGATTAAAAAAATCATTGGTGGTTTAAAACTGTTGGTTGATGAGCTTACTGGGCAAATGCCAGTTGCAGAGTTATGGAGATTTTGAGGAAGGATCTAAAAATTATAAAAGGGAGTAGCATTCTTTGGGTTTTTTTCTAAAGCAGAGAAAACTTTCCTCTTAATGATTATCTTCTGCCTTTGATTCCCTGTGGAGCAAAGAATAAGGAGGGTGCAACAAGTATAACTGGGTATATCTCTTTTTGTTGAGCAGATTGTGCAATTGCGCAAACTGTGTGCATTTGTTTTGGGAGTTATAAGTTTTTTCTCGTGGATGGAATGGAACAATGTGCAGCAAGGAGGAAGGTGATCAGTGGGATCAAACCCCCATACTTTTGCAGGAACAATTTATGCTCTGGTTAATCCCTTATAGATAAAAAAAAATGAGGATCTCTTGACTGTGATGAAAGGCATAGTACATTAAGAGTAAGAGAGGCAAAAGCAAGTATCTCCTGTGTTTTTGCCCTTGCTGGCATGTTATCCTGCAACAAGGAGCTTTGTGAGGCAGAAGGTTATTCCAAATAGCTCAATTAGCTACATGTAATGAAAATACAGTATGTACCACCAGCTTAAATGTACTATTGTGTAACAGTGCAGTACCACAAAATTTGTGGTTTGTGTAGCAGTTGTTAATATCCCCCTTGAAAACCTCATACCAGATGACTGTAACACAGGAATAAAAGAGCTCTCACTCAAGGGTCTGGCAAACTGTTGTTCTCCTTGTACATATTTGTAACCAAAGCCTCTAAACATTTTAAGAAAACCCTAACAAAATCTTTGTAATGAGATATGTGTGTTTCACAGGAGACTTTATTTATTGCGACAGTATAAACAGCCCAGGCACTTGCCAGGAAGAAGTAAAGCACAGTTAAGATTTTTTCATGGGCTTGAGAGTGACAGTCCAGAAGACCTGTTCTTAGAGAGTAAACCCAACTGAAGCAAAGTCTTGTTGCCTGTCTGGGGAGCCTGTGTCATCTCTCCAAGCTGCTGACTATAGTCCATCATTAACTCACTTCAGAAATTACCTAAGAAAATTCAAAGTTGTGATCATCTATAATAAGGGAAGGAGTTAATTTTTAATTTGCATTAGCATGCTGAAGCACTGCTTTCAAAAATAAGTGAAAGGCAAAAATAAATTTAAAGACTAATCAATAACTAATCCTCTGCTTTTATTGCTGAAAAATATCTTGTTTACAAGGGAGACAAGTCAGGACAAAATTAACGAAACTATCTAAAGATAAGTGTTCATAAAGGAGGCATCAGGATAATCTGATTAAATGACTTCAGTTATTTTGTATAGCCTCCGGACTTGAATTCTTCATCATGAATGGCATCAGGAGGATTTAAAAGGATTGAATTTTCTTACTTCAGATTAGTTTGAGATATTTATGAAGGGTTTAGGCAAACTACTGGTTCTTTTAGCACAATGTTACTAATAAGAGGCAAGCTCCAAAACAAGAGCGAGTATTTTCTGATCCTCAGAGACATTTCTCACACACTACGCCTCTGTAAGCCACACATCCATGTATGGTATGCATCCTTCCAAGAATACCTCGTTGAAGGCCAGGTATAAATCACACTTGCTTGGGAAGACAAGGAGATAAAATTCATTGGCTTTTATTGAGAAAACAAGCAATTTTTGTTAGCCACAGAATTCACTGCCTTCAAGTTCTCTTTCCTCCCATTCCAGTAATGCCTCCTTATTCCCTGTGTCCCATCAGGAACCATGGGACACCTGCAGTCTCTGTGCTGCCCCTCCTGTGTCCTGCACTCACTTCCCTGGGAGGGAAGGACAGACACACTTTCCACTTTCTCCTTAGCACGTCACTACTTTTGTTAACCCTAACCTGATTCTGATACTTTTTTATATACTACTTTTTTTTAAAGATTTAATTGCCTTGAAAATACATGTTCCTCAGGGCTGACAGGGCTGGTAATGAGGAATGGATACTGTCAGCACAACCTGAATGCCTGCTGGCTGTTGACTGTCACCTAGAAGATAATCTTTGTCTGACAGGGATGTGGAAGGTGTTAAAGCTGGCAGAGCATTGTAGCACATGGTGCCGAGAACTACAGGGATGAAACTCTCAGCCCACCTGCTTCTTTGTGCAGATTGGAGCATAATAGGATTTATTTTACATGAGCCCCTGTAGAAAAAGAAATGAGAGGCATCTTTTATTTAAGCTTCCTGGAAATGTTTGTCTGGGGAGCAGCATTTTCTCCAAGTTGAGAAATTGCCCAAAGTTATCTGGGAATTGTGCTACCAAGCTCTGCTATCTGAAAATTTGAAATATCATTCATTTTTCTTTTATGCTAGTCAGGGAGTGTGAGGGTTTTGTTTAAATCTGGTCTGTCCTTAAAGCATTTGTACCCTCAAGCTTCTATCTGATGCATTTTGTTGGAGTATGTCTTTATTAAAACCTCAAATGCTCTGAAGGGAACAAACAATGACAGCAAGGTCATATTATGTAAAGTTGCTCAAAGTGAGTACAAAACAGGGTAAAAAATTCATAACATGAATGGACTTGGGACAAAATAGGCTACTAGTTAGGTGGTCTCAGAGTTTCTAGAGTGATGATGTAGGGCTTAAAGATGGCATAAGAATTTTTTCTTTTTTTCCCATGGAGGTACCAGAGTTTTTAGGGATGAAGAAATCAAACACACTTGAAAACAAGATGCAGTAAAACACACTGCACTCCTGGCAGAAGTCATCATATGTCAGCCATACTACTGCAGATTGTGTGCATGACTACACATTCTGGTTTTTAAACATTAGTTGTCTGGCCCTTTTTTCTTCAGGAATCATCAAAACTTGCACTGAAAAAATGATGGGCTTGCTATGTAAGTGGATTAGCTGAAGTTAAACTTATACATAAAATAACATGAAAGCCTCCTAATTCTCCCAGATGTAGGGGTGGTAGTTTTAATGGGCAGGACTTGTCATTGCAATAAATCCTTTGACCAGACTTCAGCAAAACATTATGCTGTGGCTGAAATGATGAAGTTTGCAGAAATAGTTTCAATAATAATCACATTTCTCCACCATCAGATCCAGAGCATTCAGTAGACTCCATGCCATCACACATGAATGAACCACTTGCCTGTTTAAGAAGTAACACATAAAAAGGTTTTGTGGGGTGAGAAGTGTAGTTAAAGAACAGTTGAGATGGGGTAGGAAAAAGTGGTTCATTGTGCTGTTAAAGTGCAAGGGGAAAAAACTTCTTTAAAAGGCACAGCAAACTGAAACACAAGTGGCATATGGAATATCTAAGTGATCATACTGAGCATATCATGTCTGAAAGCGGTGCTGAAAGATGGAAAAAAGTGAGTTACAATTCCTGATACAATAACTCTTCACGGGGACCAGTGTTCAACAGGGACTAGCATTGTGGCTCAGTTGCCACTCCTTCACCATAAAAGTAGCAGTATGGCAAGAAAAAAATGAGTGTATTCCTAAGACGTTTTATGCTGTAGTACCTAGAAATCAAGATGGAGGACTTTTTATATTTAGCTCTCAATATAGAATGTAAGATAGCCTTTTTCTCTAATAATTTACTATATGAACATAGTAGACCTTGAAAACGGAGGAACATAGCTGCAGAGTCCTAATGTCAAAGCATTACCTTTTAGGGTCTCCATAAACTGGTGATACTGTAGCAAAACCAGACCCAAACTATGCTCTGTGAGAATGCTGCAGGCATTTTGGCCAGCTGCAGCAATCCTGACTTCTGGACCAGGGAAGTGATGTTTCCCAGCAGGTGGGACATCCTTCACTGTCCCTGAAAATCCATCCAAACTCAGTTAAATTACTAGCAGTGGAAACTCAATGACTTTTTGAGTCCTCTCATTCCCATTAGCCCAGTTTCAGTGTGTTTTCTGGTCCAGCCTCCATCCCCTGCCTCCACCAAACCACTGCAGCCACACAGCTCTGCTGTGCTTTCTGCACTAAGCCTGTGCAGCCCTGCACAATTTTCCCTGCTGCTTCCAGCAGTGTTTTTTATTTCCTAGCCTTCACTTAACTTCTTATTTTAGTGCACTTCTCCCCTTCCCACCTGAGTTGATTTGTTAACTGCATTTGGAGCAGATGGCTCCCTCCTCCCAGCTCCTGAGAGAGGCAGCGTGCCCAGGCTCTGCTTCTCTGCTGGCCTCCTCACTGATGTGGGCTGTTGGGAAAGACCAGTCTTGCCTCGGTAAATCCTCTAGGATGATGCTCAGGCAGCTTGGCTGTGTTCTGGGCCACTGCATGCTTAGTCAAGAGTGTAATTTTTAGCAATCTGAATTTCTGAAATGTTATTTTCTCTTTGTCTGAAACCTGGCCAGGTTCTCTTCTTTGCCTGACTGGGAAGCCATGTCTGCCAAACTTCAATCTTCTCTTTCAAAATAGCAAGTCACCTTAGCATTTCAAAGAAAAAAATAAAGATTCCTCTAGTGCCTAAGCCAGTATTTTTTCTAGTATTTTATTTAGAAACAGCTGAACAATTTTCACTTATTTTTTTCTTTTTTAATTAAACATAACCAGCCTGAGGCAAGCATGTAGCAGAGGCAGTACTAGTCCAATGGATAACGTTTGGCTAAGCCAGAAGCAACTCTGTCCTATAATGCAAAGTGTCAGTCAACCTTACTGGGCAATGCTAGAAGCTTTTTATAAAAGAGCAGCCTTGAAGAAACATACATTTCCATGTCATACATTTCAGGATTTCAGGGGATTGTGCAAAGAAGGAGAGATGAATATTATGCCAGATGAACTGAAAAAATAAATTAAAAGCTGAGAAACTGTGATGCTTCATGTCTGCTTTGTTCTTATTTTATAGAGGCAGCTTGAAATTTCAAAGCTATCCTGTCTGAGACTTTAAAAAAATATTTTTATTTCCTGAGGCAATTTAGCTACTGAAACTGAGTGTGAGGTGCTGTGAGTGCTCTTGACTTTCAAGAAAATAAGAAGGTGTCCAGTTTCAGGTTTTAATTAGATAAATTACTTTGTTCCCTTTACCTAGCCAGTTGTAGGAAAACCCACATATTTGGCTAGCAGGTTAATAACAGTTCCAGTGTTTGCAGCACAATCCTTAATGGTGTGTAGTGGCTTTTGTGATTTCATTCTCTCCTCCCTTCATTTTATAAGAAGCCTTGCAACAGGAGCAGGCAATTGGCACATCATACCTTTCAATATATTAGATTTTTTTTTTCAAAACACAGCTGTGTTTAAACCCCACTTCCTAGCCCCAGCTGGGGGAATTCATCTTTCTCCTGCCTGAAATAATCTTCTCACCTGGATCATCCACACAACCCTTAGTAATTACAATGATACAGCTTTCATTGAATACATACACGAGAGTCTGATAATCTAATTAGAGATGATGCATTTTACTAGATCAGTTTTGTGCACAGCTACTAAACTCATTGCAAAGTCGTTATTTGATTCAATAGAGCCTCTCCTCCCCCATCACCATCCCACAGTGCAACATTCCCTATTACAGAGGCCAATGCCTTTGTACCCAAACCTACAATTCCCACCAATTTGGGCCATGTCCTTTTAAAGATATGACCAGATCCTTGGTCATGCAAACTAACAGTCCTGACCAGCTGTTCTAGATTTTGCTGTTGTGGCCATAAAGCTGCAGTCTGTGTGTGACCATAAATCTGTATCATATTAACAGCCCTGAGGACCCTGAGGGGGTGGCCTGTGCCATGGACTTTGGGCTTCAAAGGTTTGTCTGCTTCTTATTCCTCCCCAAACCGTGCCCCTTGCACTAATAACTGTGTGACTTCTTCCTTCATACCCCACCTCTTTTATATCTTTAGACCATCAGTTTTGCTATGATGGGTTCTGTGACAAGACATGGGCTGCTATTGCTGCCTTCCCCTGTGCCACAGCTTGGTGACACAGTGTCAAAACCCAACTGATGTGGAGAACACGGTCTAAAAGCGTCTTGTCCCATCTTTGCTACCATGGTCCCAGAGACTCACAAATGGCTTCTCATCTTCATCTACTCCTCCCCAAAAGCAGTTCATGCTGGTTCAGCACTGGCAGTTGAAATCACAGTGTTTTTAAACCACCTGTTTAAATACAGCTCTGGCAAGCCTCCCCCTTTTCCTGGAAGCCATGTTATTTATGTAATGTCAAGTTCCCTCTCCCCAGCCCCAGTCATGTAAGCTCAGACCTGCCAGTAGTTCTCTCCTGACTCCTTCTCCTGGGGACTTCAGTTCCAATGAGTGCAAAAATCCCTGTCCCCTTCCCCAAAAAGTGAGTCAGGGAAGTGGCATCCTTGTAGTACAGCTGTGGTTTTGAGAGAGCTCGCTCGCTCGCTTACATCTGACCTGTCCAAGTACACACAGAAAATCTACGGGCCAAGATCTGTCTTAGCCCAAGTCCCAGGCCAGTGGCATATTTACAAAGTTGAACCTTCTATGTTTCTGTGAATCTGCAATTAATTCCATTTAGATAAATGCAGCACCAGTACTGATACTTTACAACACTGGGTCTGCCTTCACTCTTATTTGTATTCTTATTTTAAAGCCTGACACTACTGGCTTAAACTGGGCCTGTGCACAATTTCTTCCTTCTTCTTCTCTCCCAGCTGGTATTTCTGGACACCTGGTTTCACAGCAATTCTCAGTTTAAACCATGACAAAGACACTCTAAAATTAGCATCTTTTTTAGGACCTAATCCAGCAATCAGTTGCTACCAGGTGTACTGCTTAATACCTTGACAAGTCTCATTTCAGGAAAAAAACCCTACCACCTGCAAATGTCTCACAATGCCATTTTTTTCTGGTGACTCAAAGTGTCAGTCATCTTTGAGCATACAGTCACTAATAAGAGACAATGTTTTCCTTTTAAAGCACCTGAAATACATTATTGCCTCATTTCTGGTTGGAAGGTGGGCTGCTGAGAACTGCTGTCAGCTCTCATTTGTTATTCTGTAAAAATGGTGAAATGAAGCACAGTTTTGGAAATGCACTCGCAACAAAGGTACCTTGCCTGGTATATTCACTGTATCCTGACTTGGGGTGACTAGATGTTATACTCCCTATTCACTGCTCTATGCCCAGAAATAGGTTTTATGCTTTTCTGTGCTTTTGGACTGAGCCTGAGTGGAGAGAGAGAAAACTGAGCAAACAGTGGCTCAAGGACAGAGATAAGGAACTCTTTCTCTGTTTTTCTGCAGCAGCTGGCTGTAGGAGAGGTTTGGTGGTTTTGTTTTTTTTTTTTTGTTTTCATCCCAGTCAGGTTTTGTTTGTTTGTTTGTTTGTTCGTTTGTTTTTCTCCTGGCTCGTTTTTCTCCAGAGAGTTGATTTTTTTTTTTCCTGGAATTTTGGGCTTTTTTCCCTTTTCTTCTTTCCTGGATTGCTTCACATCAGAACATCAGGACTTCGTTCATCGAGGTGGAGGGCCTGGGGGAGGGCCCACCTTGTCCCCGCTCCGAGGAGGAAGGAGGAGGAGAGAGAATACCTACGGAAGGACTTTTTTTTCCCCCAGGTTTTTTTCCTCTATAGTGAGGGGGGTTTATTGTTTAGCACTATTATCCTTTACCTTTTTGTTTGTTAAATAAATAGTTTTCATCCCTTTCACTTTCTTTCGAGGAAGAAGTTTCGTTTTTCCCGAACATAGTGGGGGAGGCGTGGTTTATAACCTGCGTTCTCTTGGAGGGTATATTTCTAAATTTGGCTAAACCAGGACACATCCCTATATATGTGGCTATATATTCATGCCCAGACCATCCCTTCAAGCCCTATGCATCATGCAAAATGAAAGCCTGTGTCACCAAAATAACCTGCTATAAATACAGAGCATGTGACAGCAGCCAGTTTGGAGAAGTGTGTATGGCCTTTCTGCTGTTTTCTCACCAGTTCTGTCCCTGCAATGCTTTTCATGTAAAATGTGCTCTTATCCATCACAGCCTGCACATCACTTTTCTGTTCATAAATTCTGCATGGGCGGCTTCCCCGCTAATGAGAATTCATGTTTATGCACCAAAGTAGTGCCAGTGGTTAAGCACACGGATGTTGAGATGTGTCTGAGTGCATTCTCAGAAAATGAGCTGGATGTAACTCAAGAGCATATATGGTACAACATGTGTCTGCTTAGTGTCCAGCCGATGCAGGCACAGTGAAGGAAACCACTTGGCCAGGGAGTGCAATTCCAAAGCACAAAGCCAGACTCCTGCTCTCCTCTTGTCTGTGAGTCAGTGTCTGGTAACAACCAGCAGGGTTTAGCAGTAGACGCTTAAGCCCCCAGGGCTGCAGACTGGCATCTGGAGCTGCCCCAGGGGAACAACCAGCCATCCCAACCTCCCTCCACAGCTCCAGTGACCTCTGCTAGGGCACACTGTTTGTTCAGGTCACAAGGATGCAGCCTGGTAACTGCAGCTCGTGGTCGTAGCAGCCTCTGTAGCAACAGACAGAGGAACGGTTTTATCTCGGAGCTTTTCTCTCAGACAGAAACCATTCTTCATCGGCTTTTGTTAAGCTTTTTTTTCCCCACAATTCCAGTTGTTCCTCACACAGAAATTAAATAGTCAAAGCAGTTGGTATGTATTTAACAATAATCTCAAATGAAAGAAATTCTCTGCTTTTCATCCCTGTGCAAGAAATGAATGTGCAGAATCTTCCACATTCCTCATCTCAGCCTCTCTCCCTCACCCATGAATTTTTCTAGCCTTTTGCATGGTAGGAACAATGAAAGGAGAGGCAGAAGGGGAAAAACATCTTCAACATCCTTTATTAAAAGTACCTGAATCCGCAAAATTGAAATTTTGACTTAATGAGCTTTACACATGGCAACAGGGAAGTTTGCTCTTCAAGGCTGCCATATTGAATGGAGCTCATGATGTTATGAGTTAAAAAAATTTAAATCTGACCAATCCAAGAGGAATTGAAGAATTCTTGTTTCCAGTGGTAAAATGCTTCTTCTCCAAAATGTGCATTGCAAAAATTTTGTATGCAGCAGCCTTGTAGGACAGGAATTGGTGGGGAATGAAGATAATTGTTATGGATAGCCTAGTAAGATTTGTGCTTGGGAGATATGCCTGACCATGCCATACTTTATATGGCGAGTAATTGAGTAACGTCTGGTCTCCAGGAATGTGAATGTATCACTTTTAATGGGTATTCTGATCATTCCCAGAAAACAAAGATGGAAATGGAACTGGCATTTTGGTTTTAAAAAAATGCAATAGAAACCCCTTGGCATTCAGAGGACACTGCTGAATGATCTTGTCTTTACTCTTCTCATTCAGGCTCTGTGGGGACCACAACTTTCTCAGCAGAGCGAAGGCTAAGAGCACAGGCCATGAACTTGTAGGTGGCAGCTCTAAGGCACACAGACACTTTGCAGGTACATGTGCCTCAGTGTACTGCTGATGGTTGAAAACAATCTTATTCCAGCTTTATGGAGAGAAGGCAGGAGAATTCCCTCTCTGCTTTTACACAAAAAATTGGCAATGTTCCCACTGATTATACTTATACAGAAACCACCTTCCAGACTCTGGAGAATAGAACAGACGGTTCCTTCACACCTTTCTTTCTGGCTGTTCTCCTGATAACCTCTGCCTCAGCACAAAGGCAAATACAAATGCATAGCAATTCCATGTAAACTGATGGAAGTCCCCTTCAAAATGCATTGGTCACCAAGTAAAACACTGCAGGAGGCATTTCATTCCTGCCTAGAAAACTGTTGTACTGCTGAAGAGGGAACGTGAGACTTTTACAGGGTCTTTTATCGGAGGAAATTACTAACACCCTATGCTTTGGAATTTACTGATTTCATAGGTGGTGTATAACTGTGTATGATTTTTAATAAATGATAAGTACCTAGTTATCTTATTCCTATGTAACATTAGTGGTGATATGGTCTCCAGTATTAAATGCATATATTCATGTACATGTACATACGTTCTTGCTCTACTGGTGAACACAGTCGTTCTCACAGTCAGTTGCCATGGCATTGCATGCCTAGATTAATAAGGTAGGTCAATAGGTTGAGGAATGTAACTGCACGTGCTAATGGTTTCAAATAAAACATTTATGCATTGGACTTCAATTGGCCTTTTGCCAGAACTTAAAAAACCTTTGTTTTTTAGAAAGCACAAAAAACCACTCTACAGTGAGGATTGCAGTAGCACCTTCAGATAGGAAGATGCAGGTGTAGTTATGAATTAGCGGGGGAAGAGATAAAAGCAGGGCGTAGGTGATTTGCTTAGCAAACTTTATTTTGGAGGTGAAAATAGAAGACAATGTCTGCCATCCAGACTGAAAACTGCAAGTCCATCTTTTTCTTTCTGAATTAAATACGCTACTAATTTATCCCCAAGCTAAGATGTTTCTGTCTTAAGTTGAAATAGGCAGCCCTATAGAAAATGGAAAACCAGTCTTCACTGTTTCCCTCGAAGGCTGAAGAGAAATGGGTTCACCTGATAAGCATAAATTCACTTCTGTGATTGATTCATAAAACTTTGTGCTACATATTGCTTTGATCTTGAACAGCAGAGGGTAAACATGCAAGCATTTCTGCTGCAATTAATGTGGCTGAATTCAAGATGAATTGGTTGGGCCAAAAGAACTTATTGGAGCACTAAGTATTAGAAAATGTCTTATCTGTATATTTGACATTTAAATTCTGTGGGGTTTTTAACACTTTCAGAGGCAGTGTCACTTCAGTCTTGAGAATTTCGAACGAATTACATCTTTTTTTTTTCCTAAGCATAAGGCAAATATTTACGAGTCATCGGATGTCTTTAGCCAGCTTGAGAAGTTGGATACTTTTAGAAAAATCTTATGCAGGTTATTTTTGGATTTCTGCATTAAAGTCAGCTGCAAATCTAGGCATGTTTAATTGGAAAGCATTAAAAATACTACTTTTATTTTATTTCGCTATGTGTTATAAGCAGCAAACTTTAGTTTTGGATCCATAGTTCTCCAGAGCTTTATTATGACCCCCCTGATGGACAATTTCAATGACATTTTCCATCCCACAGGTATTAAATGTCCCCTTTTTCCTGAAGTGCCATCTTCCCTCCCCAAAATAACTACCTGGGATAAACTCAGAGAGGACAGCAGTGATAATGAACGTGCTCAACAGGTCTTGGAACATTTGCCTTGCATGGTTGTGTTCATAATAAAGAAACAGCAGCCTTGGTTTGAAGAAGGAGTAAAGTCTCTCAGCAGCTTGGACAGTCTCGGCCCCATCAGTTTTCTCACCTGATACTGGCCCACAGAGCCATCCCTGTCTCTACCTCTGTATCTATTAAACAGCTTTTCAACTGATTATAGCCCTAATTTAGCACATGATTTGATGGTTCCATGCTTTGATGGCTCCTGCCAGTGCTTAGGTTGTACGTGCACAAATTTTCTGCCCATCACTAATTTTTATGAAATATCAATTTAATAAAAATAGTTATCAAATATAAGATGACCAAGAAAATACTTCCTCCCTTTTTCATTTTAAGGAGAAAACTGCTTTGACATAGTGTGGCTCAGAGCATCAGAGGGTTGTATTTTTGGCAGCTTACTCATAAATGCACAACAGAGGAGTGTGAGCTGTCAGTGAAATACCCACCTGGTAGGTTGTTCAGAGCTAAGCGTTGAGGGTTAATGTCTACAGCCCAGGCAGCTGTCACAGATGACATTAAGCTCCACGGGGATGGTACCACCTTACTGGTTTGCAGTAAATAAAGACTCTCCTAAACTTCTCACTCTCTTCTTCTCTGCAATTACCCACCCTGTAACTCACCTAAACCTGCAGCAGTAATGGTAGCTGCTTTCTTCAACTGGGAAATGTTGTCTAAACTTCAAGAAGTTTACGAAAGAGAAAAACAAATTTAAATATCTAAGACATTTTTGAGAACAAATTTTTAAAAAATCTTTTCTATTGAAAGCAAACATTTTGTATAGCATAGTGCTCCTTGAAAGGACATAAAGAGATAATGTGAAGACTGTTTAGACGGGCGATACTCAATTTAACTGGTATGGGTTGTAAAACTTTGAAAATGAAATACATTAATCAAAGATAATGGAGATTGATATTTTGTAAAATTTCTTAATCCTGAAGCAGCTTTTCAAAGAAAGTAAAGAAACCCTGGTGTCTGAACATATGCACTATGAAAAAAACCCCAAAAAAGCATGTGTAAGATCTGCTTATGGTCCTTTTTTCTTAGCTGTTCTTGACAGATACAAAAGTGCCATTGTTTTGGCCTTTGAACTTCTAATGCACTAGACATGAGTCAAAAAACCACTCCACATACCTGTCAGGTCTTTGTGTGCCTGCGCTTAGCTGCTGATGGCCACACCAATGTGAGCAGCTTTACAATTCTTCAGTTCTACTAATAATTTTATGTAGTGGTTTTCCTAGAGAAGACTCCAGTAACCAGGAAAGACAACAAAGTCAGAAGCTTGGGTGGGACTTTTGTAAGGAAGTAGTACTCTCTTTTGCACAGGGATGAGTGTTTGGGGGAAGCAAGGAGTGTAACATGATATTTTGTGTGTTGCTTGGTGGTTTGTTTGACCACGATTTGTAAATTACAGGGTTTGGGCTCCAGTCTGCATTCCAGTTGGTGACTGCATGTCCTCAGCAGGGCAGGCATTTTGCAACCTGTGCTGAAAAGGAAAGCATTCAGCAGACTCTTTGCTGGGACTGAGGTAGAAAACAGACTGACCCAGGAAAAAGGATGAAAACCCAAAAAGCCCAAGAGCAAATGAGTGCTGTGGGGGAATGGAAGGATTTGTTCTTTTTCTTGTGCCTGCCTTCAAAGACATTGGAAACCCATGGAGGGATGATAATCACTC
The DNA here is from genome assembly GCA_020086605.1 of Lanius collurio. Lineage (NCBI taxonomy): Eukaryota > Metazoa > Chordata > Aves > Passeriformes > Laniidae > Lanius > Lanius collurio. The sequence goes on along the minus strand of JACBWW010000012.1, from coordinate 25,284,402 downwards.
CTAAAATAGCACTGAAGAAGCCTGGAGTGCTGCAGGGACAACAGTAATGGCTGGGAGCTGAGGCTGTAGGTGTTTCATTGCTTTTGAAGGGGGCTATTCATGGATTAAATCCTCAGCTGGAAGAGAAGATGTGAAAACGGAGAGGGGAGGCCTTGTGTGTTCACACTGGTACCTGGAGGAGAGGGTGGGCTGCCTACATAAGCCAAAACTGTTAAATGCCTGGTGGATAACATAGAAAAGAGACTGATCCATGGAAACAGGATTGAAAGAAATAGGCAAAGGGAGAGAAAGGTTTGTGGGTGAGAATGAGAGATGTGGCATAGGCTTTCTCCAGGGCAAAGCCTAAAGCTAAACTTGAAGTTTTCAAGTAAGGAGGTATGATATATGCATGTATGTATTCCATCCTGGGAATTGCAGGGCTCCCAAATGTCTCTCTTCCTTTGCTGCAGGAAAATTGCTGCTGGAACAGAGATTAATAGCAACAGTTCCTCAGATTGTGCTATCTGTAGCAGAGCTCAAACATGTCTGCTTCCTACACCTCTGCCTGCCAGACAGACATTTCCACCAAAAGAGCAATGATACAGAGTGGATTAGCACAGTAAGGGGAAAAGATACTACAACCTTTATGTGCACTCCAGTCTGATCTGCTCTCTGCCACATCACTCCTGTCCCCACTGCATCCCTTGCTGCCAGACTCACAGTGTTCTGGGGCCCCAAAGAGCTGGATGCAGGGCTAGGAGTAAGGTCTGCTGCTGGTGGAGACTTGCAAACATCCTGCCAGACAAGTTTATCGTGAGGTCCCTCCCAGTTGGGTCTGTCTCATGGCCAGAAAATGGAAATGGGTAGCCAGGAGCCCATTTTGTCAGAGATCTTCAGTTAGCCAAGAAAGTGAAGGCTTAGCTAAGAAGACAGGCTGCAAGACCTTAAACTACTGTCCAGCTCAGCAATGAAAGGCAGAGGAAATTCAGTACAAAGGAAATTAAAACAATCCTAATTTCTTGCATTAAAAAAATGGGTCTGAGATCTTTGTTATTCAGGATATTGGTGTGATTTCAATCCTAATTTCGTGCATTAAAAAAAGGGGTCTGAGATCTTTATTATTCAGGATATTGGTGTGATTTCAACTGACAGCCTTATCAAAATAAAAGCTCAGTGCTCAGTAGTGACTAAACCAGCAAAATCTAAATGTTTTTGAATTATCAGTAAAGCTCGGAGAACAAAACACCAGGTAATAATTATCTTCTGTAAAAATTTGTAATATCTGTCTCCAGAATATTATGTGAAGTTCTCCTCTCCTTCCTCCCCCTCAGGAGGATATAGAATTGGAGAGATCAGTGAGAAAGACAATCACAGTTTGCAGAGGAGGAACAATTAGGTAGACTAGGAGTCTTTAGTAATTAGGAGAAATTACAACAAAGATCTACACTCTAACAAGAAGAAGCAAAACAAAAGTGCAGGAAATTAGGTCTGACTGTAGACAAGGCCCAGAAGGCATCGATGGTCCTGGAGAGCCCCATATGAGCTTCCCACAAATCCTCTGTCCATTGGCCCAGGAGCTCTATTTAGGCCCAGGGGAGAGGTATTATTGCCCCCTGCTTTGAGGGTGGTGTTTCTGGGTGGAAGCTGTCTCCATATTCTTGGTAGTTTGTCACAGTCCTTAGTCCTCTGTTCTGGTTAGAGCTAGGACCTACATGGAAGCCCTGTTTTCTCTGTCTCCTGGATGGTGGACTTGGTTCATCATTTTCACACTGTCTTTTCTGTTGGTGGATCCTGTCACCAGCCTGTCTTTGCTCACTATGTTTGTCTTGGCTCTGGGCTCATCTTCCTGCATGAATCAGCCTAGTTCTTGCTGCTCACTGGATCTGGGAAGTGGAATTAGTAGTCTGGAGGTATGTGACCACATACTTATCTGGTTCTTGGGTTTATCCATGGCTGTGTACACCTGTGAGTTGTTAGTCAGGATGCTGGCAGAGATGAATGCTTGGTGTGGATATCTCAGCAACCATTTGATAAGGACTCTTGCATTTTGAAGCTTTCTAAGCTTTACCTCAAGTCTGTATTTAAGTAAGTAAATAGTATGCATTTTAACTTCTTTGTTTCAGTGCAGTGCATCTATCAGCTTGTTTGAGAATGTAACTTCTTTATGTAAGAACAAATCTTCTGGAGTCTTACTATGCTTCTGACTTTGGGCTGGTTTTTGAAGTATGTAGTTTTTCAAGGTGTTAATCTCTTCTCCATTTACCTCTTCCCCTAATACTTGAGAAACATCTGACCAATGTAACCAAACTTAGCAGACAAATAACAATTTCAGAGGCAAGTTCCCACAAGCTCTTTGTGAATTACCAAACCTAGCCAAATGGCAGGCCAGATGAAATGGGTTTTGAATCAGTAGCATGTGAGCAGAACTGCACAAATGAGCTGTTGGCTTCTGGTGCTTCTTTGGTCTGCTTCTAAGTATGTGGAAATGCTGGTTTGTGTAACTTCACTGGAGCTGCTTGTTAAGAGAAATGTCATGTTTATTGCTAGACTAGAATAAATATAGATGAAAGTATTTTAAAAACAATAAGGTAGTAAGTTCTAATGCTTAATGTGAAGTACTTGATTGACAGTGACTACTCATTAGTTGGTTTTATGCATTTTAAATTCTTGATGTCATATTTTTGAGATGTCTCAGTCAAATTTTATTTCTATGCATTTTATTTGCAACTTTCTGCAGAAATAGATTTTTTTTTCTTCCTTGGGCAAAAAGGCAGGGAGGAAGGAGTTTATCAAATTAAGCATTGTATTTCAATGTAATAAATTGGTGCAACTGCTTTTTTTGTTGTTGTTGTTTTGTTTTTTGTTTTATTCAAAAGTCAAATGTCTCTCAAGAAATAAAATCTTTCTTGAAGAGGATAATGAAGTGTTATGCCCAATCATGGGAAGAGTTAGTACACTAGGATGGGTGTTGTGCACTAGCATGACTGAATCCCCCAAGCTATTGACTAGTACCAAGTAGAAAGAAGAGCTACAATAATGATTGCTTGCCTCAGGATCGTTAGGAGAAAAATGTCTTTGTTTTCAGAACTGTGATAATCTACATAAGCATCTCAGCTGAGTTGTATAACCTCTGTTTTTTGTGCTCTAAGCTGCTTTGGATATCAAGCATCTATTTAGTAGCTTTCTAATATATTCAATTTTGAAAGGTCTTAGAAGATTCTTGAGTGATTTCTTTGCCTTCTTTGAACCTACAGACTGCATTTTAAAGTAGGAGAGTGAAAATGTGATGTGTGGTTTTTTAACTCCCCAATTTAACCCAAATGAAATAAAAAGTTTGCCTTATTAAAAGAATGCAGAGTTAGACATTCCCAAAAGAGTGTGTGTTTTTTTATTCTTGGGGTTTTAGAAGTTGAATTTTTGAGGGAGGGAACACTACAGTCAAGTTCATTTCCCAAGAGACCAAATGCTGCTGTATCTTATGCATTTTTCTTAAGATTTTAAAGCACCAGCTGTCTTCTTTTTTTTTTTTTTTTTTTTTGCCACTTGAGCTAATGATAAGTAGTTTAACTAAAGTGATGAATAATTCACACTGTTTTTCAGAAAGCCTATAGTTATTTCATGAATTTCTGGATTTATTAATTTCATAGTTGCTTCTTCTGCTTCAAGTACTAATTTAAAAGAACTACAATTAAAGTGGGACACTGGGCTAGCCTGCTGTCTTTGGATTTCAGTTGAGAAACCTGTCATCTTTAAGAACAAACTTGGGAAACAAGGATTGTAAAAGATAATTCAATGCAAGGTTTCTCAATATAATACAATGAAAGGAGATATAAATAAAAATTAATCTGAAAGAATCAGGCTTGAGTACTTCTAAAAGATCAGTTTACCATTTCAAAATAATTTCCACTTCATATGTCAGAAGAAGGCAACAGTGCCTCCTGCATTGAGGTCAGCTTCTGAAGAGATTACAAAACACAAAGTGTCTCTAGATTGTCTTTTCTAAAAGACCAAGCACTGCTCAGGCTGTAGCAAACTCCATAATTTGAACACTTAACTGGAATCTGAAACCTTTTAAGGATCTGATTTGATGCCCTTGAGACATGCAGGAACTCTGCTGGAGACCACACTACAGGCAGGGCTGGCCTACAAGAATTGCTTTCCCATCTTACATAGCCTTGTTTTCTAAGTTTTCTTGAGTGATTTAACATTTATCCCTTTCTTGCAAGGAGGAAAAAATTAGTTCCTTGTTCCACAGGTGCATTATAAAAGCTGAATTTTATAAAGAGTCAAAGAGTTACAAGTATTAAGATGCTTTTTAACTTGAAATACAGTGAGAGGGCAGCTCTGCTCATAGAGTTTAAGTAGGCATTTTCTGGTTTTTTTTTCAGAACTGTTACCTGTTGCTCAGTACTTTCTCGGCGTGCATGGTTCTATCCTTGTTAGAAAAGGATTTCAAATCAAATCTCACTTTCCTTGTGAGTGTACTTAGGCATGGAAAGACAGTAAGTGAGTTTCCTGAGGTCATGCAGAAAGTCTGATGGCCAAGAACAGTTCTGACTTCAGTCTTTTGTCCCAAGATGAATAGTTTGCTCTTTCTCCACAGAAACAAACCCAGAACACTTAGATCACTGAGAAATGGGAGCAAGTCCAGGAATTTTTCCCTGCCCCTTTTACTAAAGGTAGTAAAAGTGGATTGTGGTGATGCAGTGAGCGGGGGTGGTGGGAAGAGTGCTGCATCTGTCCCAAAAGCGTGCCTTGTCGGAGCAGCTCGGGGGTGCCACACAAACACACTCGGACACACTCTGACACACAGGAGTTGGTGGATACACACAGCCACTTGCACACACAGAGCTGGATTTCTTCTGCAGCATCACCAGAGGCAGAGAGGCGGGAGGGGTCCTTTGTATGGAATTACAAGGGGTTTATTGAGGTCCACGCTCAGAAGGATCCAAGGACAAAGAGCCCAGAACACTGAGGGGTCCAGGGTTTTATACTGGGTGGTGCAAAGGGCGGGCAGAATATCAGAGATCAATCATCTGAGGGCCAAGGGGTGGAGAGAATGTGGGGTGACAGAGCTGTGACCAGTGGGGAAGGCAAGGGGTGGAACAAGGCAACTGAGATCCAGAGGGTATCAAGGAAAGGAGAACTATCTAGAACAGGGACTTAAAAGGGGTAAAGGGGGTGGTAAGCCAACAAGCCAACCCACTGAGGGTAATTACAGTAGGGAAGCAAGGTCTTGTGAGATCTCGCCATGACCTGAAGGTTGGTGTTAGACCTCTGAGCCTGCCCACCAGCAAACCTCCACTGTTTTGGGGCCCTGTGGCTCCTTGGTTGATCGCATGGTGGACTCAATCACCGCAATATTGTGAGGCTGCATTTTCTCTGTAATGTAACATTTGTAGTATTATCCTGCAAATGCTTACTTGATGAAAGCAAGCCATAATCACATCGTTCAAATACTGTCTATAAATGAGAAGATTTTTATTTTATAGATATCACAGAATGACTTTGGATGAAAGGAGCCTTAAAGATCATCTATTTCCAACACTGCTGCCATGGGCAGGGACACCTTCCACTAGACCAGGTTGCTCAAAGGCATATCCAGTCCTTGAACATATCCAGGGACAGGACATCCACAGCTTCTCTGAAAAATCTGTTCCAGTGCCTCACCACCCTCACATGGAAGAATTTCTTCCTAATATCTAATCTAAACCTACTCTCTTCAAGTCTGAATCCATTTCTTCCTGACCTGTCACCACACGCTCTTGTAAAAAGTCCCTCTTCATCTTTCTTGCAGGTTTCCTTCAGGTGCTGAAAGACAGAAATTAGGTCACCTCAGAGCCTTCTCTTCTCCAGGCTGAACAAATCCAATTCTCTCAGCCTTTCCTCATAGGAGAGATGCTTCATCCCTCTGATCATTTTGTTGGCCTCCTCTGGACTCACTCCAACAGTTCCATGTCCTTCCTGCGCTGGAACCCCAGAGCTGGATGCAGTGTTCCAGGTGGAGCCTCACCAGAGCAGAGCAGAGGGGCAGAATCCCCTCCCTCCCCTGCTGCCCACGCTGCTTTGGATGCAGCCCAGGACACGTTTGGCTCTCTGGGCTGTGAGTGCCCATGGCTGGGTCATGTCCAGCCTCTCATCCACCAGCACCCCCAAGTCTTTCTCTGCAGGGCTGCTCTCAATCTGCTCATCCCCCAGACTGATACTGGGGGTTGTCCCAACCCAGGTGCAGCACCTTGCACTTGGTCTTGTTAAACCTCACAAGATTCTCATGGGCCTATTTAAGAGCCTGTCCAGGTCCATCTGGATGGCATCCTGTCATTCAGGTGTCAAGTGAAATTGTGACCAACTGTAGACTTTGCTCTTCTTTTAGCATGTCAGAGTCACTGTAGATCTGAAAACAAGAGACAGTGGCATCTAGGTTGTGTAGCAGGAATGATTTGGACAAGGAACTGACTTATATTTATGTTAAGGTCAGGATTATGTATTTGCTAGTGGCTGGACCATGGTGGTGCAGCTGGGGAGGCCGCTGCAGGACTTCCCTAGACCTCTGTGCAGCTTTTTATTTTCCTCCTGCTTTTACTTTCAAAGTGATTGCTGCTTCTCTTCAGGAGAGTCTTATTCTGTCAAGTGAAAAGGAGCTCTAGGAAATGGTGTGTGGTTATATCAGGTAAAGGACTTCACAGGATGTGCCTCCAGTGCCTGAAACTGAGCTCCTGATGAACTAAACCAGGCACTAACACCCTTAGTAAATTGGCACTTAATATACCACTGGCTGTTTATTGGTACAAGATATGCTTTCCTCCCTCTAACTTCATTCAAGTCAAACAAGTTTTAGGTGTATAATTTCTAAAAGAGCCTTTGAAAACTTATGTGGACTTTATGATGATAAACTGGGCAGGAGTCATGGGCTTTTCTGATGAAATACAAGTCAATAATGCATCTAGTTTAGAAGGAAGGTGAACATTTACAAGAAATCTAACACCAAAAGTCTCACCAGCAGTAGTTTCTCCATCTTTCTTTCAGATAGTACTTTGATAATCATATTTCAATTTCACTGCTAAATGAAACATTTGTGAAAACTGAGGCAGCCACAAATCATGAGTGAGTTTAAAAATATGCATAACTTCCCCCTTTTTTGCTTGATTTTGGTTTTCAGACCAAATGATGTTCATTTGGCTTGTCCTGCCTTCTCTGCCTTGCAAATAAGGGCAAAAAAATTCCCTTAAATAAAAAAAAACCCAGCTGATATTTTCACAGCAGGAACTGAAATTTTAAGAAAAACTACAAATATGAAAGATTGAAAAATGTGAGAGCTGGGAATGCAGATCTCAATGCTCATCTAAGTTCATGTCTACTGATTCAAGTCTAGGATGAGAAAGCTGGCCAGGTTAGTCAGCATTGATATGGACTGCATGGTTCCGGGCAGGATTAGTCTTTCCTAGACTTCCACATCTGCAAAATTCCACAAAAGTGTAGAAGTCTCATATCTGGGCTGAAAGAAGGCAGTGTATTTTTTTTCAGCTGCCTTTGAAATACATATGTAGGAGTTGCACTTGGTAGGTTTTTTAAATAGATTTTAAATCTACTTAAATGCAAGCTGCAAGGAGGTTTAGAAGCTATTTTTATAATAAGCTTTTTTATTAACATCTTTTGAGCTGTCTGATATCCAGTCACATACAGTTGTGGAGCAGAGGAGAGGCTTTGAGGCTGCTGGCGCTCTTGACACATCTGCCTCTGCCAGGCCATGGGAGACACTGTTGTCTGGGAGGAAAGCTAAGCTTTAAGAAATGATGCTTCAAATACCTCTGGTGCTTAACATACCTAAATACTTCTGCTCCTTTTCTTTTAGTTGTTCATTCAGATATTTTCTAAGTTTATACTGTGTTCCCAGGACCTGGCTTTTATTCTTAAAGACTTCTGTCCATCATTAATGCCTGTTTTACTTGCAGTTAAAAACTACTCTAAAATAAATTCATGTGCATGGATAATTTATAATTAGCTCAATTTTCAGAACTGGACTCATAGTTCTGAAGTCTTGACAGTATTTGTGAATGTTTCATTTGGAAATACTTTGATCTTCTATTTTATTTAAATAGGCAATAATCCCCACTCTTTTTCTGTGAGCCCTTTGATAACTGACTAAACTTTCTGCACTTCTTTTGAATCAAAATGTACACTTTTAATCTCTAAAATGCAGCAAGCTACACAAATGTATTTGTTTTTCTTCTCCCACTTCTTCCTGTGAGCAACCTGGCCTCATGCCTCTAAGTAAATTGGGATACAGTCTGCACATTTGTTCCACACCCACTCTTACGACAATTGGAAGGCTTTGCTCATTATTTTATAAGATCTTTTTCAGTCAGTTTGATGAATCCTAATATGTTTTTTATAAAGAAATAAAAGAAAGAAATAAAACCAAGAGGATATTACCCTTGATCTTTAATTCATATCCCTTTAAAAGCAAAAAGGAACATCGTTCGTTCCTCCTCTTGAACACAGAAGCCTTTGCTAGCCTGGTAGGCTGGATGGTGAGTTACAGTGACAGGCTGAGGTTTGCTGCCTGTTTGAGGCAGGCAGATTGCCACCTCCTGTTTGTGTGTTGGCCACAAAGATGAACAGTAGGAGATTGTCCATCTTTGACTTCCAGCTTGGTAATTATGCACCGTATTGTTTTCCTTTGGCCAGGGATTAAGGATTAGTCTCAGGAATGCTCCTGGCTGGGAAGCAACATGTGTTAGACCAGCAAAGAAGCAGGTTTTTTATGAAGTTTCTTACCGGAATTTCTGTTCTAATGAAAAAAACAAGTAAATATTCCATGTGTTGGCAGCATATGTACAGTGTACAACTCAAAAAAAGGCCTGAGGAGACTTCATAACAAGTAGGAGTAAGGAGGAACAGTTCTCTGGGGCTTCCAACAAGATCTTATTCCTTTTGTCCACTGTGGGAAAGTGGCACGTGTTGTAGGAGGGGAGTCACAAAATACTGGAGTGGATTTAAAAGCCCTGAAATGGGACCTGGCATGTGTCAGGCACAGGAAAGGCTGTGCTGCAGGAGTTCATGACTGCCATCATGGTCAGAGGCTGGGACTACTGAAAATCAAAATGCACCACTTTGCAGGTACTCGGTAGGATGTGTTAAGTATACAGCTGAGCCCTGAGTCCTGCAGCTTGGGAGCCTTATCACCCTGACTGGTTGGCATATCCTGGATAATCACAGCCACAACTGTCTCTAAAAGCTGCATTCCCCCATCCTCCTCTTATGAGGTACTAGTAGTAGGGAAAGAAAAATGAGAAGTCATGACTAATTTCATGGATATGACACCCACTGAGAAGGAAGTTTGGGTTCCTGTCCCTGCTCCCAGAGCTAAATTTGTGCTTATTTGGCACTAAAATATTAATTGACTAAAGCACAGTACTGGCCGAGGCTACAGCACAGGTCTCCTCAAGCTCAGTGCTCTCACTGCACTGCTGCTGGCTCCTTACTGGCCCAGTCACTCTGCTCTACTCTGCACTACAGGCCAGTTTGGGCCTTGGCTGCTGAGCATCTGATGTGCCTTGTTTGATTTGGGTCCTAAATGTTTTTATTGTCAGGAAGCCTCACTGTTCCTTCACTGCCTATAATCCAGTGCTATCAGTGTAGAGTTTTTGCTGCACCCTGTTAGTACAGGTAAAGCAGCATCACAGCCAAGGTACCTAAATACAGCTGCACCCAAGAGAAGTGACTATCATGAGTCATAGCCACGCAGGGTGTACAGAGATCTGGCTTTAAAGGAGATATCTATCATGGGTGTGCATTTAAAAATAAAATCCTTCTTTTACTTTCCCTAGCCTTCCACGATCAGTTTTAACTGCACCACGTAAATGAGGCAGTAATAAAGGAAGGTAAAATCTGAGTTAGTCCTTAGTCCTAGGAGGCATCTGAAAGAATTTGCTGATAAAGAAAGTGCAGCAGTGCTGGGCCATCCTTCCACCTTCCTGCTGGGCTGTGTTTTGGTTTACAGTCTGAGTTGCCAAGACCTCTTGTTGACCTGTAGGTTCCAGCTGTTCTGACTTGAAAAATTTAAATTATTGATGTATGAATTATAAAGAAAATACCTGAATCTAAAATTCTGACTCCATTTAAATTTTTAATTAGAAAAAAAAATTACAGGTAGAAGAGAAATAACACTTGAAATGTACCAGACTAAAGTGCTTTTGGGAAGGCATTACCAATATCTGGTAAGTAATAGACCTACAGAGAAGTTAGTACCACTTGCCAAACTGGTTGGTAATACTTGGTAATGTCTGCTCTGGAGTGGTTACTGTTAATGTTTCTTGCCAGGGTTCATAAAGAGGTTGCATGCCACAAATTGCTCAATTTGGCTGTTTAAAATCTTACATTATTTGGGTAAGAATAAATGAAAACCAAATGTTATAAATGTACTGGTGGGGCAGGGGGCTTATGTTTGTCTCCTAGAGGACAAATCCCTGGAGCTTCTGGGTTGTATTTGTAATTTGAAAGAAAACCAGTTTATGATAAGGAAATAATTAGATGACTTCCAAAGTTATTCTAAACTGGATAAAGGGATGAGGACTACAATAAATAAGCTAAAATAACTTTAAATCCACAAATTTTTATTTACCTTTTTTCTTTTTAAGAAAAAAATGGTTTAGCATGTCTCTTTATATTCTGAGAGACAACAAAGAAACTGCCAGTTTCTCAGGTTCTCAAAATGATTTACCACACTGATTGTTTTGCATCTATAGGCTTCTTTCCAAAAGCAAGAGCTCACATTCCCTTTAAGGGAATATGGTGTTTCCTACTACCTCATGACTCCAGGAAACAAACCTGTGGAAGGGCCAAAACTCTTGAGTCATGTGAGAAATATAGGCAGCTGGGAAAGGATAGTAACTAGTAGAAGCAATAATGAAGAACCTCACCCTGAAACTCATGTTAAAGTCACCAGGACTTGGAAATGAAACCTCTTCTTCTGCTGGGTTTGCTGCTGCCTTGGAGGCAGGAGCTCTCTCTGGCTGCAGCCTTTAGGTCTAGGAGATCATTAATACTTGTCTTTCTCCCCTATGCTCCTTATTCTCATGAAACCTTTGACAGTGTAACATCCTCAAAATTGGCCAATATTTCTTATTTTTCAGTTGTTGTTTTGGTTTGGGTTTAATTTTCTAATTGCTGATTCAAAACTAGAAAAGTAGATGAGGCTTTCTGATAAAAACCAGCATGCTCTTTTTAACTGGATACAATCACAAGATCTTAAATAATGTATGCTGAGAGCTACACTTGGAAAATCTCTATAGAGGGCTCTTTGAGATATCCATTCTCTTAGATAAAACAGATGGTATTTCTCAATGTACTGCTTGCCAATAATGTAACCCTTAGAATAATTCTACGTTCAGGTTTAGGTCACACAGCAAGATTAGAGATATTGTAAGATGGGATACTCACAATACTGAACCACTTTAGGACTTCATATATGCCCAAGGCTGAAGGGAAGGTCATGCTGAAACATCCAAAGCTTATTCAGGTGCTTCAGTATAATTTACATAATAAATCTAGTTCAAGTTTTGCTACATTTTGAAAGAGTCTTTCTAAACAGTAAGAGTTGTATTAAAACAAATTGGCAACTTAATCATTTTTAGTAGCACTCTTATGAAGATTGTTCTCCTGTGGTTAATCTGCCTTTTGAAGGCTGCAGAGTTGCCCTCAAGAGAACTTTAAAATGCAATTTATTTCTTTTGCTATATCACTCGAGAATATGTGTAATAATTTCTTCTTATTGCTTAAAATGTCATTTAAAGATGTGTAAATTTGTCTTAAAATGCAGAAAACAAAAAATCTTGCTTGTTTCAGTGAAAAAGGTAAAACTTGGTCTCTTGACCACGTAGTTCAGCGAAGATGACAGGAGCAGGTGCAGGCTCTGCCCCTAAACTGGAAGTTGGTGGAAGTGAAGGGATTATCCTAGAAGGTATGGCTGTGTGCCTGCCAGGGTCTCTGGCTTCTTGACAGAAATCAGTTATGAGAGGCTGGTCTTTGGATTAGACGACCCTGATCTGACTTGAGAGAGCAGGCACTGACCAAGGGACCTCCCTGAACAAACTGATGAAGGTAATGGAGACCTAAGAGCTGGTGCTGGGCAGGGTATGAGGAAAGTTCAATAAGCTGAACGCAAGCTCTGGCTGCTTTTACCACAAGAGCTTCTGCTTCTTTCTGTGACCCTTGTTTTTCAAGGACTTCTCAGTGAGGCCAGAGCAGCTGTTATGCTGGCAAGGGTGCTTCTGCCATTCAAGCAGGTCAAATTATAGGATGTCCTTCCAAAAGATGCTGAGAAACTGGGAGATGGGAAAAGAGCAGTGAGAGTGACAGAAGGGCTAGAAAGTAAGATGTATAGTGAGAGTCCTGAAACTTTGCCTCTTGAGCTTAGCTTGTCTGAAAGATTAAACTCTAATTTGAATAGGTGGGCGACAAAGCTGTGAAGGGGCTGGAGTCTGATGAGGAGTGGCTGAGGGAGCTGGGGTTGTTTAGCCTGGAGAAAAGGAGGTTCAGGAGAGATCTTAGCACTTTCTGCAAGTTCCTGAAAGGAGGTTGTAGCAAGCTGAGGGTTGGTCTCTTCTCTCAGGTAACAAGTGACAAGATAAGAGGAAATGGCCTCAGGTTGCACCAGAGAGGCTTACATTGGATATTAGGAAGTTTTTTTCTCATGGAAAGGGTTGTAAAGCATTGGAAAAGACTGCTCAGGAAAGCTGTAGAGCCACTATCCCTGGGATTGTTAAAAAAACATGTGATTGTTAAAAAAACATGTGAATGTGGATATGGTACCCGATGTGGTTTAATGGTGGTGCTGGATTGGTAGTTGGACTTGCTGACCTTAAAGACCTTTTCTACCCTTAACAATTCTATGAACATGAAATAATTCAGTGAAGTCCCATGACCTGTCAGATGCAGAAGATGAAATTCTGCAATCTATGTAGAGGCATAGCTCTGCACATGTGGACTTGACTGACAATGTGAATAGTCCTTGGCTGTTTTTGTAAATTGCATTACTTTAAGCTGCCTGCAGCACTACTGATGGAAGATGGACAAGGAACTGGTACTACTCAGAGAAGCTGAAGGCAGTCTGGAAGGGTATTGGTTTTCTTGTCTAGCTGGCTTACCCATGCTGCACAGTAGCATCAACTCAGCTTGCAGCGGAAGCTGGACCTCCTACTGAGCCCCCTTTTCATGGTTCCTCCTATGCTATGATGGCATACCAAAATGACACCATAGTAGGCTACAGTGGTTTGAAGGTAAATAGGCTGGGGATTATGATCAGGCATAAAAATACTGATAGGTGTCACTACTGGATTTATTGGGATAGAAAAGAAAATGGGATAAGAGCAAGAAATCCCTATAGTGTATATAATGTAAGAAAGTAAGCTCCCAGTAATTGCTGCTCAGGTATTACTCTGAGGGCTTCTCTGGGAGTGTCAGGAGTGGTTAAAAATCAAATAAAGTGTTAGAAATCTGTAGGAAAGGAGTCGTGAGCAAATCTAGCAAATGTCGTCATGCCATTAGATAAACTGTGGTGTGCCCACAGGCTGTGGGCAGATCTGCAGGTCTCACTACTCCTCTGAGGAGACAGTTGTGAAAAAGGTGGGGGGGAGTCTCATCAGAATATCCTGCTACAGGACTGTTTTCATTCAAGAGAGATGCAATTTGAGAATCTTCAGTTTTCCCTCAAGCTGGAGGAAGGATGTAGTACATTCTTAGTCATGGATAATTGGAGAGTCAGTAGTGAATGTCTGCTCATGAGGCTCTTCTGTTGGAGTGCAGCTTCAAAAAGAAAAATACTTTTCCAGGGAGGACATAGGGAAGTGGCAGAACTCATTAGCAGAGGGTGTTGTAGAGACCAGAAGTACAGAAAGGCTGAGGAAAAAGAGTGAAAGACCAGCTGCAGATGTTGACTATAGTGGTGTCAACACAGACATGTATTTTTAGCTTCAGAAGTCCTTCGATTCTTTACTGCCTGGGGAGCACACTACAGAAAGGATTACTCTGTATTTGCCATGTTTCTTTCAGTTTTTCCCTAAGCAAGTCTTAAGACGCAGGTATGGCAAGGGAGAACCCTATAGCACCCTTGCTAACTCCCAGTGAAAAGAAAGGTTTTATCTGTGTCCCTGCTGAGCATCTGCCACTGCTGGAAAAACAGGATACAGGTGGAGGTTTGACCCAGTGTGATTGTCCCATGGATCTTAACAGCACAACTGTGCTCCCAGCATGCCTGGGTGATGCCAGACATGTAGAATAGCATCCACCAGTGGAAGAAGCTGCAGTGGATCACTCTTCTAAAGATGCAGTGGGAATTATTTCAGCAAAAGGGTGAGAACCAGAAAACCTCATGTTTCAATGCGATACATATTTCTCAAATAGTTCTTCTGCTAAGACAAACCACCTCCTGAACAACGGTTTTGGGTTTTTTCTTTTCAAATGTCACTTACAAATGAAATAGTTCTTGAAAATTGATTTGATTTTCATTGCCTCTAATGCTATGTATGCAAATCATGCATTCATAGTCTCCATCCAAACTGAAATCCCCTTCCTTGATATCCTTCCATTTAAATAAAAAAATCCAAAAGGATGAATCCTTGGCTAATAATGATAATTAATTCCATTAATGAATCAGTTGCAGAACTGGTCCAAAATGCACAGAGCTTCAGGGTAGCTTTCTATGGATTTCTCACTTAGGTTTCTCATCTTACCAAATTTCTCTTGTTTTTGAAGTGCTTTGTTCTCTGATAGTATTTGCAGCTCCCTGTCTTTTCCTCGCATCACTGGGTCAGTCTAGTCATTCTTCATCTTTGCTGTTCTAAATAGTCGCTCTTCTGTAAATTTGCATTATTATTTTGACATTTAGAATGAAGGAGGTTATTCCTAGCAAAGGAAAATGCACCTTCTCTCACCTGGTGGAGAAATAAGTTTGAAGGGGTTTTGGTTTTTTTAAGGAGCAGTTTAAATTCTGGTTATACTGTGTTCACGTTGCAAAGAAAGAAGCTGTATGTTCCTGCCCAAAAAAAGAGACTTTTTCTATTCTGCTTGGCCTGGTGATTAAGTCCCTCTATATACTAGAAAAGGACAAGATTTTCTGCAAAAATTATATCTGGAGCAGCCTATCCCATTACTTAGTTTCCCCTCATGATAGCAAATGTCAGACTAAATCTCTTTTTCTTTCACATGAAACAACTTCTGGCACAAAAGTTCCAGAAACCAATTGCATAAGTGTCCATGAAAACCCTCTCTTTTTATTAATCAACCTATTTTACCTAAAAGCTGAATTAGAGTTCTTGAGCTGCTAAGAAAAAAAACCAAAACATAGGGAAGCTCACAGCTACTGTCATTGCTGTGAAAGCAACAAAAAAGGTCAATGGCTTGCACAGTTGTACTGCTCCTCCAGGAAACAATGTTTTGGGGCTGTGTGTGTTTAGACATGACCAGAAAGAAAACCTTGTGCTCTAAAAGAAAACAAGATTGATGTAATGAGTGACAAAATGGTAGTCAAACTAATGTGCTTATTTAACCTTGCATTTGTATGCTCATTAAACACAACACTTAAATGCTGCTACACATTTTTAATCAGTGGTGAAATCTAGGTGTATGAATCTATGTCCCAGGTTAATTAAATGTTTTGTTAAAATTCACTGGGCTGGTCCTTAGCTGCTACAAATCTGCCACAGGTAATGTAGGGTAATGGTAGGTAATGGAGGCGAGCATCTGATCTAATTATCTAAACGAGACTTTTCCACCTAAGCTGTGTATGTGATGCCAACAAAGGAATTGCCTAATCCCACCTTTTCATGCAGCTAAGTAAGCAGAATGATTTTTTTTTAGTACTGGCAGTATGCTTAAAGAGATATCTGCAAGACCGATTAGAGGCAATGGTGCAGCATTGCAAAGCTATAGCAGTACAGGTGTCTAAAGAAGGAAATCATATGATGTATCAACAGAAAGTGATTAAGATGGTGAGTGGTTCTTTCAGATGGCTTCTGTATTTTGCATTCAGTGTAAGGAATCCTTTGGAGTCCTCACAGAGGGCGTTCAAAAACACTAGTGGCAGTTGAAAAGCAGAGTCTTGGCTTAATGTACAATGTTTTGACATGATATTTAAAAAAAAAACAAAAACCATCAAAAAACCCCACAAACCCTTTGTAAATTATGTTGCAGTGACAAGATATTGCTCTTCAGCTAGCTAATGCCATTTAAAAACATGGAATGCCAGTTCTGTCAGAGTCACGATATGCCACATCTATCAAGAAGCTGGAGCAGGGTTTCTATCTGATGTTTCTATCAGAAAGAGACTAAAGGGTTAGAGCACCACACATTGCTTTTTATTTCCAGTTCAGCAGAATACTTACCTAGTGTAAGTATAGACATATCCAAGAGAGGTCCAGTGTCAATTTTAGAGATTGCACATCTTATGCATGTAGTTGACTACAAGGAAGTACAAACAGAGTTTCTAAAATAATCACCTTTCCAAAGAGGAATGGGAAACATCTTCTGTTTCTGAAAAATAGCTAGGCCTGCAGAGGGGCAGACTGCATCTTACTGCTCTGAAAACAGCATATCCTGCAGCTCATGGTGTGGCTCAAAAGTGTGATAAGAACTTGTGACTCGTTACAGCAGCTCTTGTCAAAGTAGATTACTTGTGGCTCTTTCATATTGGTACACCTTCTGTAGGCAGTGAGTGGGCAAAATTCATTTGAACTGCTGTAGGGAACAATAAACCTTGTAGTGTTAAGGCTGCATCCAGATTTATTCAGGCATAAATCAGAGCAGATCCTCAAAAACTATTGCCTATTCAGGTCTCTATCAATTCTTCACTTCACGCAGTAATATGGAGCCCCTAATCTCATCCCCACCTTCAAGAAGGCTGCATATGTTTTGTTTTTATGGTGATTCAGAGGGAGCCTTTCCACCGTGTAAAGGATAGTGGGGTTCCCACACTTGTCAGTCCAGGGGAGGTCTCGTGCAGAAGCCTGGTGTCTAATTTGTCACTGCTGGGCATGAGCTGTGACATTTCCTGAAAAGGTTCTGAGACTGACAAAGACCCGAGGCTTTCAGGCTTTCTGTGCTCTGAATGTGGTGGTAGAATCTCTGTGCTTCTATGTCTCACTGATTGAAGTAACCCATGTCCCTTTACACCCCAGGCTTTTGTTTGTACCACTTCATTTTGAGATGGTATGGGTAAAGGGAATCAAGTTTGTCACATTATCAAGACACCTCTGATGATGGAATAAATAGATCAGAAATGAAAGGCTGTGGCAATATTTGGCTTGTTATTTTTCCTTCCTGTAAGACTTTGAGAAGAGAGGGTTTGGCTCACAGAGAGCACTATTCTTTCAACTCTGTATCTATAGTAGTGGCTACATATAACCCAGTCACCCTATGTCTACAGTTGTGCTATATCCTGGAATAATGCTTTACCTTCTCATGCATCTTTATGCTGGCATAAATTATTTTTAATTGAAAATGCTTTTGGCTTTTGAAAAGTATTTCAGTCCCCCCAGAAGAATGGAGAGATACTCAAGTAGCATTGTTATAATACCTTTGTTGCTTACTAATACAGGTGTTTTTTGTGGACTATGAAAGTGTTTGAAGAAAGTAACATAAGCATACTAAAAACTATTACCCAAATCTTGAATGCCTCAGCTCAAGGTACGGGTGGAAGTTACCTGGTGCATTCACATTGGACACTGCTGTGGCTGAGCATCCTTAACAACACCGTGCCCCAATTGTGCTGGACTCTTATGTCTCAATGATATCTATGCTTAAACTAGATTAAACTATAGGACAATCCATCTGCTTAGTCCTCTACAGAAAGACTGAGATCTGCTTTACCTGTGCTCTAAACCACCTGAACATTGATGCAAGGTCTCTGTGATCCCAAAGGCTCCTTGCATGGCCTTGGCAGAGCTTGTGTTGCTCTGGCTTGGAGATGGGGTGGAGCAAGGATAGGTCTGGACAGTCCTGCTCCTCTCATGACCACCCTGTCAAACTTTAAGCAGGGCAAAATTGAGCAGGGGAATGGTGAACCCAAATCTGTGCTCTGTGTTCCACAGAGATACTCTTATCTGCTGTGTTTTTTCAAAGCAGCTGCTGACATGCTTGGTTGTTTAGCTTGCATACGAAGTACCAGCCACAGGGGCTCTCTCAGTGTCCCCAAACTCTGTAAGGCCAAGCATGTGACAGACTGTACTCTCAAGTATGCTAGTCTCCTTTTAAAGGGGGAAGGACAAGATAAAAGAAAATTTTGTTGGTTTTTTTTTCCTGATAACCTAATCTCATCCTATTCAGACATTATCTTAAGTCTTTGAGAATGACATGGAAGGAGACTCATGGAAAATATTTTAAAAATAAATCTTGAGGGGTTATTTCCTAGCTGATAATCACCAAAACTACTGAACGGTTTTAAATTGTCAGTGTAAATGAGCTGAGTGCCCTATAATATAGGTTATGACAAATGTACTACAAAGTAGTCTTATGAGCCATTATTGTTACATGTCAGTATTGTGACTGGCAGAAGGAAATTGCATTTCCATCAAATAAAGCAATGGAAGGGCAAAAATATCTTGTTATGCACTGGATAATCTAGTGAGACAGCTAACAAATACTGATGGGAGTCTGATACATGTCTTTCACTAGCAGAGTTAAAGAAATGTAATTTGAAATTGATTCACATGGATAGTCACATTAGGACAACTTATAAACTTCTAAAGGGACTTCCCTATTAGTTATAACCTGAAAAACAAATGCAAACCTGAAATATTTTTTTCCAATATGTTATTCATTTCTATTGTATCTTCCAGTTCCAGCTACTGTAGTTCAGTGAATCTATATTAGGCTAAATCCCTCTCACTTTAACTACACCAGAAATACCACTGATGTCCAGGAAGGACTTGCCCCACCAAACTGGTAAAAGATTTGCTTTGCTTTCAAAATTTTATGCCATCTTGCAATACTATGTTGCAAGCCAGAATTGACCAACAAATCTCCAAATTTAGAGAAACACAGAAAGAACATGCTAAAAGAAGAGGAGAAAGAAACCTACTTATGTCTGCCTTTTTTTGTAACTTGAAAAGAAGGGGCAATGTTTTCACCAATTTTCAGCTGATTTAAAAGGCTATCTGAAGAAAATTAAATCTCTCTCAGAGGAATTAGAGAATTGGAGTTACTTGGCTCTTGTTTCAACTTCTTTGCCAACTTTTGGCACGACCTGGGCTATTGCATGTGCCCCAGCAGAGTCACGTACAGGAAGGACAGTTAAATTGTCTGAGATGTGAACCAAACTTCACACCATCATTGTTTGCCCTCACTTCACTGCTATCCATTATCTTAAGGCTCTGTGGGCTGGCTAGCACACTGTTCTCAGTTTTTGGTCCTGCTTATCCAGTTAGAAAAAACTTGTACAAACTTGTAACTTTGTATAAAAAAAATGCTCACCTACTTCACCCTAGAGAGCTACAGAAATATTAAAATACTACCATTACATTTTTGGGGCATTTAGTTTAACATAACAGGTATCAAAGCAACAATAGGAAAGTTTTGGACATAGAGCATACCCATCTTTGAATTTTGTGATAAGAAAAGGGCTAAAAAGTTGTGAGACAAGTGTCAGGAAGGTCTAAGTGGTTAGAAGATCTTACTCCTACATCAGCACAAGTCAGACAGCATTGTGACAAAGTTTTACTTTGTTTGGAGAATGGCAGAACGTGATGCTGGGGAGACAGTGCTTCCTGTAGTCAGATGTGTGGTGTGCAGGGCTCAGGTCACCTGCCTGCATATTGCTCTAATGCCATTCTGGCAGGAAAACACACATTCCTGATGTGATTGACTGGATTCTTAAAGCTCAACCCCACCCTGACTGGCTGACAGGATGATAATAGCAGGCGCTCCCAAGCACCTTCATTCTTCCTTACCCTCAACCCTCATCCTGAAATGTCAATCTAATGGCCAAGAGATAGAACTATTAAATTCTACAATAGTGCTAATAGGTTATTTCCCCATGTGTTTTTTCCTATTGAGACTTATATATCCATGATTCCTGGAAGGTGACAAATAGTGACAGATATTTGCTCATATTCCTCAGAGGCATGTCTCCTAATTGAGGGATAGATTCAAGTAAATTGTGAAAGGACATGATTTTTCCCTTGTGGTAGTCTTTTTGCTCTTCCTTTTTTCTCAGAATCTGGGAGGCCTGTGGATATCACATAGTTGAAGAGACCTAATACTTCAAGGAGAGGATGTTTGAAGCTCTTTCATTATTCAGTCTTTATAAAGATTGAAGTGTGGAACAGGCCTCTGTAAAGAAGATGTTTTGAAGCAGCCAAAGAATAAAAAATGCTGGTTCAGAAGCAGATCAAAGGTGGTGCAAATGGCAAAGGTAATGAGAAAGGGATGGCAGGGGTTTCCCATGTGAGGGTGTTCACCCTGAGATATTGTAAAGAGAGGAGATTTTTGTTAAGTTTGTACTTCAGGAAAATCAGTAATTTTAAGTATTTTCAGGAAAGCCCACTGAAACGCTGGTTGTTTGTAGGAATCCTGAGAGTTTGGAAGTTCTTAGATTCAAGGTTTTACTTCTGGCATATTTATACTAATCTGTGACACAAATGTAAGTATAAAGGAAATTGGGACAGGTACATAACTTACATTGCCTTAACAGGGAGCTTGTTGTTAATGGCGACAGAGCCCCACTGTTCTGCCACACCCTTTCACTGTACCAGCACTCTTCAAATACTCTAATGGATTTAAAAGCATAACTAGCTATTTTGTGGGATATACTGTTTCTGTCCTAGCAGACATCAGATTGATCAAATAGCTGACTGCTGTATACCTGGATGTGCCTCTAAGTAACACATGGTCAGAAAGCATAGGTAGGGCATACGGCACCTGGGATTTGCTGCTGCGTGCAGGTCTCTGCTCTCTATCACCTATGTGGAGCTGAGTACAATTTGTTTGAAAGTTGCCTTTTGCAGAACTCAAGGCCATATAAAATGTGATCACTTCAGTGTATGGACTAACATGCATTTTTTTGTCTTGGGTTTCTAGACTGGTTTTGACCAAAATCTCAGCTTCTGCTTTTGACTTTCCATTCAAATTGTATGTATATTTGAAAGAATGATACCTTTCAGTGCTGATAGACCATTCCCATTTTCCACCTGAGTTTCCAAACTCTTTTGGCATTCCAGAACTCTTCTAATTTCTCATTTTCATGTGGTAATTATTCCTACACTACAGCTATGAAATGTTCACTTGGGGCAGTCTGAACATGTATGCTATTTACAGGGAATGGATCCATGGAGAGACTTCTCAGGAGGGAAATAGAGTACATGCAGGACTGCAGCAAAGCTGTTATTTTGCTCAAATTGAGTCCCAGTGACACTCATTCAGTATTTCACAACAAATGCCTTTAAGCACTAAGATACCAGAGGAATCCCTAGTGCACCCAGCAGTGTGTATTGCTGCTGAGTCAGAGGACTCAATGACAGTAACATCCACTATGTATTTCAGTGTACTTTTATCTGCTGACAGATTGCTTCTTGACCCTACCTGAGGTTGGTATAAAAGTATGCTGAATAGTGCCCCTTGAGCACCTTTCTCATTCAGCCTAAGCCGTGGCTGTTGCTGCTCTGTAGCTATGACTTTCAAAGCCTGGGGAAAGACTATGATCACTGTATTCTTTTCTAAATAACCTTTCCTTGCTCACACACATTGTTTGGCTCTTGAGTCAGTGATAAAAAAGATTGCCAAAACAGAGGAAATTTTTTTAACCAAAGGGTTGCTCTGAACTTTGAAGAATAACATCCAATTCTTGTTATAAGACATCATCTATTTCCCAAGTTATCCTACTGTCACTGACTTTGCACAGTAGCCATATCTCACACCATAACTCTTTTTACAAAGAGAGAAACTGCTAGTTTGCTTCAATTTCAGTTTTCTAGAACAGCTCAAGAATTGTATGCAAATCGAAGCAGGAAATGGCACTGGCATCCTCTACTGTGATCTGGAATTTGTCAATAAATGAAATATCAAGAAAGAATTCAAGCATACTGAAAAAGGCTGAAATAGGAGCTTTAGCCATGATGTGAAATAATGAAGGAAATAATACAAAGAGGATAAATAATCAGGAAAATATTATTAATCAAGAAATGTCAATATTTTATATTTTGTTTTAACAGCATATGTTTAGACGTAGTACTTCTGACCTGGCTATTTGCATACACTTAAAAAAAAAAGCTTTGGTAAAATAATAATTGAGCCATTGAACAATAAGTTTATCCCAAATTTAGATATTTTCTTTAGGGTCAAAGAAAGTTTTCAAATTGTTTAAATACTTCCAACTTCCCTACTTTATTACCACATCTCTTTATAGTGGCTTGAGTGTTGAAACAAGGGTTAAAATAATCAGATGGAATAATCCAAAATGTACATCCTAGCCCAAAGTAAAACTAGTGTTGAGCCATGAAAAAGTTAACCTTGTAAAAGCTAGTCTTGAATCTAAAGTTTGGTCACTTCCATATCTTTATTTTATGACATACTTGAAAACACTTTTAAGAAGGGATTAGAAAAAATGTACTTCAGAGAAAACACTTCCAAATATCTCCCATGGATTAATCATAAAATAGGACACTTCCTGATTAGGAAAGTATTATGAGACATAACAGATTGGGTAGTAATGACAACAATGGATTACACAGAATGGCTCTGTTTAGGAAGAACATGTACATATAAACAATTCCTGTGCAGTAAATAGCACTTCAAAGTATTTTACATATCTGTGGATGTATACCAAATGATCCCTGGAAGTCTGGGTCTATCATATCTTTGCTGTAAAGCTTGTCCTTTTAGAAATTCTTTAGGATTTTGTCTGAGACCAGGATTCAGCAGTGAAAAGAAAGGCAAGAATATATATATATATTTTTTTTTTTAGCTATTCTGTTTACAAATGTTTCCTTTTGTATGCTTTTAGAGGAATATGAGGAAAGCATCCCTGGGTAGGTCCTTGGATTTCTTTTGTATATTCTCCATGAAGCCTCACAAGAATATCTAAAGGAAGAAGGGAATTATGGCAAGCCCCATGTACACGCAGGAGGGATGCATATTCTTGCACAGACTGGCTTGAAGGGGAATAAGCACACCTGTGGTACAGACCAGCATCTTTATACAAGCATAAATGATCTATGAAATTGCATCACTGGGTCATGAAGTGCAATGATCTGCACTGCATTTGGCATTTATCCCGTTTGCTTGGTTCCTTTTGGTTATCTGCTCCTGACGATAGTCAGAAAGCAAATACTTGACTAGCTGGCCTTTAGTCTGTTCCTCTATGGCTGTATTTTCCATATGGATGATAATGACAAATAACTGCTGAGCAGAAGTATCAACATCATTACTTAAAAAAAGAAACCTAAAAAATTCCAAAGTGCAAAGGGAATGAATGCTCTGTCACTGATATGTTGCTTTTTCCTAAGCAGTCATGCTTCTGACTCCTATCTGGTAATTACACATTCAGTGGAAGACAGAAAAATTCTCCCATTATTTCACTTGCCTACCTCAGGGAAGTTGCACTAGTAGTCCCTTCTGTCCAATATAAAACTCTGAAAACTTTCAGAATAAAGATTTCTACATCAGTGACTCTCCTCCTTGTAACCAGATTTGAATTTTTTAGGTTTGTAGATCTATAATTTGAAGGAGCTCAAATAGTACAGAAAGAACCCCGGGGTTGCATAGCTCAGTCTCTATTCTTCACCTCTCCCTGAAGAAGTTTTATTTAATCTCTTTTCTTGTTGTCTAATACAGCTGGGCATATCTGAGATAACTCTGATCAAGGGGGTTTAAGCTAGTGAAATCAGAATTACTGAGTTAACTGACAAGGGGTCTGCCTTTGGAGAACTGAGAAATTCAGTAATGCTTATTTTTCAGTTGCAACTCTGCAGCTTGTGCCTGTCAGTTGTTTTCTTCTTCAAGATACTTGGAAATAGTAGAGGTCATGAAGCAATCTTGCTCTGGTACTTCAAGAGTTTTTACCTGAAGAATACTGCAAACTGAAAATCTTCAGTATATAATAATCTGCTTCTGTATTGTGTCAACACTGATTTAATAACAAAGAATTAGATTTAAGTTTGGCTTCAGTCTGAAAATAATTTGTTATTTTCAGACCTTGAAAAGCAAAGTCTGCTGCACAAAACTAATTACACTGGTTACTCTAATACCCTTGGAAAAAAGTTAATTTCCTGTGCTCTTGTGCACCTCAATCTGTCCTGGCTGTCCAAACACTTCCATGATCCCTGCTACTCGTAACATGTATCTGGCTTGACATTCTCACAACCTTTTTTGTTTTATTGCTTAGTGACATTTCCCTGGCTAAAGCAATGTTTTTCCTTTTACACCTAATGAACAGACACAGCAGGTAAACTGATTTACCCAAGGCTGTATGGGAAGTTTGTCAGAGCCAGGACCTGGCTCCAAGTACCCAGAGTTGCTGAATTGTCACTAAACATCAGTTGTCATCTGCTTGTATTATCTTCTAGTGTATTCCAGAAACGGGGGAAATAATCACTTTTCCCATGGGACCAAAAGTACAGTGTTGTAGAAAGCAAATTCTATTACTGATTTTGGGCGCTGGCAAAATTAAGGGATTTTGCAAGGATCCTTCCTTCCCTTTCTGTACTGCTGATTGTATTTAGCTTGCTTGCTTTGACTTATATTAGGTATTGTAAGCCATATTTTGGATAAAAGCTGAAAATTATGAGGAAAAACTTTTATCAAATGATAAATCTGAGAGAGAGATAATTGGATGCACAGGTTTTTTTTGTATAAAGCATCAGATTTATAAAACTATGGAGTGTGAAAATTTAAATCAATTTTCCTTCCACAGCATGGAATCTTGTACTGCAGAAGCTATTTTAAAATAATACAATTTTAAACAGTATGAGTACAGTAAAACTAAAAATATCACCACACTATTTAAAGTAGCTGTATGGAAAAAATAACTCCTGTCCTGAGGCTCTTGCACTATTAGCCAGAGATGCCTGAATATCAGGCAGGGTGTCTCAGCTAGGTTTAGGAGTAAAAGGGATGTTGCATTGTTAATTTTATTTTTGGTAGTGAGTTATTTTTGGTAGGAGTAATTTTCAAACAGAAATGTTGCAGATTTCTGTAGGTCAGTAAGACTTAATACTCGATCAGCTCTGCAAAAAGAAAAAAAAAAAGAAAGAAAAATACCATTGCCATTAACATACAGTTTATCAGGACAAGTTGTGTTCCATTAGCTGCCCCAGGCTTTGCAGGAGTGGAAATTTGCACTGGCAGCCCAGAATGTGAAAGCCTATAAACTGAAGAAAACTTCTGTGGAAAAGCAGTGCTCTAGGCCAACAGGATGCAGCTGAAAAATTGTAGGATAAGTTCTTGCCATATTAAACCACAGCTGAGAACATGTGCCATCTGACACCCCTGGAAAGTTTTGATTTGGGACAAAGGTTAGTTAGTCCTTGAAGTCCACAAGGAATTCTGGTCTACAGAGTTATCCAGACAGCTCTGACTAACAGTAGTGGAGACTACATTTGCTCTTTTCTTTAGATACTTTGATTATAAATACAACAGTATCTATCTGTGGCCATATGTGTACAAGCTCTATGGAAAATCATTGGATTATAGTGAAGCCAGACATCCTCCTTTCAGCTATTTCCTTAGACCTGCTCTGAAGTACAAAGCCTCGGCGATATTAATCACAGGGAAATTAAATTTTTTGTAGACTTTTTAAAAAGCATTAAAAAACATTTCACAGATGTTACAGTTATTTTATATCAAATATTAAAACTGAAACCAGCAAGCTTTCTACTTATCTGGGAAGTGCAAGAGCGCCAGAACGTGTGCTTATGTAGGACTTAAGAGTCTACTCATCTGTGTATCTCAAACAATGTGGTGCTGAACTTCCATACCGATACTTCTTTCATAATAATTAAAGACAGATTCTGATCTCAGTAATTAATTATTCTGGATATAAAGCAGTGGGATATATCTGATTTTAGCCCTACAGAAAAAAATGCTTTTTTCAACTGCAGGTTAAAATGTTTTAAAAACTGGAAGATATCAAAGGCGGAAGAACACTTTAAAGAGTGTGCACATACTGAGGGTGTTCAATGCCTCTCACAACATTCTTCTTGCTCATGTGTCAATTGTCCTCTATCACTTCTAGATCAAGCCTTCTTTTCCCACCAGATGTCATTTTCACCACAGATTCAGACCCTGCTCCTGGCACTCACTCTTGTCCATTCTGTGAAGACTCTTCTGTTGCCAGGAAAATGCAATCACTCTGTAACATCAGTCTTACAGAAAGAATTACTGCAGTGCAATTTCCTCCTCGCACAAAAATGAACTGTGATGGGGGAGAGTGGATGCAATACAGACCATTCCTTCCCTTTATGCAATGAAACAAAGAGGGAATTTGGGGTCAGGATAACCTGGGAACACCCTCTTTAAAACTGCACAGCATGAAAGACCACTATTTTATAATGTCTGATGACTCCTTGCAGGTGTCTTGGTAGTTTGCAGAGGCATTGGTACACCACTTGTACTGATTTACAGGGCTCAAAAATCAATGCTAAGTGCTTTCCCTGTACACACCACTCACAGGGGACTTCAGCTGCTGCTCTGCATGACCTGTCCATAATTCTATCCCTGTTTCTTCTGTTACTAACCATGTATGGATAAGCTCCAGGATGTAACGTGCAACTCCAGCTTTCTCAATACAACAGTGTATAGTCATTCACATCTGCTAACAGTGTCAAATCAGTTTTTATTGCTTTTTACTCCTGTTAAGCTTTGCAGAGACAATACAGATGAATTGTAAGGCTAGTGTGTTATTAACAGCACATTTGCTGAGTTCCACATAGAGAATATTCTTTGTTGGTATTGTGTGAGCCAAATATGCAGCCTTGCTTATCCCCTAATGCTGCATTGGATGTAGGGCTGCTGGGTGAGGAGCAGCTCAGAGTTTATCTTAGATGTGAACTGGAGCCATGAACATGGACTTTCTCAATGCCTTGCTTCAGAGAACAGATAGGACTAAAGAGGCTCATAAATACAGAAGGAAATCCCAGGTGTGACTCAAGTTACACAGAACTGCTGAGGCCTAAATTTTGCTGCTGCTTCACATGCACTCATGAGAAGATGGGATTTGTTCTGCATTTGTGTACACGGAGTAGAACTGATGCATCTCTCATATTGATGTATTTTTCAGTGGTACATAACATAAATGTTTATTTTATGCAGGAATATAGCTTTGCTATGTTTTCTAGTCATTAGCTGAGACAGCTAGTGGTAATGTCATTTAAGACAAATTGTTGAAAGTAAAGGATTTAGCTATACTTCTCACTGAGTATAAAAGCATTGCTTGTGGGGTTTTTTCAGGCTGACCTTTAAGTTTAAAACTGCTGAAATGATTACAGGGGCTGATGAATCTTCCTGGTGTAATTAATGCAACTTACAAGAAAAGGGAGTTATGCATGAAAACTTCAAGGACTTCTCTGCAGCAAGAATTCCTTGAATATGTATGAGTTGGTTGTAAGTAGAGATCAGAAATTGTATGAGCACTTAAAGGCAGAGGATGCTCTGTAAACCTAGTAGATGCCAAAGAGCTGTTGCAAGATGTAACATCTAAGTTTTGTCGACCTGGCCCTCAGTCTTCCTAGCTGAGTGCTGTCATAGCCATGTCACTTGTACTTCAAAGGCAGAGGTAAGGCAAATTATGCATATGGAGTAATCATTTCTCAGTATCCAGCAGGTACAGTGATGTGGTGGCATTATTTCAAGTATGTGAACATAATTTTTGATGGAGTTGAGGACTAAAAGGATTTGCAATGTCTGAAGAGACCTTGGTAGGGAGACCTTGGAGCTGAAATGCTAATAGAAAAGAGAAGCATCTATAAGCAAAGTTTTCATGATGAGCTAGAAAAACTGGCAGAGCAAGAGCAAGATGTGCAAGAGCAGAGCTGCAGGAGCAGGCAGGGCTCAAACAGGGGCGTGAGGTTCAACCAGGAGAGCAGGTAGCACTTGTGGCCAGGAGCAGCGGCTAATGCTGTAGGGCCAGCAGCTTGGACAGCTTGGATAAAGCTTTGTTATCCTCTTCTGCAGGTGACAAAGCCCTGGGACCTGCTGACTGCAAACTGAAAAGGGATTGATAGTAAAGAAGATGAGAAAACAGCCTACACCAAGGTGCTAGGGAAGAAAATTGTAAGCTATTATAATGCAACTTTGGTTTTGTCTTATTGCTCTCTTTTTTCTTCCATTCATTAAAGTAATTTATTAAGAAAATTGATACAATTTCATGTGTGGAAAAATTAGGTATTTGAACACAATTTAGTTTATTTTTTTCTAGTTTTGGCATGGGGATTCAAGCTGATGTTTTATTACTGGCTGCTGAAGTTTGAACCTGGCATGGCTGATATCAACCAAAGGCTGTCAAAAATGTTTTAGAAGGTTGTGTATGATCTCAGGACATCTGTCCTGAATGGTTACAACATGTCATAGTAGGTTCTTTTGGCTGCAATTGGAAGGGATATGCTATTTAAGTGAATATCTACTTCTTTTCCCTTATATTAGTAGGATATATTGACAGATGAGTGAAGACAGTGGCAACTGAACCCATGCCAGACTTATCTCTACAATATTTGCATGGGGAGGTGGATCTGACATTACAGAATGACTGAGGGTGGCTGTGAATCTGTGCTTACTATAGCAGTATTCACATAATTTTGATTTTATAGATTTGTAAAAATAACATAGATCTTCACCCCTTATGAAATGGAGTGTTTGTGCTGTTGGTTGGTTGGACTCTTGAGAAGCATTTCCTGCAAAAAAACCCCCAAAACCCCCATAAACTTGAAAATCTCAGAACAAAACAACTGATAGTTATGAAGCACTGTGACAATCAAACAACAAGAGCAGAAAAAATGTTTAGAAGAGACATATGGCTTACCATGCTGGCCCATTTTTGGTTGATCTTTTTCCAATCCTTCTGCTCTCTCACTATAACCTCTCTCTCAGTCCCTCCTTTATTCCATAAGCCCATCTGCCTTCATCTGTTAATTCAGCCCTCTGTTACTACTGAATTGTTTGTCAGCCAAATGAATGTGGACGATGAGCTCCTCTATTCACTCCAACCTAGTTAAAACAGGCCTGCTACTCAGTGGTGGGCCAGTGCTGAGAAAAATGTAAATAATTAATGATTTGTCTGGAAATCCTTGAGAGGGAGACCAAAACAACTGAGCATTTGGCATCTTCAAAAAAATTTTCAAGGCCTGGATGCAGGCAGGAATAATCTCATTTTCACCACCCTTCTGAATAAAGAGTGATTTTTGGCTTAGAGTGCTTTCACAAGGTAAGAGGAACACCCCTGTTTGTCTTGGGCTTGATTCTCTTCCAGTTCAGTCTGGGAGAGAATTATGAGATGCAGGCAGTTCAGAAACTGATCCAACAGGCTTAACTATTCATGAAAGGTGAAATTTCAACTTTTTTCTCCTCCTTGGAAAGCGCTGCTTGTCCACGTGCTTTCACCTCTCTATAGGGTACCAGTGGGAGCTGTTGGTCTGACTCTTGTTCAGCTAGTGGAAAATTATCCCTGTAAACAGTGAGTACTGAAACACCAAGGAAAAGCCTCAGCAAGAAGGTATGGGACCACCAGATCAGAAATTAGGTGAAGAGCAAAACCAGAAGCATCCCCTTTCCACAAAGATTCATTTATCCCTTTTGAATACCCACTCTCATCCAAACAAAAACCTCTCTGGCTGTGTTCTAGCACAATATTAAGGCATTTATCTAAACACATTAACAGTTGCTGGTCACTGATTTAGCAGTGCTGCCTGTGTGAAAGGTAAATTTGGTGAACTTCATCAAAACTAGTCCTCTTGGGAGAGTACCTTCAAAACCCTTTCCTGTAACTAGAGATTGTCTCAGTTTGTCCCTTCAGAGAAGGTCTCCATTTGAGATTAAAACTAAATATATTTTAATTAAGCCAAATCACTGTAGTGCTGTGACTCTCCAGGGGTGTCTTCTCTTCTGGCTTAAGTGTTGTAGTTATGATGAAGGGATAACTTTTTTCACAGACATATAGGCAACTGTCCCCCTCTTCTAGCAGGAATTTCTAAGAAGATAAGACTTGCATATATACTCTGAGTGTCCAACTTTATGCAATCCATGCAATCTTTAAACTGGTTGAGACCTCTGATACATATTAGATGAGGTAATCTCAAATATACTGAGTTCTTTTAAGTTTTATGACAGCCAGGTAGAGGAGAAGAGACTCTGATAAAGGGTATTCCCACCCCCACTTTCCTGGTGTGGGAGAAAAAGCTGTTGTGTGAAATCACCATTCACTGAAGACATATCAAAGAAGCTACAGGAACACTCATCAAAATAATTTCATTGGTGGCAGAACAACTTGTGGGCTCAATCTTTGTGTCATCACACATGCTTTATGATTTTTTTTTGTCAAGTAGAGCCTTAGTTGTAAAAATAATTTGTCTCTTAGTAGCATTATCATAGGCCTTATGCAGGAAAAATATGCAGTGTGTTTGCCCACGTAGAATAATGTTTCATAATCACTGATTCTCTTCTGTCAGGGATGCTAATATTTAACCTCCTTCTGTTTTGGAGCTGGTTATCATTTGCTCCAGAATGAGAACCAAGGTAGAGGAAAATGAACTCAACAGGGGCAAATGTCAAAGTGTATATCTACATGTAAAACAATTAAGAGAAACTGCAAAAATCAGGCCATGCAAATGACTCCAGCTGAGGGGCTAGCATTCTTTTGATCAAGTTGGTTAAACGCTCCAGTAATTCAGTTCCTCTGTAAAGAAACATCTCTTTACACCCAGGATAAAACAGGGATGGATTTAAGGCTGTTGCATAGCATGCTGTCTGCTCCTCTGAGGAAGAATGTTTATGGGGGTGCAATCCTGCTAGGACAGAAAACACTTTTACACTTGTCCCATATCATTCCCCAACAATTATAATCTTTGGTCAATTGTTCTAGGACACTGTCAATCACAGCCTCCCCAAATGTTCAGATCTGGGCTGCCAGAAGGAAGGAAGGTTACAGGGACTAAGAAAAAGGCAGCTCCTGCCCAAGAGCTGCTAAAAGAAAGCATTCTCTTAAGGTCTGAAGTCTGAGGACCTACACCAGACAAGTACCTCCTGCTATGCATAAGTGTGGCATCAGCTGAGATACGTGCAATCCCATCCATGTAAGCCAAAATACAGTAAAAAGCATTACACACCAGCCAAGAGCCTCTTTAAAGATTGTGTGTCAGTAACAGAGTTCAGAGTCCCAACAGAGTGAATAATCCAAAGTCAAAAGCCACAGAAGACAGGTCTGAGAATATCACTTGGACAAAATGAGCCTAGAATCGAGAAATGTTGCCCTAGATCATCTGAGTGGCAGTCTCTTAATCGGGTGAAAATTGTGTTTATTGGTAAAACTTAGTGAATACTAATTTGCAGAAAAGAGATGTACTTACAGGGCACCTAGCTCAGCTGGAGATGAATCCAGCATAAAAACTTAGGATACATCAAAATGTACATGTGAACTGTTAAATGACTATATTCTGTCAAGGTGGTGGGTTCTCACTTATTGATCATCCAGTCTTTATTTATTCAAAGGCCACACAGTGCCAGTGGCAGGACCGTGGTTGTCCTCTTATGTTTGACTGATTCAAAGGGCAATATAAAGCTTAAGCAGCTCGAAGTTACTCTTGGACTTTGGCAGGAGCATCCTTAGTCAGTGATTTAGAGACTGACCAGTTCTTCTTTCAGAAAAGCTCTCTTGGGGAAAGTTTGGGTCTATTTGTACCTGGCCCCACAAATGCAAGGTATGAGTATACTCTATGCGAGCCTTACTGAGTCCTACCATCATCACCCAGATCAGCACAAGTCTCGAAGAGGAGGAGATCAGTGGGTTTTTTTTTTTTTTTTTTAATGGCTGTAATATGAGAACCAACACAGCTGTCTGTTTCTCCAGATCAAGGTGTGCCTGACATTTTTAAGAATAACTAAAATTTCCCATTTTTTTTCCATTTATTTGATCAAAGCACTTTAAAATAACTACAAAGTATACTATACCAAGTAGACATTTCTCTGATATATATCAACCGTGAGCCACCAGAATGACAGATTTTGGAAATGCAATGGAATCTGTCCTGTGCCAACTCAAGAATGTGTGTCTATGTACCTCAGAAGTATTTGGTAGGGAAAGATATGTTTGCTTCATCTCGCTTTTTCCACACTCTCCCCAAGACAAATTTTTCTTGTTTTCATTTCCTGCTTCTGCAGGACTACTCTCTGGCTGTCAAAATTCTGCAAAATTTCCTGCGAAACAGACATGCATCTTGGTCACTTGCTGCCTGAATCATCTTCATCTTATCCTGCTTGCAGATCTGTCCCGAGGCATGAATAGGGCTTAGCTTATATCTGAAAAGATACCAGGAGTTGTCAACAAGCCTGTGGGACAGCAAAATGTGCTGTTTTGCTTGGTCTGTGGGAGGCTGGGGAGTGTATAAAAGGTAGGCATATGAAATTCAGAGGTTTGTTTATTATATAGATAAGAATCTGAACTGCCAAAGTTTAGTCTATTTTTAAAGCTCCTTATGCATTATGTAGCTCTCCTTCTTTTCAGTAAAATGCAAGGTTACAGTGCAAGCCACTTTATTCCCAAAATGTATAGTTTCATTCTTTTGAGGAACAGCAGGGCAAAATGTCCTCTTCAAAGCCTGGTTCATTTTCTGAACCAGTTTCCACACTGATCATCTGCTGAGTATTTGAGTGTATGTCTACTGGAAGTGAGCATGCATTTTGCCTCTTGATCTTAATTTTGATCTCTGGTTTTACTCAAATTACAGCAGGAGATAATTTTTAACTTCTCTTATAGGAGATTCAGGATGTTCTTTTCAGTCTTAAAGGAAAGCAGGGTGGTAGCTCATGAAGAGAAAAGCATATGCTCTGTCCCCTTACAGGAGTTTCTCTCCCTGGGTTCACAGTGCATGACAATGTCTTGTGCTTCATAGCTCATGGCCCTGAAATATGTTCATGGTGGTTCTGACTCCTTATTGCACACCCATAATATTAAGTTGCCTCTAAAATTCATAATCAAGCTTGAAGTTTGAGCTGCTAGATTCAGACTCTTTTTAGAACATGTGCATTTATCAGGTTTTCCTGGGTTTGCTAACTTACTGTTTTTGATAAAATCAATATAAGTGTCCCACCTTTGGAGATGAAAAGCTTATCTCATTTTAATACATGACATAGGATTACACCAGTAACCCACAAGAGCAGAAGGTGCTGGGTAAAAGCTCTGAGGGGGCATTGAATCAAGAGTGAGGAGGCTTGGACCAGTTCTCTATTCTCTTTCAGAAAATTACTTTCTGACCTTTGGAGAAACTTCACCTTTTCATTCCTCTGACCCTCTTCCTCATCTCTACTTTTTTTCTTTCCTATTTAGACTTTCAAAGTACAAAGGCAGAAGCACATGCCTACTATAGGCAGTTCCAGTGTAAATGTTGATATACAGATTTAAAACAGGAAGGCAAGTATCCATTTGGAGGTCTCCTGTAGGTACTTGTCATCATGGTCTACTGCAACCTATGATCAGTGGATGGCTTTGCTGGATGATGAGAGCCAGTGTGCTTGCCCAAACATCACCTGAATTTTTCAAACACCTGCAGAATAGTGTCCTGAGATGCACATTTGCTCATTTGGCCTTCAGGACCTGGTATGCCTTTTGATCTGCCTTGCTCCTGGGGAAGAGCTGGAGCTGGTTTGTCATGATGGACACCTTTTCTTCCTACTCTTAATGCACAGGGAATTAGCCCACTAACTGGTATTGTGTGGGGGTAATTCTGACTGTTGATACATTTCTTCTTTCACTAATGTTATAAAATAGTGAGCCATTCTCCTCCTCAAATCCAGTTTGATTTTTCTTCTGAAGTTTCTGCTTATACAGGACTCTAATTTCTCCTGTTTCCTTTAAGAAAGGAAATGAGATGATGGAGTGGAAATAGAGGCCACAACGTGTCTTGAAAGTATTTTGGAGTGAATTGATTAGCAAATTAAAATAAGTATTTCTTGTACCGATACCAAGCAAAGTGTTAGATCCAAAGAAATTTGTATGAGGGGAGATTGCAAAGAAGGTTTTAGACACAAACTTCCCCTCATTTGTGAAGTTACTGGACACATTTATGGCTTTTATCAACATGTTTTTGCATTAAGATACAACTTAAGATTCAGAAGACTCTTGAAAAATTGATATATTTAGCAGTGGGTGGGTGTGAATCCACTGCAACAGGACCGTTTAAAAAAAGTGCTATTTAAAAAAACCTTTTCTCTAGAAAAATAAGGTGAGGGGGTAAATAGACCTCTGCAGGATTTTTCTTTTTCCTCTGCCAGCTGACAAGAAGAGCTGTTCTTCAGCCCTTTTAGCCAATGGATGCAGACACAGCAAGTTGCTGCTGGAAGCTGTTGTTCCCTGCAGTCCCAGCAGCTCGTGGTCTATTTTCAGTGAGCCGGTTTGCAAGACCTGTGGGAGAAATTAGTGTAGAGCACCTCTTTCCCCATCTGAACTGCATTTTGAAACTTGCCCTTTTCACAGCTGCGGTACTGTGACTGTCCAGGGGTTCAAGTCATAAAGTCCTGTCCAGGAGGAGAGGCTGGAGATGACGGTGGTGAAAGGTGCATATTCCCTAAGGGAGGAGGCACAGCTGCTAGAGCAGTAGTGCCGCCCAAGCTCTTGTTTAGGTGAGCGGGAAAAAGGCTTTGACCACCCCGGAGGCTCTGGCACTGGTGAGCAGTTGGTGTGAGGGCGGAAGCCCCGACTTCAGGGGCAAAGAGGAGAGAACAGGTTTATTTTTTTCCGCCTCCGTGCCCGATGTGGGGTGATCTGGGTTGTGTGCGGCGATGTCCCTGTGGGATCAGCCGAGGAGAGCCGGGATGCCGCGCGGAGAAGGATGGTGTCAGAGGAGCGATCGGGTGGACCCCGCAGCCAGGCGGCCTGGGACAGCGCCGGGCGGGCGGGAGGAGCGCTGAGGGGCGGGCCGGGCCGGGCGGCGCTGCCGGGCGCCCGCCGCGGCGTGTGGGTGGCTCCAGGCGGCCGGTACCCAGCGACAGGCGGCGAGGTGGGAGGAGGCTGGCGGGGCGGAGGAAGAGGAGGAGGAGGGAGCGCGGCGGTGCTGCGGGGCGTATCAGCTTGTGCTGGACTATGGTGCGGCTCGGCGGGGGCTGACACGCCGGCACCCCGCCCGCCCTCCCTCCTTGCCGGCTGACAGGCACGTGTGGGATGTGAGACCTGCCCTCGCCTGGGGGAGCATGAGCTGTGCCCAGGCCGGCATTGTCCAGGTACGAGGGGCTGCTGCCGCCCGGCCCCGGGTGAGGGTGGTGGGGCGGGAGCGGGTGGCGTCGGCTCCCAGCGGAGAAGTGCGAGGCGGGATGGAGCTGGTAGCGGCCTCGGCTCTGGGAAAGGCCCTTCCCGGGGCGGGCAGCCCCTGCCTGGCCAGCGGGATGCGGTGGCGAGTCGTGGGTGTGCGCTGTCACTGTGCCCGGCTGCGCGGTGCCGCCTTTGTGCCTCGGAGGTCCGTGCGGGATGGGACCCCCGGCCGTGCCCGAGAGCGCTGCCCTGGGCAGGGGGCGGTGGTGTGGAGGGGTCGCTCTCCGAGGAGCTCATTGGGCCCCGGTGGGTTACGGGCTGAGCCGTCGGCCTGTCGGCTGAATTCCACTAGCGAGCAAATAGTGTAGAATTATGATGAGCGACGTGCCGGCGGGGATCGACATCATTTGGGGATGTGGATGCACACAGGCGGTGATGCAGAGTCCCGTGCCGAATTTTTGGTGGTTACATCCCTTCCTTGTAAAAGCAGAAGCCCCCAGTTTTGCTTCTTGGCTCTCTGACAATGCAGCAAAATTTAAAGCACGAACTGCCTTTTTCCCCCCCTGCTCTGTTGCTGTAAGCCAATCTTGTGACTTCATATTTTGGTTATTACCTTGTGTTATTATGTAACTGCATTTTTTGTTAGCAATTAAATAAAATAACTTACAAGTATGTTAAGAACATTGCCCTAGCCTGTAGGATTGTTAAATGCTGCGTTTCTCATTTTGCAACCTGCATAGATAATGGGTTTGTACTGAAATGGGCAGTACAATTCATTTTGTTCTCTCTTGCATCGTTTCCCGTGTGTTTCTCTGTAGTTGCAGAAGAAATTACTCGGCCTGGGTTTAGATTTTTTGCATCCTGCTGTTTGGAGCTGCAGTAGTGCCTTTTTTTTTTTTTTTTTTTTTTTTTTATGCTGCACTCAGCAGAAGTGCGTAGTGAGACTGTACAACAGTCAGTCAGGCTGTGCTCCTGTCCCTGTGTTTACCAGCACCACTGTTGCGTTCTGTGGGGCACCTAGCCGTGTCTGAGCAGGGCAGCAATTAGGGGCAGGGTGCTGCTGTGCCAGTGGTGCCACATAGCAGGTGGTCAGCTGTGCCTTTCTGATTAGTGCTCATGTGAGGATTGCAGTTATTACAGTAATTCATTTTAGCTTGGGGATTCATTTTGAAAATTTGGATTTTCCACTAAGAAGGGATTATCATTTCTCTGTGTAGTATGCGTGTTTTGGGAAGAAGTGGAGTATGGTTTGTATCCTGGCTGCTCTCTCTGCTTCCCTTCTGTTTGTCTCTGAAGTGCACACCCAATTTGGACAACACAGGTGCAATGTTGATTTTCATGCTGGAAGCAGAAGTAGATGTAAAAGGCAGCACATGCTTAGTCAACCCACAACACTCATCCTATCAATGCAGTCTCAGTCTAGTACAGGGGAAAAGAGATATGTTTTTACAGAAGAAATGTGTGGTCCGTTTACTTGTTTGTTTCAGGAGGGTGAGCAGAGAGTTAGCTCAGAACAAAGACTGGTTGGTCAGATGGCCCACATTTGTTAGCAGTGAGCGGTATATGAATTAAGGGTGGATGGCATGTTTTGTCACTTGTGTAATACTATTGCTGATGTGTTTCTGACTTAATGTGACCTGAGCTTTGGACTCCTAAACTTTTAGTATCAATCAGCTTACTCATTTGAAACCAGAGCAAGCCAGAGCATGATCTGATCCACTCAGTGACTTTAGCAGGAACTATCAATATCTGAATGTGACGGTGATTTATTTGAAAACAAACTGTGTACATGTGCTCAGAACATCCCAGAGAATTGATCCCAAATCCATATGCTCAGTATTTTAAGTGCATTCTAATAAACAATATAGTACTTAACTGTTTTCCAATAAATAACTGGCTGAGACTTATTACTAAAGTGCATTTTTCAATGGCTTTGTGTTTCATGTACATGGCATGTGATCTAGCCTCCTTTGCCATTGTGACATAATCCCTGTGAAGCTTCGTGGAGTTTTGCACGTGCTGTGTCTGATGCTAAGTAGTGTTCATTCAAGGTAGTGCTAAATCCCTCTCCTTGTCTCCTTTTGAATAGTCTTCTTACAAACAATGCAGTGACTTGGAAAAATAGTGAGAGTGAAATTTAGCTTATTGGCTGCCTTTTGAAATACCGCAAAAGATGCGGCCATGGTATTGTGGGGAGGATTTGAGTTGTGAGAGTGATGGTGTTGAACAGTTGGTGTTGGGTCAGGAGCTGTTCTAACAAAGAGGATAGGTTGCCTGTGTTTTAAAGCTGTTGGATCTGCCTTGTGGATACAGGTGTTACAGTTGCCCCTGTGGTTTCACCTCTGAAAGATACTTGTAAAAAATACCCAGCAAAACAACCTCCTCGTTTCCACACCAGTTAAACATGTTGCAAAGTTCAAAGAGAAGGGCTTATAGAAATTAAAAAACCCCAATAACTAAAGTATCTTAGTTTGGGATGATAGATTTTGCCAGAGAACGTAGCTTGTCTTCACTATGACTTTTGGTCTTTCTAAATATCTCCATGGTCCTATGTATTTACCTGTGTAGTTTCCTCCAAAGTTAGGGGTCTCCACAAGGCCTGGCTGAAGCAGATATAGGTCATAGACTTTGAGGGCCTCTAGAGTCAGGGAGGAGAACCCAAGCTTTTAAACAAGTGCTCTGGCTCACTGTCCCTGCTGTTCTGTAGAAGGGGTGCTTGCCAGTGTAAGCCGAAGTTATGCCTTTGTGAATACTGCCCCAAAGAGTTCAGCTGGGTATCTGTATACACGTGTGGCTTACACATGTGCCTGCAGCTGCCACAGCCTTCCAGCAGATACAGCTATGAACCACAATTGCATTGGGAGTCACCATCACCTCAGATGCTCCCTTGCCTCCAGTGGCACCTGTGCTGCCGGGAATGTTGCTGTAGGGTTGGCCGTTTCCCTCAGATTGGCTTGCAGTAGCTGGAGGATGATCCTGCCCATACGGGTTTGTGTATCTGCCTATTAGCAGGAAAAGGAATTGTGACGCCCCCTTTTCTTCAGGATGTCTGTTGTTTGTTTACACTCAGCGGCTTTCTCGGTTTTGGCAATAAGGAGATGAGTCAGTTTTGCTTCTGTTTAAGGCTTTTTTTACCCATTTCTCCTGTAACATTTCATGTGCTGTTCTGATTCTGCAGTGGCTGAATGGCAAATACTGCAAGTGTTTGGTTTAATTCCTTAGAAGTAGATTTCTATTGGCTATTAGATATCATGACCATTAACTCTAATAAATTTTAAAACAGACTAGATCTTATGTACTTCCATATTTGTCCTAAAACACAGCAATACTTTGTTTTCTATTGGTAATCTCAGAAGGATGGGGGTCGTGCAACTCAGAAAAAATAAAAGTGCAGCCAGTAGCAAAGTGCAAGATAAGATGCCACCTACTGTAGTCGATGTTTTCCATCTGAGATTTGAGGCCAGCAAGATACTTAGAATTAATTAAGAAGAAATGGCAAGGTTCTTTGATGCAGGGATCCCAGGGTCATTTTCCTTACAGTTAATGAATGGTGGCTAGGCAGCTGTATGATGGGCTTGTGAGTCAGTCTTGGCTTTTTTTGATCAGCTGTGTCTGGCTAGGGTATCCCGTCGTTAGCTCTGAAGTAGGAAGTTTAGGTTCTTCAGACAGGGCTCCTTAGGAGGTGCTGGGGCTGTCCCTTGGCAAAATGGTGTCCTCAATCTCAGATGTTTGTGGAAAATAGACCAGAAAGACTGGTCCAAGCTACAGGTGAAATGGGCTGTTGTCCCAGGCAGCAGACTGCTGGGGGCAAGAGGCTGGCTGTGGACTGCATTTGGTTTTGCAACAGGGAGGAGTTGGGTTGAAGCAGGGCAGCAGCTGAGCCCGAAGCGGGGTTCCCTTGCTGCAGTACCTGTTGCAGCTCTCATTTGTCCTCTCCCTCCAGTGGCGGCAGCAACAGAAACCACTGTCAGCTCC
The DNA here is from genome assembly GCA_020086605.1 of Lanius collurio. Classification (NCBI taxonomy): domain Eukaryota; kingdom Metazoa; phylum Chordata; class Aves; order Passeriformes; family Laniidae; genus Lanius; species Lanius collurio. Next base: position 25,245,014 of record JACBWW010000012.1, on the reverse strand, counting down.
TCGTGACTCTCCACAGCTTTCCACTTATAATCTCTTTTCCATGAGTTCAAACAGCCTTAGCTTGATCCCAGCTCCTCACCCTTTTGTCCAGAACATTGCCCATAATGCAGATAAACTGTGAGATGGCTTGGGGGCTGGGGTGGAGTGATATGGCAAGTCGTTTCTTTTAGATCTTAAAGCAGGGGGAATCCCTGGTGCTTGTATTTGAAATATCCAAGTCGGTGATCAGCGCCGTGTTCCCCAGGGAATCGCTGTACTCCATTGTATTGCAAAGTTCTCTGAGGACGCAGCAGTGCAGGCAGCGTTCCCTTGCTGCAGAGCAGAAGGTCTGTGGGAGAGAGCGTGTGCACAGCAGTCAGGAAGCCTATTATTGAGACCTACGCTGAGGTTTCATTTTGTGCATGTAGCAAAACAGGCTCGCTCTTTCACACTTTCCAGATATTTTTATATTTCTCTGCAGATGCTTGTAGAACACCAACATTTGTTTGGTTTCAAGCCTGAATTAAAATTCCCAACCAATGTCTGGAGGCAAAATCAAAAAGGCAAGTATTTCTCTCAGAATTAAAATCCATTTAAATTTGAGAGCTGTTAACCCATTAAATAGCAATGGAGTATAGAATGTCTCTTGGACTGAATCACTTGTGTTTAAAATGGAACTTGCTCTAAAAATAAATGGCTAATTGCTTCAATGTAGTCAATATGGAATTTAGAGATGACTGACAGAATAATTTGTCATCCATCTCCATAGCAGGAGTCATCTGAGAAGTCTGTGATGTTAAAAGCATTTGTTTCTATTACCACCTTTTAAGTAGTTTTGTTAATGAACTTTTGAACACCAGAACTGAAATATGTCATGTGGTATGATTAATTTTTCCATTTCATAGGAAAACGTGTGCCATGTGCACCTTCAGTTATCAAGTCAGGTTTACCAGGTCCTGAAATGTGTGGTTCAGGAGGCCCCGTTTTTTAAAGGAAGCAGGAGCATGCTGTACTTCTGGTGCCAACAAAATGCTTTCTTTCACACATCTCCTTGTAAAATTTAGGATGGCATTCTGCAGGCTGGGGAAGATCTGATGTTGTGCTACCCACTGTTTTCTTTTTACAGAGAGAAGGACTGATTAGGAGTAACTCTTTAAAACGTGTAAGCAGAAGAGGTGGAGCAGGAAATTGTTTGCTTTTCCCAAGGGAAGAAGGAGAGCAAGAGATGGGGGTAAATACTTGATGAGGTGGTCAAACAAATCGTTCTTCACTGTGTGCTGGTGAAGTGCCTGAGTGCAGGTTGTACAGAGCAGAGATGGGTCAAAGACCTGTTTGTTCTCTGGATCTTAGGAGTTGCCGCGACTTTTCTTTCTCCCCAAAACAAATTATCTTGCCAAAGTCTATCTCTTTGGCAGCATGTACATTACATGTTGTACAGACTTTGCTAAGCTAGGTAAGAAGCAATGAAGTTGGGGATAATCCAGCTTTGCTTGTGAACTATATGCCTGCTACAAGGCACTTCCTGAACTGTTTGCAGTCCTTCCAGCTGGATTAAATGACTCAGGTGTGTGGGGCTACCTGTCTGGGCACTCTTACAAGTGCTTGACAAACTAGAGGGATGAATGGAACTTGCTGCTTTTCTTTTTAAATCTAGGCCCTTTCAAGACTGATAGTGTCATTAAAGTAGGAGGTACTGTCTTATTCCAATGTCTTAATGCAGCCTCAGGAAAATTTAAATTTAGAATTTACATTTTAATGTAGAACATCCATCAAGTATTGGGTTGTTTGTCAGTTTTCTTTAACGATGTGTGAAAAAAACTATTCGAAAGGCCCTAGGATTTTTAATTAAAGAAAAAAAATACACCTTTCTTCATTGAAGTATTCTTCATGTGCAACTGCATGGTTGCCTTAAGAAGACAAAGAAAATACTTGATTTACTCTCTGAAGTGGCATCTTGATTTAAGTAGTGAGGTTTAGTTGCTGCATGCTTAACATGAAAAGTGGGGTAAGCAGATGAAATATTTAATCTTGGAGTCAGAACACACGTTTCCAAGATGATGCTGTTTGAGACTCATGAAATGCCCAGTAGCCATTAGGTTGTCTCTATCCTTGGCTACAGGCCCATGAAAGCTGTGTAGAGATAAGCAGTAAGGTCTTTCCATGAACTCTTAAGTTGCCTAATTTGATTGCACCAATGTGAGGTCAATACAATGATTCAGAAACATTACATACGTCCCTTGAGTCACAGCCAAGACATGATGCTGAGATAAAGTGTTGAGTTTGGTTTAAGAATGAGCAATGGTCCTTCTAAAGTTATTTTTGAACTTTTCTTGATGAAGGACAGTGCTGCAAGGTGTCTAGTGATTTTTAATCTTTTTTTTTTTTTTTTTTTTTCAGAATTGAGTGTCATAGGGAAGCTGACTATATCCTGTGCCTGTGTGAAACACTGACATTTTTTTCTCATTACTCAAGCAGCAGGCTAAAGTAGAAACAGCCATGGGAGTTACTGCCCAGACCAGATATTAAGGACTAATGAGCTGAACTGTATTTTCTTCTCCACTTCTTAAGCTAGAAAATTATTCCAGTAGAGAAACCCATTGTCCTATGTTAGAACTCTTTTCCAAAACTGAATACTTTGGTGGTTTATAAGAGTCAGGCTACCTGATTTACCTTCCTTTTTGTTTCCGCTTCTTAATGCTCCTTAAGGATTTTGCTTTGTGTGTGAAATTACCCATTTTATATGTGAACAAAGCTCCCATTAAAGAATAAGATTTCTCATTGGACTAAAGGCAGCAGTTCTTATGTTGGTCAGGAAACTGATCCTGGTTAGAAAAATACCCATTCTTGAGATCTGACTTGGCATTACTCCTTCATGCTTCTCAGAACTGTCACTCTCAAAGAATTCTCTTTGCAGATTTTCAAAGACTCCTTCTCTGCACATGTGTTTCATTCTCTTTGATAGTCTGTTCTCCCCCTTCAACCTTCCCCCTACTTAAGAACCAAGTGATTGTGAAGGACTGTTCTTTGCAATGCAGTTTGCTATACAGGTAGCATCAGTCATGCAATTTTATTTTTCAGACAATTAAAACATGTTTAATAACTCAGACTAATTCTCCATACCCAATAACATGATGTAGGTTAAAACCTTAGTACCTGTATTTGAGCAATTATATTAGGACATTTAATTAAAAACATGTATCACCTAATTGTAAGTCTCTGAGTTCTTAAATATTGGTATCTTTTGCATCATGCAGAAGAGGGTACTTGCTTATCATGAAGTGCCTAGGGCAATTTACAAGTTACATTTCATTGTTGCTGGGGAGGGAATGAAAAACTTAGGTACGTGGGAACAAAATCACATGCAGAAATTGCAGAAAAACTGTAGCAAATGTGTGGTAAAGTGTTCTGGGTGCCTTTGGGTGTTCAACTTGCCAGTTGAGTTATTGGAGTTTGTCTAGAGGTGGGTCTTACAGCAGGATGGAAGCAAACAGCATCTTTTACAAGAGGGATCTAAGGAGCAGCTGCTTGACTTGCTTGTTGGAGTCACACGGTAATTTTTTTGATATGTCGGCTGTATTGTCTTACCCGTTTTGGAAGATCATCAGAAGCCCAGGGAAATTGCTGCAGAACTTCTAGAAAAGGACAGGCTGCCCTCACGCCCCCTTTCCCTGTATGTCTGCCTGAACCTGTCTGCAAAGGTGACTTTTGAAGTTTGGAATAGGGGTAGTGCCTCAGGCCAGGCTCCCTGCAGGGATGTTTCAACCCTGCACCATTACCATCTTTCAAAAAACCCCTAAAAAATGTCTAAGGCCTTGGATGGTAATGCGTAACAACTTGCCAAAAGATAGTACAAAAAGAAGTTGCTTGATTACAGTAAAAGGATGGTGTAGGGCTGCGGGGGAGAGGTTGAATGTTTAAACCTCTGTTTGGAGTGGGAAGAGAAATGTTTCTGGTAGAGCCTCTGCTTCTATAAAATATCTTGGTTGCCTAGTTCATATCAGAATGATTTTCGAATGGTTATAAAATGTGGATTTTGTGCATGTGTGTATGAATTATTTGTTGGTAAAATACGATTCTGAGGTCTCCAAGTTAAATATATGCCTGGTTTGACCTATTTTTTCCCAGCCTAATTCTGCCAGCGCTGTGTGCACACATGATGTTTCCTGCTGAGGGAGTCCTGCTGACCTTAGTGAGACAAGGCACCTTAGAAAAGCTGATGCATAAGTGGTGGTGGTGGTGGTAGCAGGCTCAGGGTTTGCATGAGATGGGCTGTCAAGCTGGCTGAGCAAGGGGAAGATGTGAAATAGGGTGTTTGAGGAGGAGTCTGATTTAACACCATATTATCTGGTAGCTCAGGAAGGGTCATTGTGAATAATATGCTTCGCTGACTTGTGACCTTCTCACAATAGGTCTGAGAGATGGACAGGAGATCAATCTGTTTGATGGCTTTCTAATAACTCACTGAAAACCCAGTTCATCTGCTTTAGCTACCTGGACCAAAAAGGATGTAAATGCAGCATTGCTAATCCAAATAATCCTTGTGGGACCATGAGAGGGGACATCCACATGCTAAAATGAAAAGTGATAAGAGGGCCTTAAGCAAATGAAGATCTAAGCTGTTAAGTCTACACGGCATATTGTGAGCTTACTCGCTTATATCCAGGACACTATAGCCGTGTTTCGTGATGCACCAAAAAGAGAGGCATGACAGATTATCTTGAGTTGGCTGCGTGCGACTGGTTTATGTGCAGTGCTCTGCTGTCCCCAGGGCTTTTATTCCCCGTGTAATGAAGGCAAAAGTAGCTTGCTGCATCTCTGTCCCCTCAGCATCATCGTGCCCTGAGTTAGGTGCAAAGTTGGTTAAGAGTGCCTGAAGGGAGACAGGTCCTCAGAAGCAGGAGCTCCAGAACTGGGGTGTTGGGTAAGGCCTGGTGCTGAGGGAGAAGTTGCCCTTCCAGAAGGGTGTTACTATTTCTCTTGTACCTGATCTAGATAAGACCTAGATCTGTGACTTTCTGGGAATGTGTCCTAACAGGCAGGGAGTTTCTCTAAGTGTGTGTGAGTATGGGACATGCTTTACACCTGTCTGGCCAAAGTCGTTATATTCTATATGGAAGATTTGAAGATTCATGGAGCCAGAGAGCATCGGGGAGCATAATTGTGCTTTAATGGGTAGAGGGGGAGTTTATGTGTGCTTTTGCCAAGAGCCGGTTCCTATGTTTTATATGCAGTGTAGCACGTGGGTTGTCAAGACTGGTGTTTCTGAGACGCACAGGAACAGAACACCAGGTTCCTGAATCCTGTTATGCTGAGAGCAGGACTGAGTAGCAGTGAGTACCATTTTCAACTTCAATGCCTAAATTTTGCATAAGCCCCCTTCTTTTGATCTGGCCCAGAATATCTATGTTCAGTCTTAGTCTTCTGAACTGTTTTTATTCATGCCTCAGTGATGCATCCAGTGGGAATTTGCATGTTCATTTGGCTTGTTTTATGCAGTATTTTTTTCAGTGGAATCCTGGTAGCTAATGGTGAATATGATAGCTTTCAAATACAAATTCCTGTGTAATAGGATACTGATATAATTCAGTCAGAGCATTGATAAGCTGCAGATCATATGTGGTAACCAGTTCTTCAAGCCTCAGAGGATCTTGGATCAGAGCCTAGAAAGTTGTTGGGCTCACCTCTGAGTTTGAGTGAGAAGATTAAGGTGAGAGAGTACTGAGAAATGCTTTCCAGGTGCACCACTCAGCCAAAAACATCGTCTTTCCATAACAACTTTCTTTGTTTATCTGTTCATGGATTCTGATGGGTGGTAGAATTGGAGGGAGACTTTGTAGCTGCAGATGTCTCAGTTGAACTTCATGCAAACTGAGGATTTCTCATTAGAGAAACATAGTAAAAACTGCAGTTCATGATAAATGAATAGAAAAAGTTTGCTCCCTCTAGGAGCTTTTAGGGTTTTGTGGATTTTTTTGTTGTTTGTTTCCCCAAGCACACATTTTTTAAAGGAAGCAGGAGGTGAAAAGCTTTTTCAGCCTAAGTCAGCAGGCAAATTCTGCATCTGCTGGAGGTAGCAAGACTTCTGTGTAATGAACCATTTTTATGTAATTGCTGTGGAGGAAAAAAAATAGTCCTGTTTTAGAGCAGAGAGGGTTGGCATTGAGAAGACTTTTCCAGAGACTGCTAACCAATTGCGATGTTCCTCCTCTTGCCATGGTTCACATCCCTGCAGTGCTGTCCTGCCAGGCTTACCCAGCTTCAGGTGTGGTTCAGGAGCTTGGACCAGCCCTTGGCAGCCCTGCTGAATGCTGAGTCACAGGGAAGAGATGGAGACACAAGTAGTACTCAGATCTATGCAGCACTGGTGGATTATTTGCTGAAAACTAGAGGCCCCCACAAATCACAAGCATGTCATCACTTGTTGATCAAGATGGGTGATATAATTATGATGCTCATTTTCTGATAGATGGCTGCTTGAGTAAAGAGCTGAATTTGTCACCATGTGAGCTACCCTGAGGCTACCAAGTATCTTACCCCACCCCCCCACCCCCCCATTCCATGTATTTTTATTTGCATGTATTTTTGGGGAATATGTGTCATTTACATGTAGACATTTAATCACACTTGTTTTGATGACTCTTTTCTTTGGAGTCTCTCACTCCCAGTGAAGACAGGTGACCTGGCAGGAGCAAATCCAATGCACTGTGAACATGAAGCATAATTATCTTCCTGAAGTAGTTCTGGATCATGCATGTGTGGGAGGAGGGGAGGCATATTAAGTAGTGGAGCTGCATGAAAATTTGCCAGTGGAACGGTTTTCTGTCAAAAAAAAATGCTGTTTTAAACAGAATCAAAATGTTCCTCATGAGAACGTGTTTGTACTGCAGCTGGCAACTGTTCAGAGGACCTGGAGCCCTGCAGCCTTGTTTAATGATCAGATCCAGTTGGGAGAGATCAGACATGGAGGTGTGGCAAGGTGGTGGTTGTTGTTATGCTTCAGCTGTAAAGAAAACTTCAAAATGCTTCGATTTCCCACAGTGAAGAGAATGAGACTTGACCTACTCTGCCATTTCTTAATACAGCCCTTTCTTAAAAATTATCTCCCATCTCCAGCTCACATCATTAAAGTGCTGTTCTATTGTATTTACTTCATGGAAGCCTGGGGCCCATCTCACTGCTTACGCCAAGTTCATTTAAATCACTGATCTTGCACTAGGGATGCGTTTGGCCCATGATACCTTAAAATAACTGTGAAAATATTCACTGCATATTTATGTGAGACAGAGATCACACAGATTTCTCAGTTTGTAGTTTTCTAATGCTTGTGCACTGGAAAACAAAAACATATCAGTGAGGGAAACCCATTCCCCAAACATACACAGTTGCTTTTTGGCTTGACAAGATCACCTTGAACAGGATCCCTGCTCCCTTCTTAAATTCAGTCTTCCCACTTTAGATTCAGATGTTATGCTAGCAAGTCTTTCTTTTTTTTTCCTCCTGACACTGCTGGGAGCAATTTTTTTTCTTCTCATCATCTCTACTTCCTTTTGCCTCACAAACCCCTTTTTTATAGTTGTTGGAGCCTGTGTTTGGGCTTTCAAGTATCTGGTGTGAACTAAGCATGGTGCTGCTGTTTGGGCCCTCCTGGTTTTAGTGGTATTGGGACCTTCTTATTTTTGTTTGCAAAATGGCCTGTATTTTGACACAGTGGGGCTGTCTTAGGGTGTAGCAAAGCCAGTCTCTCTCCCCAGATTGTTCAAAAGTGGTCCTCATCAAGGAGACAAATATCCCATTTTGGCTTCACTTGCCTTGTTGCAGTCAAACCAGTCATCAGTGCAACGGACAGAAAAACGATGACTTCAATCAACGTGTTACCATTTTGTGGTTATTTGTCTTATTCCTTCAAAGACCTTCACTCTTTGCCTTGTGGGTTGCTCTGGTATGTTGAAGACCATCCTCCAGGTGTTTAGCCTGGCAAAACATGAATGTGGAAAATGCATTTTTTTTTAGTGCAAACACTTGATAGTGCATTTGTTTGACAGTTGAGCTGTTCCTTGTTCAGAGCATGCTGCCCAACAACAGCAGTTTGTCATCTTCTAAGTAAGATGAAAAAAGAGACAGTTAATGGATTTTTTTAATATCCTGAGATTATTTCTGATTCTGTTTAGTTAATAAATTTCTTGTGCTTGTTTGCTAGCACTTGTCTTGCATCTTGTGTTTACAATTACCTTTCAGTCTTCCCCTGGCCTGGCACCTCTTCTGCTGGTTGGTGGATTGGAGGGTATCTCTGCTGTGCTGGTTCCCTGGTCAAGGTACTCACGGAGGAGGAGGCAGAACTAATCTTGAAGTGCTCTATTAGTTGGACAAAAGTTGGAGGTGTCAAACTTTTTGTCTGTCAATGGATAAAGCAAAAGCAAATTAGCAGAAGCTTTATCACTGGGCTTAGTCTTTTTCTGGGCTGGGTACAGATAACCAAGTATATATGTGGAAAAAATACTTTGAAAAGTCCTTTCCCTTTCCTTAGAGGTGTTCTGCTGTCCATGGATGAAAATGGGAATCTTTCAGAGATCCTTGTCATGTTCTGCCACAAATACTTAGATATTTTCAGTTTTTCGACCCAAAATTTTCAGGTATTGAATGCTCTTCTAGCAGGGATGTGATCTCCCATAGGAATGTCAAATTTGCCATTCAGTTATCTATGCAACCTGCATTCTTCAGGCCTCACGGTTGTTTGGTTTTCTTTCTTTCTTAGTTAATATTTTTTTTCTTAAAGGGAATTTTCTGTATTTCAGTCTGTGCCTATTGCCTCTAGTCCTGTCGCTGGTCACCACTGACAAGAGCCTCTCTCAGTCTGCCTCACTCCATCCCACCAGCTATTTATGCACATTGATAAGATCCCCTTTGAGCCTTTTCTTCTCCAGGCTAAATAATCCCAGTGCATCCTTCTGCTTCTCTAGCCACTCTTTTCTGCATGTTAGTAATTCCCTTGGGTCAGGACATGCATTTGTGTGCCTGCACGGAGAGCTGTGTCAGGGAAGTGACCCGGGTTGGAAGTAACCAGTTATTTTATGCTGTGTGTTCTTAACCCAGAATGAGGTCTGCTCAGCTGTTCCAGGAAGGCTTATGGCAATGCAAGCAAACACCCAGAAAAGACTGGGAATAAGAAGTGGGAGGAAGGTAAGGTGTTTCTCCCAAGTGTCAGTGTATGCTGGACTTAAGTGTTTTTGACAGTCATGAACTGTGAACACATGTGAAGGCCGAAGGATAAAAATCTTTGGTCTAGACTTACTAAGGCAATGAAGATGGTGTTTTGCAGTGATTTTTGTCTCCTGTGAGAAAAAAAAAAATCTGTATTATTTCTTTACTCTGACCCCAACCATTTGCTGTTCAGGAACTTTCTGAACTGTTTGTGCTGCTGTGGATTTAGTACATTTCAACAGAAATCTGCTCCATGAAATCTCTTTTGCTTTCTTTTGAACATATCTATACTTTCATTGTATTTGAAAATTAATTTCACAGCTCAACTAGCTGTTGCATTAAGAATCACTTGCTTTAGGATGCTGTAAACCTGACTCCTTTCTCTTGATGACCCCTTGACTCCTCTCTCTCTCCTCTCTCTCTCTCTCCTCTCTCTCTCCCCTCTCTCCTCATGAGCATGTGAACCATCTTCCCTCGGTTGTCTTTTATCCTTCCGTGAATCTTCTCTTAATCTTCTCTTCTGCCTTCATCTTTGGTACCTGCATACCATCCTACTCCTGATTTGTCACCCTTATACTATGTACTCCTATCTTTTGGATACTCCTTTTGCATTAAATCCCAGACTAATTGTCTTCTAACTCCAACCCCCTAATGTGCAGCTTTGCATCTTTTGTTTTAGCTCTGGGTATCTTGTGTGGTGCTGTTCTCATTTGGATACAACAATTTCTTGTATGTCACCCTTTTCTCTCCTTCATCTCCTCCCACCACCAGTATTTTGGTCAGGGACTTAGTTGTAGTATTTGATTTTTTAATTTTTTTTTCTTTTCTTAATTAGACTAAATTCACTTCTGTTCTCGCATTATTGTGGAATGTAATTTTCTGTTTGTCTTTGTTGCCAAAAATCTTTGTCCATGATTTGGTCATTTTTCTCCTTTTGTATGGTAATCTTAACACCATCAGCTTTTCAAAAGTTAAAACTGTTGTGAGGGCATTTTTCTCCTCTGCTTCATTTTATTTGAATCTCAGGTCAATTTCTTTTGTCTATTAATCTTATTTTTATCTTTGTGGATCTGGTAAATGCTGCTTGTTCTTAAATACACATTCTTGTGCCCTCTGTCTCTTCTTTTGCTAGATAATTAACATTACTAAAGTACTTTACTTTTGCAATAAAGTATGGCAACTCACTTCAAGCTGCTTTCTGTACTCATTGAGCCAGTGGTATGAGAATGCCTGAGTAGTTTCTTACTTTCTTTCTTCAGATCCTTCCATTTGCTGCTGCAAAATGTCCACTGCAATAATAAATGTGACCCTCTGCTACATGTTCATCTTGTCTGTACGAAGTTATTGGGGTTTGGGTGTACAGATACTGGATGATTCACTGCTAACTGTTGTACCTTTATTTCACAGAATTGTGTCTGGTAGTGGCCATTTGTGAGACAGTTGCTTCTGACATTTCTGACATTTTTGACTTTGCTTTATTAGTAGGTGAAATATTTAAATCTTCCAAAATGCAGAAGACCTCAATAAGTTCTGCTTGGGATTTTCACGCACAAGTTGCTTATTGGGATCATTGTGGCTCTTAGAGGGTACTGGGGATTCCTGTTCATTTTGGTGGATGTTCTAGGGATCTTTCTCCCCTTGCTGTATTAAATACATCTCATCTTACTTTAGCTGTCTAGAATTGAGCCCTTTTGTGCCAATGGAATAACTGAGTTCTTTGAAGTGGGGAGAATGGCTTGGGATGAACCATTCTGTATTTTAAGATAAGTTGTAATTTCCTGTGTCTCTCTCTCAAGGCAGCCTCAATGCAACTTTAAGCAAAACAGCCAGAGCTGGATGTTGTAAATCTCTGCTGTAGGGTTGTTTGTGTCAGTACAAGACTGGAATTTCTGGTCAGTATTTCTGTGGTAGTTCATATTAGCATTTCCTTGAAGTGTATGGTGCTCACATCATTTGTGTCTGTCTTCCTTTCTGTCTCCTGTCTTCCGGGAGAGTTTAGTTTTGCTTTAACAGAGGGGCTGAATGTTATTATGTTCAGTGGAAGGTGTCACAAGCAGTAATGGTTGAATCATAATCACCTGCACATAACTATGTAGAGCAATGTACTTTTGGAAGTGCAAAGGGTAATCGCATATCCAGACAATAATTCCAATGTCTGTAAGTGTTGAAAACTCAGGAGTTGGACTCCCTGTCAGTGGAGGAATTTGCAAGGCTTTTGATGTGGAGACTTTCTCCTATGACATCAGGGTGCTTACAGGGTTCAAGACTTCCAGTACGTGCAGGCTGGAGATGTACTGCTGGAAAAGAAAGCTGAGACTTTTTGTTTCCTTGACCTTATGACTACAAATACTACGAATATTAGAAAAAGCCTTGGTTTTTATCAAACTCACAAAAGTGCTGTTCTCACTAGAAGGCAGTTAGATTTGAGGGTCTTTCTGCCCAATTGCAAACAAACGCTACAAGTTTGACATAGCAAGAAACTATGTGTTTTTTTGTATTGATTTGGGGAGATGTTGACTTGGCTGTGCTTCACTTTTTCCTTTATATTCTCCTAAGCCTTGTTATATGGCCTTCTGGATGTTGTTTATTTAGCAAACATGAATGTTACCTACTTGAAAAGAAAAATCCTGTCATCTTCTCTGGGGGTTAATCAAGGGAGAAACTTTCAACCCTGTGAAAGCAGGGTGAGACTGTCTGTATTCTGAAATATTAAATAATCAAAGGGAAATGATGCTCTGTGATGATACCTCAGGGAAGATTTAATTAAGAAAATGAAATTGCATAAGAGTGACCTGTTGTGGACTGCCAAAAAGCCAACAGATGAGGGAGACATTTGTTGGCAGTGTGTATCCATTGGTAAGAACTTGTGCAGTGTACTAAGCCTGTGAGATATGAAGCACAACAAAGTATCTGAAAGCAGTGTTTAACGATCTGATTGTGCCACTGCAGGGGGCACATCTAAGCTGTGAAGTGGCTCCCAGGTTCTGGGAATCAGAGCTGGTCATGGCACGAGTGTCTCTGCTATGCCTCGCTTAGACTTCTTACTAATGAGTTGCCTACAGTTCAGAGATACCATTTCCAACTTTAATTGGCTGAAAGGGACCATGGCATCTGCCATGCCAGCCTCCTGTGGAGTTGTACCTGGGGCACAGTGGGTAAGTCCACTGAGGCTTCCGCAGATTTGTCTTGCTTTAAATCAATGTGGTTAATTTTTCATGCTTGCTGGCCAGAAGCACTTTGGCACTGGCTGAACCCTGGAGGTGCAAGGGCAGTGAACTGGTTGGCAGAAAGTCAGCTGAGGGGTGCAGGCATATGTGGGATGGCAGATTTTAAGAAGCAGCAAAAGGTCTGTCTCTTGGGCCAGGTCTGCTAGAGACATGGAAGAAGTGGCTCCCTTCATCCCTTGGTGTGACCAGGTTTTGTAGAGCTCAGAGCTGTGCATTGGGAAAGAGTCCATCCATGTTCTGCTCTTCCCTCTACAGATGAGGATTGTTTCTGGATTCACACATGAGGATTGAATTGGGAAACTCTGGAAATAGCAAATGAACTGAGGAAGAGGGAATATAGGGAACTTAACATTTGATCCTTTACTCCCCTAGGCAATGCTTTTGAAATACATTTTACTCATGGGGTCTTGAACAAACCAAGGACTGACATTTAACAAGTAAAGGCTGCAAGGATGGGTCTGATGTCTGTAATAACACATGTGATTTTGTAAGTCAGCAGTCATCCCTCTGCTAGGGCTGAGTGGTTTCTCCTTTGCCCTGTGCACTGTCTGAATCCCCAGAGGTCTCTCTCGGCCTGCTCTCTGGCAATTACAGAGGCATTCCCTTGCTCTCACCATTAGTGTAATGGCTTGTGAGAACATCACTTATCCCTTTGCTCTTGAGTGACTACTGCTTCCATAATCTCTTTTGCATTAAACTAATGGATCACTTGTGTATGCAATTTTTCGCCCCCTCCTCATACAGTGAGGGGAGTACCTGTCATTGCTTTTGCTCCATTTGTCATTTATTGCAGATGAAAATACAAAGAGAATTTGACAAGAAATTGGAGCAACTGTCATATCTTGTTGTGTCTTACTAAAAGTATGCAAATAATAGAAAATGCCAGCTGAAAAAAGAAGTACATTGCCATATTCAATTATTCCATTCCTATGTGTAATTTTTCAGTTGCAAGAGAGCAGATTCTTATCACAAGCAGTCATTATACCTGGATTTTATTTATTTATCTTTCAGTTAGAAGTGATGTTAAAAGTAGCTACTTGATAAAATGGAGTAATGACCATTTCCAAGCCATCCTTTATGGAAGAGTAAGAAAAATTTATTCTTACAGATACAATGCCTCTTCCACTGTCTTTTACTCCAAAGTAACAGCAATTTTAAAGGTCTGCTTTGTTTTCCCTGCATTTACAACATCACACCTGTGCTGCTGTCTTAATTGTTAGGAAGTTTTTCATAATGTCTTAGCTGACTCTTGCTGTGGTGAAATCAATCCCACCCACTGTGGGCACAAGAAAAAAATATTCTTTCTTCTTCACAGAAGCATCTTAAATACTGAGCAGCGTCACTTGTATTTTTCTTCCGACTGCATCTTCCATCTTTTTTCCACATTTTTGCTAGCTAGTCCCAGTTATATGTGTATCTTTATGGGTTGTGTTTTCCTGAATTTTGCTCTTTCTCGTGGCTCTGTGTTTCTTCAAATGCAGCACCCAGGCGAGGATGTAGTACTGCAGCTGAAGCTTTGCTGATGCTCGGTAGAGTGGAAGGACAAGTCCATGCACTCTGTGGGGCACAGCCGTGTTTATCTGTTCCAGCCTGCTTGTTTGGTTTGTGCTCAATAGCTTGACTCTGACTTTTGTTCAGATTGTATCCCTTCTTACCAATGGATTCTCTCTGAGTACTCTTACCTGGTGTGCTGGCTTTGGCTGGGGTGGAGTTAATTTTCTTCACAGAAGCTGGTGCGGGGCTGCATTTTGGATTTGTATTGAAAACAGTGTTGATAATACAGAGATGTTTTAGCTACTGCTGAGCAGGGCCTGCACAGCCTCAAGGCCTTTTCTGCTTCTTGTACCACCCCCGCAGTGAGGATGCTGGATGTGCACAAGGAGTTGGGAAGGGACATAGCCAGGACAGCTGACTAGGGAATATTCCCTATTCCTCAGCACAGGAATATCTCAAACAGTATGGCATCATGCTCAGTATGCAAAGCTAGGGAAAGAAGAAGGAAGGGGTGGATTTTCAGAGTGATGGTGTTTGTCTTCCCAAGTAACTGTTCCACCTGATAGAGCAGGCCCTGCTCTCCTCAAGATGGCTGAACACCAGCATGCCCATGGGAAACAGTGAATTAATTTCCTTGCTTGGCTTGTGAGTGCAGCTTCTGCTTTCTCTATTAAACTTGTCTTTATTTCAACTCATGAGTTTTTTAGCCTTTAGTCTTCTGATTCTCTACCCGATCCCACTCTGGGGGGAGTGATGGAGGGGCTGCATAGGGCTTGGTTGCCAGCTGAAGCTAAACCACAGCATTGGGCTCAAAGTTCTCCTTACTGTATTTATGCACGGTGTACAGCTGTGTTTCTTTCCTGGTTTTTCCAGTTGCTTCACTTTGCCCCAACAATACTGGATTTGAATCCTGCCCTTCACACTTCTGGTCTTTCTTTGTTCCATTTGGTCTGCAGGCTTTATAAGTTGACTCTTTCTTGTCACTTACAGATGTAGCAAGATTAACACATGGAATTTGTCCAGGTCTGTACTAATCATTCATGTAGAACCAGTGATAACTGCTAGCTCCAGCCTGAATGAACTTTATCTAGATCGTGTTTTCCAGACTTTCTTGAAAAAATGTTTTAAAAAGAATTTTAAAAAGTGTGAAAGTATATAAAAAACTTTAAATGCAGTCAAGATATAAAGTATTTGTGCTTTTTCCTGAGCTGCAAAAACTGTTACTTTGTTGCAGAAGAAAATTAAATTTGTTTCAGGTGTTTTTTTTTTTTTTCCTTGATGAATCTGTTTCTTGTTAATTCCTGTAACCAGTATTTTGATGCTGGTTTTGGATTTGTCCCACTCAAAGTGCTCTTGGGATCTCTCATCAGAGTAAATGCCTGCAAGAGGGATTGTAGTCCAAACTTATTCTTCTTTGTCTAGATTTTGCCATCTCTGAGGCAGGCTGCATAAATTCAATGTCAAGGGAATAATAAAATCATTTGTGCTTTTATTTTCTTCTCCCTGGGGACTATTGCAAGATCCAAAAAGTTAATAAACTCGCCAGATGCACAGTGTGCCAGCTGGTCCTAAGATCTGTGCTGCAGTTGCCAGCTAGAAAGAGTATTTGGTATCATTACTTGGAATATTTTCTATATTATTTAGATTGTACCCAAGTAGAATAAACACTGCAGATGAACAGA
This sequence comes from Lanius collurio, assembly GCA_020086605.1. Taxonomy (NCBI): domain Eukaryota; kingdom Metazoa; phylum Chordata; class Aves; order Passeriformes; family Laniidae; genus Lanius; species Lanius collurio. The sequence goes on along the minus strand of JACBWW010000012.1, from coordinate 25,229,434 downwards.
ATCTCCTTTTCCCCTGATACCTTATGCATTTGTAGCCAAATAACAGAATCACTGGAGGTCATCTATTCCAACCTTCCTGCCTAGGCAGGGTTCCCTAGAGCATGTTACTCTGCATTGTGTCCAGACAGCTTTTGAATATCTCCAGGGAAGGAGACTCCACACCTCCCTGGGTAATCTGTTCCAGTACTCAGTCACTCACACAGTGAAGTTGTTCCTCGTGTTCAGGTGGAATTTCATGTGTTTCAGTTTCTGCCTATTGTCTCTTGTCCTGTTTGGCCAGAAGAGTCTGGCCCCGTTCTTTTGATGCCCTCCCTTCAGATACTTACAGACACTGATAAAGTCCTCTCTCAGTTGTCTCTTCTCAAGACTGAACAGGCCCAACTTCCTCAGCCTATCCTCAAAATAGAAGGAACCTTTCCCCAAATGGAAAGGGGAAAAGAGGAAGAAAGTGGGATCCAATACATAGCATAAACTTTGATTGATTCATGATATTGTTAAAATAAAATTACTGGAGGTTTATGATCTGTTTTTTCACATATTGTGTGTGGGGGAAAAAGTCTTTAGGGATGAGAAGTCTGAAGTGTTTTGTAGGTAACTGTTTATAGTGAGAAAGTAGGTGTATGAGAAAGAAACAGAATTTAACTTGTAGCATCTCAGTGAATAAGGTTGTCTTAGTAGAGATGTTTTGCAGGGTTTCAGCCTATCCCAATCAAGGTGGATGTTAGATCCCAGCTGTTTTCAGAGAGCAGGAGCAGTGTAAGATATTAATCCATTTTCAAGGTGTATTTTTAAAAGATTTTTGTGGGCTGAATCTTAAAATTTTTTCTCATCTAAAATACTTTGTTTACTGAATGTCATTCTGTCTAAAAAAAACATTTACTAAAAATTATTTTATCACTGTGTAGTTGTGGAAGGCTTATACCAGTCCTTCTCCTTGTTTTGCACAGTGCAGCTTTGCTGCCAAATTCAGTTTGTTTCTTGCTGGCACTCTGAAAATAGCATTGCATGCCTCACAACTTGATTTGTCAGATACGAGGCAGGTTTTTTGCCTGCATGCTAACACTAAGCATAGAAGTGTTGATTAAATATCTGTTTTTGTGAAAAGCACTTTGAAATACCTTTTGCATGTAAGAAAACATGTGATCCTCTTAAGATTGCAGAGGAGAGTGTCCTGTGTGGAGTTATAGCAGGATGAGCTTCAGGCATTTTGATATCTGTAATGTTTTTCTCAGACAAATCCTTTGGACTGATGGATCTGCAAAGTTTTCCTTCCTTGCTGTAAAACTTTTATCAAGAGTTTAATTTTGGGGTTTTTTTCCTGAAGTCCATGAGTGTGGGAAAGAAGACATGTTTTGTTGATGTTTTTAGTGCTTATTTCCCCATCTTTCACAGAAAACGACTGGTTGAATTTTAAATTCGTAGTCTTAGTTTGTACTCAAAATGCATTTAGAGGATACCAAAATCGTTGTGCTTGTGTGTCATAAAATCTGCAAATCCTCAATGCTTGGTGCAGAGCCATCAAGTGTGGAGAACTGACATAATTTGGAGATGCAATGTATCTCGCATAAAACATAATAGATATTTTATTTGACAAGATCTAGTATTAACTCACGAAGGAATTGCTCTTCATGGTGAGTCTTTGAACATTAATTTATATGTTTCCTTATTCTGAAAGTTTATTACCAGTAATTCAAGTAGCTTCATGAACCAGGCGAACTTACTTTGTCCCTGATCTGCCAAAGATTTAGAGATATCTTTAATTTTAAAGCAGGATGACTATGCACGCTGATTAGAGAAACTCTGCTTAAAATTTTGTTTGAATGGGCTAAAGCAGAGTTTGGGTCAATTGGGTTTTGCTTAGGGAGCTTGAATGCTTAGGATTTGGCTACTGGGAGGATTTAAGATACCTCATAACCTTAAAGTAATTTACTGGTGACTTTTAGGTATAACTTCTCCTTCTTTTCATTAAAGAATCCAGAAAGAATAAGAATTGAAGTTTTAAAGTGTAGGAAAATGAATACAAGATTTTATATCTACCATTCACTTTAAAAAAATGTCCAGGTGGTTCTTTTTACTTATTTTCTTTAGAATGAACTTTGGTTCCTTAATCTCCTCTATGTCATAATCTGACCTAGTATGTGTGCCATGAATCATTGATTAATTTATCTTATTAAAAGACATGCATTTTATGAAGCTTCTGCAGTTACTATTTTTTTTCCTTCCTTCTATGCTTCTTAAAAATAGTTGACTTGGAAAAATTCTTGAGCAAAGTTTTTTGGTATCTAGATAGTTTAAAAATGAATCTTAGATTTTGCATGTATGTTGTTCAACACTTTGAAGCCCTGAACTATGTGGGTTCTGAGAACACTGTTAAAAAAGCGGCATCTCAGAAAACATTGTTAGTTAATGTTGATGGTTTAAAAGTGACCCCGATTTCTGTCACTTCTCTTGCTAGGTTTGCTAATATTTCAAAACATTTGTTTTTTTGAGGAAGGATTTCTCCTCCTTGCCTTCTTTTCCTCTTTTCTTGAATCTGCGATGAAGATGTGAAGCTGGATTTGACATGATCTCCATGGCAGCACACATTAGTTTCCATGGCAACACATTTCACAAACAGCTTTACAACTTTACTACAGTGTCAAACAAAAGAAGAAGCTTGACTGTTGGAGCAAGCTGTGATCAAGGTTAAAATTAAAAACAGGGAAAAGGGAGGAAACACTGAAGAGGCTGGGTGAGATAATGACTTCTTCCAATTTGTCCTTTTAGAGCTTTTGCTCCAGGCTAAGCACATCATTTAAAATAACCCCCAAAATTCTCCAGTCCATAATTACTGTGCTATCCAGCTGCATTCCCGCACATGAGTAGGTAAGTGATGGGCTGTCACAAGTCTTTTGTCCCAAGATACTTCTTTAGCCTGGTTTCAGAAGGAAATGAGGCTTACAGATTAACAATCCTCTGATCCAGTTGTCTCTTTGTCTCTCTCCTATTGGTACCTCATAGCTTTTGCCCTCATTGATCAGATTATTTGAATCTGACAGAGGGGTCAAAGTTGAAGAGGTAATTAAGTTCCTCTAGGTGTTTTGAAAAGCTGCTCATTCAGTCCCTGAAAGGAGGCTTTGTTCACTGAGAATTGGAGAATTACAGGCATCTAAGTTAGATGGATATAGTAAACAATGTATAAAGAGTCTTTTGATGGTCTGAAGTCAGGAACATGTTTAAGCACATGTTTAGTGTCTCTTTTTTTCATGAGATACTTTTCTAAACCTGGGAGACCAGATACTATGAGAGGCCGATTCTCATAGAAACAGTTAAGGTCGCTTCTCTTTCAAGGTAACAATACTGGGAAGGCATGAGGCAAAATATGGAAGGACTGCAAGGTGTGAAGCGGCTTTCAGTTTTATTTCAGACTGAATATAATCCATTCTTCAGGTTTGCACAATGCAGGCAACAGGCTTGTTGCATTGTGTTTGTGTTAGGAACCTAAACTACTGCTGGCAACCAAATGTGAATAGAAGCTTGAGTTGGGTGACAGAGGACTTGCACTAAGAGAGTTTGGGAGTGTGAGCAAGGATATATTGGTATTCTCAGGGGTCTGCTCCATTGTTTGGGCTGTGCACATCTCCCATTTCTGAGAGATGCAGTTCCATGTTCATGGGAGAGATTGCATTTATGTCATTGGAAAGGTGGTGGTGTTTTAGTAGAATCTATTTCTCAGCTGTGTTATAGGTGATTTAAAAAAAAATAAAAGAATGAAAAAGTAGCTCAAAGATTTTTATTGATCCTGGTTTAGAAATGCAAGGCTACCATATTATTCTTGTCACTTCAGAGTGGTTCCCAACAAACTTAGTATGATGTGCTGTCATGCATGCAAACTTTTATGGGAAGATGGGTTTTTATTTTCTGGTTTTTATTTAAAAACATTATAGAGGTGGCTATACAGGGCTAAATACAGGAGGGAATTCATAAGTATCAAAGATATCTTTTGATTAAAAGAAATACACATAGCCCACACTGCATGGCTGCAGTTGATGGTGTGGCAGGCGGAAGGCACTGTTAGTCTGGGGACTTGCCAGGGTAGAGGCAGGTTCTGGAGACCTGGCTTCAGGCTGGGGACATTGCCCTGCTTGGGGAATAGGATCCAGCTCCAGTGAGTCCTAGAAGGCTGGATCTTTTAATGCATTACTGTTCAAAGCTGGCTTACCCACTGCAGACTTCTGCTTACCATACAAAACATTCAAGTGTTTTTCTTTCAGAAGGAAAGGAAAACAGTTGTTTCATAGATTTTTTTTTTTCTACTGACTCTTGGAAGTTATCCTGGTGGAAATGGTCTGTTGAACTGAGTTGAATGAAATGGTCAAAGATGTACATAGCAATCATTTATTGCCTAATTTTCCATTTTAGCTGATTACTATTGTTTTAAAAAGTGGCTAGAGATTTTTGTAAGGATCTTGGTTTCAATAAATCTCCTCAGAAGCTAGTTCTTAGGAGCCTTCACATTTTGAAAGTTTTAGTCCTTTGAAGTTTCTGGTGAAACAAAAATGTATGCAAAGGCTACCCATATTAAAAGGCTTGCTTATAGCAGTGTTAGCTGTATAACCAGCCTGTGATATACTTCTGTTGTTGATTACTACTAACCTTCCATTGATTCTTTTTTTTCTGTAGCTCATGTGCCATCTCAAAGTTTTTGGGAGTGTTGATTGGAAAATCCAGACAATCTTATATTTAACACTCTTTCATGGTGTTTTCGTTGTGCCCTGCTTAAACATTGCAGGGGGCTTAGTCCTTTCCACACTGAACCCAGAGTATTCCATCTTTGGTTGATTCCTTCTTAGTTTTCAGCCTCCTTCCTTGTTCTTAAGATTTTCCATACCCAGTCATTAATTCTCAAGCTTGAATTAGATGTGCAGTGTTGGTCAAGGTCATCCATCCATCTAAAGAGTCTTAGCTGCTTTCCTGTCCCAATAAAGAGCAGCTTCTCCAGCTGCTGTCTTCCATGCTTTTAAGCCCCTATTCAAAGACTTCTGATGCAGGCAAGGTTCAGCGAGGCAGGACAACCTAGGATCACATCTGCTGTTTTTTGGAATGTTTGACCCGGAGAGGATGGATGTGGAAGGTTTTCCAGTGTTATGATTTCACTATGTACTTCCAATACCTTTCTGTAAACTTTGGTAATGTGTTTCTTTCCTCCACTTGGCCTTTGAGTGTTAAAATTGCAATGTGGGCTCGCTGCTGGAAGAACTACCAACATACCCATCTGAATGAAAGCTGTGAATCTTGTTCCATGGGTTATAAAAATAAACTTGTTTCATTGAGCTTTCATGTATCAAGAGATTTGCAAATGTAAAAATGCAATATAAAGGGAAGGGATTTTGAATAATTCCTTAATCTGGTTTTCAGTGGTCAGGATGTTCAGCTGCATTTTTTGTCTTCTCCCTAATCACTTTCATATTAAAGATTAATTGCATATCATAGAGAATCCTTGATTAAGCCAATGAAAAGTGAGAGCATAGATCTGTTCATTAGAAGCAGTGTGAGGAATAATAATGAGCAACTGCCAGGCTTACTTGTCTGCCTTACAATAGACACGTAGAGGACGTGAATTTCTGTGATGCTCCATTTGCTGTTATTAAACAAAAATAATTTACAATTTTACCAAGAAGCTTCCTTATTAACAAAACAGAATAAATTACTCTGCTCCATATACCTTCTGGGGTGTAAGCGTAACAGGAAAAGGAGTTAATATTTTCAAAGCATGTTTTGCCTCTTACTGCAGGAAAATACAACAAGGTAATTTATGAAGGTGTTTTGATTTTAGGATCTGTCATTTTGACTAGGACTTTCTCTTTAGCTATGTGCCTCTTTGCAATGGGTTGTTTGGGGATTTTTTGTTCTAAGTTCTGGGATACTGCATGTGATGCACACACCACACCTGTAAAGTTGCAGAACTTGCTCCCCGTTGCACAAGAACATAAATGTGTGAGTATGACTTTACCCTCAAGTAAACAAATATGTTAATCAAGAGTTGGCTCTGCTGGCCTCTCTAGGTAAGGAATGTCAAAAGAATAGGATGTAACAAGGGCAGTGTCAGGACATATGACAGCAGTGTGGACTATGCATGACAAAATTAAATCAGTCACTTTATAATACTAAATGAAGCAGTTTGAGAATGAGACTTGTGAGACAAAATTATCGTTGAAGGCACACCTTTGTTTATAACAAGTGCTAGTACTGCAACTGTTAAGATTCCCATTCAGCAGCAACTTGTGGCTTTTTTTACTTGGAGGGAATGGTTTTTTTTTCAACTAGTACACTGAATGAATTTGTCCTTAATCTGTGAGCAAGCATCAGGAGGATGTAGTCATACATAGTATTGTTCATCATCTGTAGCAGTGATTCTGAAACTTCTTGGAAATAGATGACTGTCAAACCTGAATTTCTCTTGGACCATTTTCGATTCCTCTCGAAATTTTTTAAGAAAACTTTTTTAAATTATGAGTGAATGAAGCCAGTCTCATCCTCCTGCTGCCAGTCACTGTAGAAATGTAGTTTGGGGACCACCAGCAAAGTGTCATCTTAATCTTGAGTGAACTACAAAATAAAACGCCTCTGGGTTGGCTTTTCTATTCCAATGGATTTGGGTTTTTTCCTGCCTAAGGCTTAAAGTTTCAACAAGTAGAACAGAAGTGTCTGATACTGAAAAGACAGCTCCTCCTTCAAAAGCCCATACAATCAAGTCACTGCAGCATGGGAAGTCCTGATCTGAGATTCATCTGTTGCCAATTCTGCACACCTGCCCAAGTGTGAGCCCTAGACACAATTGTTTTGCATATGTTGTAGGCAGGATAACTAGTTATATGTCAGAATATATGATGATGGTCAGGTGCTAAGAAATATTCACAGAGTTGGAGTCCTTCACTTACACATTAGGTGGGCAGCAAAGCTAAATTTCTGATTGAGACAATAAATTATCCCTAGGGAATAAGCAGCAACTGCCAAGGCAGTTCCAGACCTCTGAAAACACAGCTGTCTCGTGATTCAAGAGAGATGTGATCATTGGTGATGAGACAATGCACTCTTTTCCATTGGTTCTCAAACAGCTTGTTACTCAACAGGTTATTGAGTAATCTATGTTAATTTACCTTCTTTTGCTGTCACTGGACCTTATAGATTCCTTTTTAAAACTTTTATTTTTCTGCTTCTCCTTTCTACCTTTTTGAGCTAACACGAGTAGTTAAACCAAAGGGAATAGCTAATCTATTTAACTTAAATTTCTCATGAAGCCTCATATTCTCATGAAGGCAGCATATTCTAATTCCTTCATCTTCCAGAATGTCTGCATTATATTGAAATATATTATGGAAAATAAACCTTAGTCTTGGTAAAAACTTAAACACTGATCTTGGCAATAATAAACTTTCCAATTTAATTTATCTCTACTAAAAATTTTAAATCAAATTCAGTTGTGTGTATGGCATAAGACAGTTTGGTACAGGCCTTGTATGTGTGTATTTAACTGAAATGTGTGGTTTTAGGTTTAGATTTTTGTGATATAGACCAAAGGGATCCCTTGAATTTCAAAGTTTGCTTCCTTATTTATTCACAAACAGTGGTAGGGCCCAAAACATGTTGGATTTTCTTCATCTGCTTTCTGAAGGTTTCTAAAATAGGTACTGTGATTATCACTTCATAAATTTTTTGCCAAGATAACCTCAAAGACATTGTTGTTTTTAACCAGTGATGGAATCTCTGAACAGTGATATTGTACAGAGAATGTTTTGAAAGTATGGGAAAAATTCAGTTTTGAGAGATGAGAGAAGGACGTGGTTTAAGTGACAGCAAGGGAATTTAGTTGGTGATGAAGGTTTCGTACACTGTATTGTCTCAGAGGGACTGGTTTGGGAAGATATAAGACTTAGGTTCTATCTGACTCTTCCAGGTGCTATTGGCAGGGAGAGTGGCATACTTGGTGCTGCAGAAGTCCTGAGGAAATGGCACATGCTCAGGTGGTGAAACTGTTCAAAATCCTGTCTACCACAGCAGGTACAGGTCTGGTGGTACCGAGCAATGTGAAGGGGGCCCTTCAGTCTTGTAGCTGGAGGTGGTGGTGTTTTTCAATTATTTCCTACTGCTGTGGGGTTTTGGGTGGGCTCTATGCTGTAGGTTGACTAAAAAGATAAAGAAAAACCTCAAGTAACTAAATCCCTGCGACCAATCCTGAAGACAGTTTAAAATGAGTAAATGGTGCAGGAGTGTGCTTGGGTGTTGCAGGGGTTTGAGTTTTTCAAACCCCATTTACATCAGTATGAGAAGAACTGCAGAGGTATAGCTACTGCATTTATTCTATACTTGTTTCATCTGAGGAGCTTAAGGAATTAGATACATTTTTTTTTATGAGTCAGTTTCCATTTTACTTCAGAAAAAAATATATAAATGAGGCTTTGATGAGTGGAGAGGTGAATCTAGTCCTCTTCTAGCCCAGAAAACTTCCACCATTCTTTGACGGTGCATGGCAGATAATACAATTCTGTGAAGGGTTGAATTTTACACAGCTCTTTGTGTGAGAAGGGATGAATAGGCTTGGGAAGAGGTGGGAAAGGACAGGATAGCCTTTCTTAATGTGAGTTTTCTGCTGTCTTCAGAAAATGAACATAAATCATCTGCCTGGCAGAGACTGTTTCAGCTGCTGTACCTTGCTGTAGCTTTGTGCACTGCTGTTCATGCTCTTAAACTAGTGGTTGTTTTCCACTCATGTTCTTGCCTTTTCTGTTTCCCTGGGTAAGGCTTTGGGCAGGTTCTGAGGCAGAGTTTCTGATCATGAGCTGAAATTTGCCATAGGAAATTTGGAGGATCTAAGTAGTTTTCTGACTTCTTGTATTATGCAGAAAGCCTGGGGCCACTGCTCCTGTCTTCCTCAAGCGAGCTCTGGACTTTTTCCTCCCATTCTTCAAGGAAAACATGTTTAACAATGAAACTGTATTTATTATTGTTTATACAACCTAGACCATATTCTATTTTCCTTGACTTGCCCATGATGTTATGGTAGAGTGAGACATTATTGTAGCATCTACTGTTTATCTTCTTGAGCTTCTTTCCCTTAGAGCACCCTAGAATATACAGCTTGTTTTGTTCAGACTATCCACATCAAATGAAAATCTGAATTCATTCTACCTTTTAGTGTTTGACAGTAATTTCTTTTTTAGCCACGGGAATTCACAATGACAGCTTTTCTCTATGAGTGAAAACAAAACAGAGTTTTCACTGGTATGCACTGCAACATGGCCAGAGCAAGAGGACAGTCCTTTCTGGAGGGCACCAAACATGACTCTCTACCCCTCCTTGTCCAGATTCTCATTCTTTTCCCTCAAAAAAGGTGTAAGAGACCATTTCAAAATTAAAGAGAGATGAGAGATAACAAAGGACAGGGAGGCAAAATAAGGGAAGAGATTAGCAAGGTTGTGTAGATTACCTGCATGCAATCATTAATTTAGGATAAAGATATGGAATTTTCATTTGAGGTTATTTTTCCGAAAATTTTATAGCTCTTAACATATATTCCTCAAGGAGATTTCTGGGGGGTGGGGGGAATACTGTCATTTCTGACCTGCTTTAGTGTGCTTCATCCAGGTCAAAAGATTTTGACCTCATCCTTAAGCAGAGTCTGTTTTCTGGTGTCTGTTTCTTAGGCATATTGCTTATATGGGACCCTATGGGGAACAGAAAATAGAAACTTTTGCATTTAAGGAAATCAACAAATCCAGAAATTTGCATCAGGTAGTTGTAAAAGAGCTTACTGATGTGTTGTGCTGGCCACTAATACAAGTGTCATTCTATATCAGAGCCCTGGAGAGGTTCAGGAAAACTACAGAAGGGATCTGTTTTGTAGATATTGAAGAAAGGGGGATGGTACCACCCAGCTATTTGTTTGTCCATTACCTGTTATTTATGCCAAGCAGAAATTATGGGATGTGATTTATACATCTTAAGGATGGGTAGTATAAGGAAAGCTAACCCATGTGGGATTTGATGCATACAAAAAGTTCACGTCAAACTGGGCTTTCTTCGTTGTTAAGAAAAATTACGCAACTGATTTAATACACCAAGACTACTGTGAGGTTATTTCTCTTGCTGCTGTACAACATTTTGATTGAGACACTAGGTTGATACAGAATCAATGTGACACATTAAATACATAACAACTGTATAACTGAGGTCTCCAAATGTAATGGTAAATAGGGAAAAAACATTGCTGACATAAAGAAGGCTTCCACTTCTTTCTGTGTTGCATCTTCTTGTGCCCATGGGGCAGGAAAGTTTTTGAAAGAATTTAGAGAGGAAGAGGAGTTCACAGGGGGGACTGATGACTTGGAGATGCTGGGCCCATTTAACATGTTGATACACTTACCTTATCAAAGAGAACTGGAGTGATGTCTTGATCGTTGTCTCAATGTATACAGAGGAAATAGAAAATTAAAATCTGAAACAGAGGTATAACACACTGAAGACAGATTGCAACAGGTATTTTCATTTATGCTGTAAGTAATAATTTAAATGATTCCTCAAAAGTTTGCATGGCTTTTGCCACATCTAAAATTTTAGTCCTTCTGTATGTTTTTCTAAAATGTACACTCGGGGAGCAGTACAGAAATTAATTCCAAAAAACTCCCTGCCTTCCTTTTTGATGAGAGAAGCTGACCCCATTTCCCCCAGTGAGGCCTGAGTTCTTGCCTGAGCTACTTCCCAATAGATCACCCGTTTTCCTTGTATACTGAGTGCAGTGAGATGTAAAGTGGCTGGGAAGATCAGCCCTTTGGGGGAGAATAAGGTCAGGAGATGCTATTGGGAGGCTTTGCGGCATCTTATGTGGCCTCGGGGCCAGTCTAGACCCAGTTCAATTTAATGTCAAAACAGTTTAAATTAAGACTTTGCTATTTAGTCCATAATGCTAAGGCATTCAGCTGGGGAATGTGGAATACTTAGTACCTAAAACAGTACTTTCTAAATGCTTTATTCTGTTAAAAATGCTGATATTTTGAGTTTTTGCCCTAATTAGAGATGAAAGCAAATGACAAAACTGAGATGTTCTGAGGAGTGAGTCCTGTGTGTTACTCATTTTTACAGATAAGGTTGCCTTAACAGCTAGAATCACTCCTTTATAATCCTTGTGAAGACAGTTGAGCTTCTATATGTGTTTAAATTTTATACTTCAGTTATGCTGCTTAAAATTAAAGCATATACTTAATCACAGTACTGAACTGGGCTTGATTTCAGAAAATGAGCTGCTACCTTGTTTGTGCACATGCAAATCTGATGAGGAGCAGCTGAGGGAGCTGGGCTTCTTTAGCCTAGAGAAAAGGCAAGTCACTCTCTATGCTACCTGAAAAGAGGGTGTAGCACAGAGGGGTGAGGAGTGTGGTGGGGGTGTCAGTAGCTTGTCCCAAGTAATAACTGACAGGGTGAGAGGAAATGGCCTCAAGATGTGCCAAGAGAGGTTTTGATGGGATTTTTGAAAGTGGGGTCAAGCATTGGAACAGGCTGCCTAGGGAAATGGTGGAACTGCCTTCCCTGGAGGTATTTAAAACATGGGTGGATGTGGCACTTAGGGACATGATTTGGTGGTGGACTTGAGAGCGCTAAATTAATGTTTTGACTTGATGATCTTAGAGGTCTTTTTAAACTTAAATGTTTGTGTGAGCCTACACGAGAGAAAGCTGAGAGGACAGGTGAGAAAGTGGCAGACTGAGAAGAGAGCACAGCATAAGTGAGACAGTGAAGTCCCAAGGAGTGTGAGATGACACTGAAGACAAAAGGGTACAGAAGAGTGGGTACCTCAGCAGGCTGACACAGTCCTTTCATTGTGTAAGGTAGAGAGAGTGCTGGCTGTCCCTGGAGGGCAATAAGGGCTTGCTCTGCCTGTGCTCTCTAGAGGTTGTAGAATGCAACCTCCTGGGTAGTGGCCTGGGATGGTGCCAGGGGTGCAGCTGAAGGTGTCCTTGTCTCGGCAGCCAGGGCTGCAGGGTTGAGCTCCCACTGGGTTGTTGTCCTAAACCAGCATCATATGTGAGCTGGGCTCCAAACAGGAGGTAAAATGCACCAGGATCAGCAGGTTAAAAAGGCACCAGTTGGTGCCAGTGAATTGGTAATAGCTTACATAATACTTCTTCATGGACACTTTAATATTTAATGTTTGCTATAGCATAAATGAAGCTTGTAGGCAGCTGTACATAAGCTGTGCATGAATTTTTAAGAAGGGGAAAAATTTTGGGAGGCAGGAACGTCACAGAAGCTTCCTAATTGGCACATACCCCAACAGAAACCAAAATGTGAAAATTAAGTTACTGCCCTAATTATCAGAGGCTCCTAGGAATACATTGTGCTGGGAGATATTCCTTTTTCATTTCATGCACTGCTTTAAAAATAAGCACTGTGCAGAGCTTAATAGGGCTTTTAATTAAAAGGCTGTGCCCACACAGTAACTTTTCACTGTGGCACTGGCTGATGAAGAGAGCTGCAAGAGGTGAAAACACTTTTTGTGTCCCCAAAAGATAAAGGTAATAATCCATTGATAACCAGTAGCACTCAAATGGCTTTGCCATGGTGACATGAGGCCTGATTCTGACTGGCAGCAGTGTGTGTGGTAGGTTTCTTGCAGGGATGAATATTTCTGTGTGCTTCTGGCCAGCAGCTGCCGTTGCCTGCCCGCTCCACTGCAACTGTGCAGCAAAGGTGTTCACTTCCCTTAGTCCTGAATGCCAGGCTGCACTGAGCTCGGATGAGTGCTCTATCCCCAGCCCACACCAGAAGTTAAAGTTGTAATCATTTAAGCCATTTAAGGTTTGTAAGATGTGGAAGAAGACAGATCAGTTGTAGTGGTGGACAAGCATGACAGTGTGTTGTGCAGATGGACAGTATCACAGCAAAGTAATAACTAATAGAAGGATACATTAGCAGTGTATGAATTCTGCTATTGGTAACTGTGATGTTTCTCTTGATTTGCAGAATTTGCCATTTAGAGGCAAGGATGTGCCTTGTATTAAGGCACATAACTGTAATAAAGGAGTAGCTTTTCTATTGGCACTGTCATGTAAAAGCCCAATTGCAATATGCCCTGTTCTGCTGAGTTTTTGAGTATCCAGTACAAACAATGCTTTTCAGAGTAGGGTCTTTTGGATGATAGGCTTAAGAGCACTGTCACTTATATCGGGGAAATGTTATACATTTACTTGTCTGGGAGGTGATTTTGGTAAAATGCAAAAATGCTTTTTGAAAAATGTGTTTAAATGGGACAACAAATACATATTTCTATGTATAATAGCTGCATACTAGAGCTGCTGAAAACCAAGAATTTTGGGGTCCTATTTACAGGCAGAGATGCCTGGCTATGTAATCAAAATTTTTATATTTTCAATTTATTTCTTGATTTGCCAAAAAATACTTCACGGCATTAAAGCTGGAAAGACCTAACAAGTTTAGTTTGCTTTCATGACTCCAACCTACTTTAGTTCAAGATTAGATCAATTTAAAACCCTCTATATGATAAGAAGTTTGAGTAAGTTTAATAACAGATATAATGTGTAGTAGTGAAGTTCTTTGTGGAAACAGGAGAGCAGCTCATGAACGTGGAAAGGTCCCCCTTGTGCAGTTCCTGCCTCATGAGTCAGTAACATATGTTTTACTTAATGAAAGGTAAGAACATCCCAGGCTTTCTAATGGTCCTTTGCAAGTACTCTCTCAGCTTGCAGTACTCTGTGGCTCAGGAGCTTCAAGTGCATATTGTCTAATAATTCTTAAGGGATTTTTATTAATTTATTAAAATATAGTTGGATTTCTCCCTTTAAATATCTTAACTCTTTTCCTCTTCTTACCACCAAATTTCTCACAAAAATTAAGTTTCCATCCTGAGGCATGTCTCTCGGAAACTGCAATTTCGGACTGCTAGAGAGATGTGATAGTGCTATTGCATGCTCCAATTTAAACAGCTATGATGTGCTGGTTTTGAAAAAAAAAATGGTTTCAATTAGTTTGCGATATTTCTTTGGAAGAATGGAAACAGTAACAAAACAATATATTCACCCAAGTTGTCTAAATCTCTATAAATGGTATGAACAAAACCACTCTAAGTAATCAAGGATAGAGCAATCTCCTTAAGCTGGTTACAGTACACTCTAATTGAGTAGGTAATCAACCTGAAACATCTTGCCCTGAGCATGAGTCTCAGACTCTCAACGAGTATAAATGTCACACAGAGAGTCTTGTAACACTGTAGGCAGTAATTCTATAGAATTTGTTCTTTCAGTTTGGCAGCATCTGACAGAGAGCTCTTTGCACACAAATTTGTGCTTGTGCCTTATCACTTTGAATGTGATAATGCTTGGGGTGCCCGGACAACTTTTCCCTCTCTTCCCCTTCCTGAGTAAAATCTTTTGAGCTGATATGAAGGTAGAAAAAAATTATCTCGTGAAGAGGCTGGCAAAGATCCATGGAAGATGAGATAGCTGTGTAAGTGTATGACTGTTACCTGGAGGGAAAGAAGAAAGCCACATTCAATTTATGAGGTGTAACAAATATAGCTGTCAAACACTCATATGCCTCTCCAGGTTATCTCTAGAAAGCATCTGATTTTGTTGGAATCAAAATCTCATCCACTGACTTTTGGATTTAGGAAAGATTGTTCCATCAATGGTATTTGTTAAATGATAATCTAGGAGTCCAATTTTTTTCTTAATCTAAGCACTTAGAGAAGTTTTGTTCTCTAGAGCGGAATAAATACAGTAAAATACTGCTTTTGATAGCACTTGGACTAAGCATATGGTTTTTGTGCACCAGATATTAGTATCATAATATTCAGTCCCACTGTTGTCCTATCCCACAAGTTTCTCTTCCTTTTAAATCTGAATTTCTGCCCCATGCCCTCCCTGCTTCATGACAGACAGCCTCTTGAATAGCAGATCACAGGATTCACCTCCTCACAGCTGTGACTGCTATTGTTTGCAGTGAAGCCTTGCTTCTCATGGGCATGCAAGCTGCATTGGGATCCACACTGATGGGCTGGTGTACCTTAATCCCAGTTGTCAAATGGTAATACTTGGAAATGTGGGCTGTCGTAATGTATTGTGACCTAGGATACACTCTCTTAATGACCTGAAAAGCTGGAAATGTCAGGCATGTGAGTTTATGTAGCAGCTTTGTCATCGTCTTGAGGGCTCTGGCTGGCTTTGCAATTGTATTTTAAAGAACAGAGTAAAGCTTTCTCTAATAGAAGAATGACCTTTCCTCTTGCAGTGGGAAGGGAAGGAGTTCTCATGCTGGAAGTTAAAAGGACTTACAGATTTCCTGCATTCCAACAGTAAAAGGGAAGCTGTGAATCACTGTGGGGCATCACCAAGTTTTTCTTGATAAAGAAATTCCACCTGAGGTTCCTTGTTCACAAAGATCAGCGTTATTTGCACAGCGTCAAAATTGAGTTAGTCCACCGCAGTGAGACAAGAGCGGACTGTAATATAAAGATTTTTTTCTTCTACAAGTCCTAGAAATAACATTGGCTGTGATGATAGAGACTGCCAATGTTTAAAAGCACTGTATTTCAGACCTGTGTTCACTGCATTGCCTAGGCTTTTGGCTTCCCCATAATTATTACCCACAGAATGTTTGGCAACCAAGCTTTTCATTTGCATGGTTATCCTGTGTATTTTAAAGTTTCTACTTTGATATTAACAAATATTTTCTTTTAAAATACCAAATAAAGACATTCAGTGGTGTTTGAAATAGATTTAAAGAAACAACAGGCAAGGTAACTCTGTCCTGCAGATAACTCAAGATGCAAGTTGGAGATCTTTCCAGTATTTTTTCACTGTGCTGGGAGAAGTGAAATTTGCAGATATTGTCTTGCTTGATCTAGATGCTGGTTTGCCACTAACATGGAAGTCAGACACCTGGAAAATGAGGGTTAAAAGTAATGAAACAACAACCCAAACCAAAAAAGGGTAAAAATTCTGCTGTAATGTTTAGAATGATCTGGTGATTCCAGTGTGGTACTTGATGCCTTGGGAGGAAATCTGTCAGGAGTCAGTACAACAAGACAAGGCACAGATTCATTTTATCAAGATTCAGATATTAATCATCAAATTAATTTAAGGTTGTGCAAAGTCTTAAACTTGTTTTCCTGGCTACTCATGTGTATATGCCATGTGACAAAAAGGCAGTGTATTTGGGTTCTGTTACTGAATACTGAATGTTAGCAAATGTCTCTGTTATTACTGAAAAAATTAAAATAAGAAGACATACAATAGATATGAATGCAACAAATATCTTGAAAACCATCAGGAGAGTGCCAGTGATTGTGCTACTAAGTGAGAAACATGAGTAGCAGATATTAGTATATAAAACCCTACTCTCACAACTCAGGTACGTAAATGCACTTGTTGCACAAAATTACAGTGTTGATAAGCTTCAAAAAAACTAATTTGGCTGTGTTTGGGGTCACTGTACGTAATTAAGTGCCACTTAGGCCTTACTGATACGTGGGTGGAATACTGCAAACCTTGTCAGATTTGGGATCATGAACTTGAATTTACCAAGTCCAGTTGGTCATAGAGAAACTAGTGTCTCCTGTTGTGCTTACGTTTTACCCATTAAACTCTTTTCTGTGTGAAAAGCAAAGTATTAACACAGTCATGTTAGTGGAAATAGACATAATTCCTGGTGTGAACTGATCAAAGAATTTTTTATATGAGTTACTCTCTCATGTTTAGGATTACCCCTAGCTGCGGAGCAGCTCTTTGGCTATCATCTGTTCAAGTAAAACCTCATGTATGTTTTCATTTGTGGTGTTCATATTCATGGCAGTTTTGAGGTGTTCTGATAACAGATGGGTTTACAAGAATATAGTGGATCCTTGTCTTGTTGAAAAGATAGAGCTGCTTCAGGGTTACACTCAAAATGGATATTTGCCTTTGCACTGCATGCTTGACATCTGTTGACGTTAGTATATGTCTAATGCAAGGTTCAGGGTAGATGTATCAATATGCCAAATGTTCATAACTGGTGGCTTGTCCAGATAATTGATTTTTTAAAATATATGTAAAATGAGTTGAATAATAAAATAAAAAAAAATTAAAAATTCCCTTTTCTCTAAAAATCACTTTTCACTCAGTTTAAATGAAAACATATAGCACTATTTTCAGCAGCTGCTTGAAAAACAAAGTAAGGAAATTCCTGTGTTCACAAAATCACCAATGGTCATGGACCCTTTTTTCTTGGGATTTTGTTGTTTTATATTGTCATCTAGAAAGTGGAAACTTGCATTTGCTTCCCCTATTTCCTGAGGGCTTATTTAATTTTGTATGTCCCATTAGTCACTTTAACCAAAATGCTGAAAGCTAATCTGGAGCTGAGGAGTCTACATAAACCCCTCTGTTGAAATTTTCTACAAATCACTAAAACGGGATTGGAACTGAAACAGAGAATGAAGGATTTTGCTTGGCAAGTAAGCATCCTTACAAGTCATGCAGGTATTTTATCTACAGTAGAATAGCTTCACCCAGAGCTGCTGAGAGAGCCTCACTGGTAGCTGTCCTGCAGTATGAAGCGTAGATATTGGTGGTTGAATCTCCACTTGAGCAGAGGAGGGAACTGAACTCAAGCCTGAAAAGCAAATGTCAGAGCTAGAGAGCTGTTGGGCAAACTGAAGACACCCACCAGAAGCAGTTCTGTGAGCCAGGGTCTCCTCTTACATTCCCACAGAGTGCTGCTGAAATGATGAGGGTCGGATTCACATTGTGCTGGGGAATGTACTTTTTGGTTGCATTCTTTAGAGGAGCTGCTGCTGCTGGAGTCGAGGCCAATCACCTTGTGTTCATCCCTCTTCTAAGCAAACATATTATCTTAGTAATGTATTCTTGCTTTTAGCAGCAAAAGGGATATTATTTGCTGTGGAGGTGCCTTCCCCTGAAATCCCTGGGGGGAGGGACCCTGCAAGGTACGGGTCTGTCCCTGTCCCTGCTCCCATGTAACGTGTGCCCCATACCTGTTCCTGATTGGGTGGTGTGTGTGTGTGTGGGGGGGGGCCTGAAAAGAGAGCAGCGTCCCATGACTGAGTCTGCCTGGGAACTCCATCCATGTGGCTGGAGGAATAAAGAATCTCAGAACATCTACAAAAATATCGCTTCATCTTTGCTTCCAAGTTCATCGCTATCTATGTTGTAAGGATTCCCCTCACTACAACAATTTGCTTTTTAATAAAAACGCTGGTTGAGCCAGCAGGCCCTGAGAGTTGCTAAGAGGACATACGAGTTACAGTGAAACTTTGTTTTGGTAGTTAAAAAAGGATATAATGGAGAGGTCTTTCCAAAATGCAACATGAGGTTTTAAGACCAGTAGGGATGCCATGTGAACATCCAGTTTAACCTTCTGTGTAAGTCATAGCTCCTCCAATGCCTACTCTAGTGTGCCCTTTTTTATTTATTTGGGCTTGGTTATTTGTTGTGGTCTATGCTGGTTCATTTGCTAAGCGTGTTGATTGCTGTTCAGGCTGGTTACACTCTGAGCCACAAGTGCCTTTGCTGGCTGTGCTTTAGTAACCAAAGGGATCTGTAGTCTAAATTTGATTGCTCAGCTGAGGGCTGAGGTCTTTCCTCTGAAATAGAAGGGTAATGAAGTGGCTGTTCAGCATCCTCATGATGAGGATGTGATGCCTTTGGAGAGGATAGCCCTTCATGCTTTTTTGAAGGGAAAAAAACATCACCTCCTTCACTGCAGCAAGAGAGCAACCAGATAAACAACACTTTTAAGCTAGTGGATGGTTTCTAACTTAGAGCTGGTGTATTGTACAGTCCTGTTAGTAAGCAGGAGGTCATTGGTACAAGCAACTCTCTCCCTGCAGAAGACTGGTTTTTTTAATTATATAAGCTGCTCCATGCCCTGCCAGCAGACAATGAGACATTGAAAAATTTTGTCAAGTCTTGTGTGAAACAAGACAAAGGATAAACTCCATAAACAGTTACTACAACATCGCTGTTTTTAATTATGTTTTCTTTCTACTTGTATTACCATTTGCTCAGTAAAAAAACCTCCTTCCCATGGCTGTGTGTCCATGCTGAAGTCACCCCAGTTTGGTGCTGTATGATTAAGAGGCTCCATGTATCTGGTGGCTGAGAGTGATGTTTGAATGTTCTAATGACCTCAGCTCTTCAGGTTTAAAATGGAGTTCGATATTTGTATTTGCTCGGGCTTCTAGGCTCATTTTAAGCAGAACATCAGAAAATCAGTGATGAAAATGACCCAACAGATTATCTCACCCATCTCAAAGTCAGGCCAAGAAGCTTCTCTACTATTGCCTTCTCATTAAAGCACTTTTCATAGTGCTTTATCCTCTTGAAAGGGCTGAGTTGTTGCATATTCTGTGTACTGTTTACTTTCCATCTGAAGTACTAACTTCCCCATGTGAATTTTATTGGAGGTGGGTCTAAAGACCATAGATCAAGACTTTTTACTGCTGTTGCTTTCAAGGGACTTTGGGTCAGGCTCCCTGAGACTCTTGAGCTGGACAGCTCAGTGCATACCAGTGAGACTTCTAGCACCTGAGTAGCTCCTCTGATAGAAAGCTCTGACCATCACAAGGGTGCAAGGATTTAGGATTTCTGAGAAACCTGACATTGATGTGAGCAAGCCTACCATTAAGTTTGAGTTTGTACACTTGACAGCATCAGCACCCTGAGGCGCAGAGCGCCTCTTGGTTACATACAGCTGCAGACTCAAGAAATGCATTTGCAGCCCCTCAGCTGGATTCTTAATAAAGATGTTAAATAAAACTGAATGCCTCTCCTTTTGGCAACCCTGAGGACAGTCTCTCACAAATGTGTTCACATAGCAGTGGCTACTTCAAAACCATCCTGAATGGCTTGTTCTTTTCTAATGAGCTTCACTGAGTTCTTGTTTGGTTGGTTGGTTTTTGTTTGTTGTTTTCAGTTTCTTTGTTTATTTTTTGTTTGGTTTTTTTTGTTGTTGTTGAGTCCCTGTATTTTTTCCTTACAACATTTCTTTTGTGTGGGAACTTTATAATTCCTTGCAAAGTGAGGTCATGCTTGTTGGGGCATCTTTCTTGTAAAATGCAGGATGCACAGCTTGAATTAATGAAGGCAATTTGTCCTTTTCAAAAATATCCTAGCAAGCAAAGTTATGCGGAAGACACAGTTGATCATTGGAACAATATTTTTCTTATAGTGCATCATTACATAGTGTAAAGTGGTGGTCGAAACATCTGTTGTGTGAGGTGTGAGAGCAGAAAGCAGACAGCTATTTTCTACTCACCTTACAAATTTTCTTGATGCCATTGCTTGGAGACAGGCTTTTAGGATTGTTTGGGGGACATTTGGACATCAGTGAAGGCAGAATGGAGAAATAAACTGTGATGGCCAACAAGGTCACTTGGAAACCAGTATCGACTGAAACAATTTAGACTAGTTGACTCACTGCTGTCATTCTTTTCTTGGAGAACTGACTTACCTCTAGTAATCGCAAATATTTCTACAGAAAGAAATTGAATGGGAAATTAATTTTGATCTCTTATGGAGAGATCCTGCAGTCTTGTTTGTGAAGTTCTGGCTTCTGGGGTTTACTCCCAAGTAAATATTTGTTATTTCACTGTTCAGAGCTCCAATGTGTTTTCGCCTTGGCAGGGATATTTTCTAGAGGTACCAAATTCAACTTTTACAAGAGCTTACCTCAATGGGATGAAACTTGTCTTATGTCAGGATTGATTATTCCATTTTCAATGACTGTGATCTTGCTTTACATATATTTTAAATCTGGACTTAGGTTTTCCTTCCCATACTTTTCAGGCAGAGTTCCAGTGTGTCTCTGCAGAATCCCACTATTGATTAAGTAATGTCTCTTTAAAAAATTGCATTATTCTCATAAACTTGTTTATTTTATTACCAGTAATCTTGGTATTTCTCTTTCAAGTTGTATGGTCCTTAGGATACTAACTGCTCCTTTAACTGTGTATGTGTCAGTAGCCTGCCCTTTCTCTCCCTTGAGTGGAAGGAAGAAACAGAGACTGAAGTCCAAATGGGAGAATCTTTACATCACTTCCTTTGAGCATCCAAAAGGTACCACACGACCTCCGATGTTAGCAAGGCCCTTTATACTTTTTCATATTCCGCCTTCATGCTGGGAAGAATCTCCCCAGCTGAAACAAAAGCATTACAAATCTGTCTCCTATAAAGCACTACACATGGTCTCCCATCCTCTTTAATGTTTCTCCTTGCCATGTGGCATACCCCAAAATAATCAGTAATTAATCTGTAGTTGCCATGGTTTGTCTCACTGTCAGACAGTGCTTCACTGTCCCTTTGTGTTTCTCACAGGCTTGTTGAGACTGGAAATGGTCTTCTGTTCTGTGTTTGCACATTGTGTTGGGACACATGTCCTGATTTAATGGTAGATTTGTGCAAGGTTGGCCAGCTGGTGCTCCAAGATGCATGCAGCAGGAGCAGCAGGAGGCTGGGCTGGCTCAGGCTGCTGATTGTACCCAGTTTCATCCTGTAATGAAGACAGTTTTGCAGAATTACTGCTTGCTTCCATCTACAGCCTACTCCAGAGCTGAGCCAGTCTCAGAGCTGCCTCTTGGCTTTTTTTGGATGTTAAAGTTCTCAGTTGTGCAAAGCCTGTGATGGTGGCTCATGAGATCAGCTTGAGCTGCAGCCACCCCAGCGATAATTGTGCACCAGTAGTTGAATTCAACTGGCCTGTGGCAGGTGTGAAGTGCACAACCAGAACCTTCCATTGAGTTTTAGCAAAGACTAATTAAACTTGTTGAGTGTGACAAACTAAAAGGGTGAAACCGGATGAGTTGATGCAGACCTTGTGGAATTAAATTATCCATGTCCAAGGTTAGATAACAAACTGTGATTCTCTGCTGCCTTAAGCATGGAGGCTTGGAGGCTTCTATGTTTAGTACTGTAGCATGACTTTGTCATTATCCTGCTTTCTGCTTATGTCATGGTTCAGAACTGCTTCATGCAGCACCTCAAAGCACCTCTATATTTTTAAATATCAAGAAACTGCACATCTGTCTTCCAAGGGGCTTTGAAGGGGCCTAATTATGGGGAAGCTAGGCCCTTTGCTTTTCTACTGTTTGTGTTTTTAAATCCAGTCACCTGTTTAGTCAGAGAAATTGCTAATCATGAGACTAGAAATAGGTTTGGGTAAGAAAACTTACTTGGATAAAAGAAATCCCTCTTAATGAATTGGAGCTACTGTGCACCCCAAGTTCATGGCACTAGAGGAAATAAGCCCGATTCATATTTGAGATCAGGGGGAGGAATCTAGGGCTTTGTTCCTATGTGTTCCTCGGTAAGAAACTGAACCCAGAAGGAATGGTTTCTAAGTGCTAGAGGTCTAGACCTCAAACTCATTTGTTTAGTTTAAGCAAAGTTCTAGTTAAACCATCTTTTTCTGTTCCAATGTAACAAGATACATGCAACTTCTTCACCATTCAGTGTCTTTATCCTTCATCCTTTAATGCTGATGTTGTGCTCAGTGATGGGGTTTGTAGTTTTATTCCCGCTATGTCAGTTCCTTGCAGTCTTCACTGCTCTTCACAGAAGAAATGTATTCTTAGAGAGCTGGTAGAGTGCTGCTGTTTGCATTTGTTTTGTTGGATCACAGTGAGTTGCTCTAACAATCCTTAAAGGAGGTGATTGCCATCACTTGTACAGTCAGTACAGAGTTGAACACCTCCAAATCTCTACTTCTACGACTCACTCCTCTGAAGTAAGAGGAATGCCCAGCTTTGGAAATTGACAGATCATCACAGTTCAGATAGTACTTGTTTTCCTTGGAGGATCTTAACCAGGTCTTTCAGTGTTGGGATTGTGATTAAAGGATTGACATAGACACACCTACTTTCTTCTCAGCATGTGAATTTTAGAGGCAAGAAGAGAGGAGAGGTGGTAAATGTTGCCACTCTGTCCTACTTAGATAATGAACCACAGTACAGCAGTTTTCTGTCATGTCCAAGCTATACTTTTTGAGTGGAAGTCCAAAAGATATAGTCTAAGCTGGTGAGGAGGTAGAAGTGTTACAGCCTGCTGTTACAGTGCCTGTTCCTCTGATCCTTTAAAGTTGCTCTGAAAATAACTTTTCCAATGAAGAAAGAAGGAAGGGATATGATTACAGAAAGGTGCAGAGCATATCTCATCTATTCTGCAGGCTTCTTAGACTTGAGGTCTGAGCAAATGCTGGTACAGTGTGAGGCTTGGGTTCTAGTAATTTTTTCTCACCAGCAAGCTGATCTGGCTGGCCATAGGGTGCAGAGAACATGATCTTCTCTGGAATGGGGGGAAATATAACAGGGGTCTCTGCTCCACGTGTGCCCAGAGCTGCTGCATTTCTTAGGCATGTTTGTCAGAGGTCACACAGGAGATACTGTTCTTGGAGCACAGGCAGAGCTTGGGTGGTGTTACACTGTGTGGGCAGGGGGGAAAGAAGAACAACAGGGATGGCTAAAGGGGACAAATAGCTCCTTTCTTTCATATCACTTAATAAATAATTGCCTGGATCCCAGTATGAATGGTTTTCAAATCCAAATTCAAAATAAAACCTAGATTTGTCTTTTTCTGCTGCTTTTTCTTCCACCTCCATGATTTGTAGGACGCACTTAAAAAAGGCTCACATTAGCATTCTCAAATTACTTTTTTGCCCCCTGTTATGACAATTCCTCAACATAATGACTTGTCTGTGACATTCAGTTAATTCTTCAGTGAGATTTGCACAAAAATATTTTATTGTTGAGGAAGGTGAGTTCAGTGTCTGAAGTAATATAATCAGGGAAGTTCTCTCTAATTCAGAGACTGAATTAAATTTTGCCTAGCCTTAGGCTATCTTCTTTTAGCTCTGTCCTTTAGAGCTCAATTACCAGTTAAATAATTCCCTTATTCCCACTATCTGATGAGGAGAGCAGTCTGCACCAGGTGTTTCTTCAGTCTGAGAACGTAGTGTGGGCAAAATCACTGTTTGGATTGATGGGTGCTGTGAGTAAAAATGAAAAAAGCTGAACCCAAGCCACTGTGCTGCATTTTGAAGCCAATAGAAACTGTGCAGTGTCACTGTTTATATAGGCCCCAAGTTGTTGGTTTGCTTGTTTTATTTCTGAAGGCTTTAAATGAACACTGAAGTCATGTAGCCCCTTGCTTTTGGATGGCCCATAAAGCTGAGTCTTGGCTGTATGCCTGGGGCAGGAGTAAAGCTAAAGGTGCTTGATGCCACACACTGCAACTCTAGGCTTCAGTGATTCTGTAAGGATGCCACATTAATAACTTTAGCAGAAGTGGTATCTTAATCAGCACTCAGATCTCCCATATTTACTGTGAGACACTGAGAGTTGTTTCTTCAGTATCCTGGGGCTGCTTTTTAATCAGTCCTCATTGTTGGGTTAGGGTCAGCTTCCAAATCCTCCTATTTCTGTCTTAGTCCAATGCCATTGTGGTAGCAAGAAACCAGGGGGGTCCTGAGTGCCAGGACTTCATCCTGAGTGTCATTACATGGCACATGCAGGACAATCAGGGGATCAAGCCCAGCCAACATGGATTTATGAAAGGCAGGTCCTGCTTGATCAACCTGACCTCCTTCTATGACCGAGTGACCCACGTAGTAGATGAGGGAAAGGCTGTGGATATACTCTTGCTAGAGTTTAGTAAAGCATTTGACAGAGTCTCTCCCACAGCATCCTCTAAGAAAACGTGGCTGCTCACGGCTTGGATGGGTGGATTTGGTAGGTAGAAACCTGGTTGGATGGCCAGGCACAAAGTGCTGTGGTGAGTGTAACTAAATCCACCTGGTGGTGGGTCACTAGCAGTGTTCTCCAGGGCTCAGTTTTGGGGCTGGCCCCTGTTTAACATCTTTACTGGTGATCTGGACCTGGGGATTCAGGGTACTCTCAGTAAATTTGCAGAAGACACTAATTTGGGTGGGAGTACTGATCTGCTCAAGAGTAGGAAGGCTCTGCAGAGAAACCTGTACAGGCTCAATCAGTGGGCTGATGACAACAGCATGAGGACAAAGGGGAAGTGCAGTGTCCTGCACTCGGGTCCCAGCAACCCCATGCAGCCCTACAAGCCTGTGGAGGAGAGGCTCAAGAGCTGTTCAGCAGAAGGGGACCTGGGGGTGCTGGTTAACAGTTGGCTCAATAAGAGCTAGCACTGGGCCCAGCTGGTCAAGAAGATCACTGGGATCCTGACCAATATGAAGAACAGTGCAGCCAGCAGGACCAGGGCAGTGATCACTCTCCTGTACTCGGCACTAGTGAGGCCACACCTCAAGTGCTGTGCTCAGTTCTGGGCCTCTCACTCCAGAAAGGACATTGAGGTGCTGGAGCATGTCCAAGGAAGGGCAGCAAGGCTTATGGAAGGTCTGGAAAAATGTCTTATGAGGAATGGCTGTGGGGGCTGGGTGTTGGAAGGTATTTTGCACCATGATAGTGTGCCCCAGCCAAACCATCTGTAGTTATGCCTATTGGGGCCCTCAGAGTGAGACCAGGCTGGAATTAGTCTCACTGGCTTCACTGGCCATCCGCCTTCAGCTGTAGCAGATCAGCTCCTGCAGTGTTTTTAAGCCCAGTCAGAAGGTTCAGTCAGAGAAGAAGAGGAAGAGAAAAGAAGGGTAGGACAGGCTTGTACCTACTCCCTGTCCTTTGCTGTCTGGATTTCCTGGACTAACTTGTCTGCTGATTATCTTGACTCTGCTTGCCTGGATCTGGAAGCATCAAGGACTGAAAGGTAAACTGTGCTAAATAGAAAAAGAATTGGGAAAGAAGCAGCTGAAAAACTAAGTACCAAGACAGCAATGAATAGATAAAAAGGACTGTGCTGCACAGGACTAAAACCAATCCTATTTCCTGTAAAGTGTGTGTGTGGAGCTCTTGGACAAAGTAGACGGACTAACCAAGCAAGGTGTAATCTTGTTGCGGTGGACACCCCTGGGCCCCCCCGGCTGGGTCCCTGCCATGTGACTCTGGGTCTGTCTAATATTCAAGCAGCCCGGGCTCTGATCTGGTTGGTTGTTTATCCCACCTCTGCGCCTGGTATCCCCTTTTCCCCCTGTCTGTGATAAAACCAGCAGGACCGAAAGCCCTGCTCTCTTACCTTGCTGACCTTCACCCACGTCGGTGCTCTGTCCCCCCCGGGACAGAGGGAATAAATGACTTAACATCATAAGAGGTTTGAGCTATATTTCTCTTCTCAACTTCTGCTTCTGATGAGTAGCTGTCACTGACACTGGCTTTAGTGGGGTTGCACAGTCGAGGGATATTTAGGCTGTTTGTAAATGGTTTAAACATATTCCAAGACATAAAGAGGCAAGCTCACCACAAAATTAAGCAGTCAACCACCAGATAATCTCATGCACTGGCAGCTGCAAAATGTATACATGCTGTATTGTGGATGTTAGTAAACTGTGTAAGTACTGTTTTAGGTAGAGGTACTGTGTTAAGTAAGTGAAAAGTGTAAGTAAGTACAATGTGTATGTACTGTGTTAGGTAAAAATAGAGTAAAGTGTGTGAGTAAGATGTATAAGTAGCAAGTTATGTAGAAGTAAGTAAAAGTAGGTAGAATATATATGTAAGCAAAATATACAAGAAAGGTATTATGTCAGAGTTGGAAGATGTGTGAGTTCCCACGTGATGCCCAAAGAGGTGATGCGTATTTTAGAGAATTTTAAAGCTTCTGCGTAATCATAATGATTCGTTGTACAGAAGTGCTGAGTTCCCACAGGCTGGGGTTGTTTATTCTCAAGAAGAGGGGCTCAGGAGGGACTTCACTGCTCTCTACCACTACCTGAAAGGAGGCTGTAGTGAGGTGGGGACTCGTCTCTTCTGCTCTGCCTGCAGTGAGAGGATGAGAGGAAATGGCCTTAAACTGAGACAGGGAGATTCAAATTAGATACTAGGAAAAAAATTACAGTGTTAGGGTGGTCAGGCATTGGAATAAGTCACCCAGGGAGGTGGTGAAGTGACCATCTCTGGAGATGTCTAAGAGGTGTCTGGATCTGGGTGATGTGGTTTAGGGGTTGTGGTAGCAGTGGGTTGACAATCGGCCTTGATGATCTCAACAGTATCTTCCATGCTTGATGATTCTATGAGTCCATGAAAAGTAAGTCAGAAGGTTTTATCACTCCTCATTCACATCTTTCTAAATTGTGGGTACTATTGCTTTGGAATTGCCTTGCAGAAGTTTGAACCTGAGAAATTTGTAAAATCACCAGCTTGTATTTTCACTTTTGGGCTACTCCTGCTTTCCAGGGAGATACACAAATTGCTGCCTTATTTTTTAAAGAAAAGAAGGACAGGAATGAAGTTAGTCATGTTTTATGTATGTGAGAAAGTAATTTTTTGGTGGCTGCAAGTTGTAATTTTTTAAAAAAGGAGAGCTCAGTATTTGTAACAGCTGACATTTAAATTGGTGGTAACCCAATTTATCTAATCAGCTTTAAACACATGGTGAACGTGGGCCAAATTAATTTCTACAACTTCATTAAGCTCACAGCAGTTACAAGGAGACACCCTTCTTTTCTTTTTGACCGTTGCATTTTAACTTTTACCTTGTCTGTGTTGTTGTTTGTAAAAGAGAAATATATTCAGTTTGTGTTATTCTTTAGACACAGGAAGTTTTGGGAAACTTGGTAGCCTCTATCTCAGGAAACAGACTGGTGGAAATCCTGGTTTTATTTTACATGGGACAATTGGCTGCTTTCCTTTCACAAATGGTGGTTCTTAGGCCACCATAGGTAGAGACTGATGTAGTCAAAGCCTATATAAAAAGGTGATCATTTTAGTTGGGAACTTTGACAAGAGCTGCCAGCGCAAGTGCATTCTCCAGATCTGCTGGAGAAGCAAGAAAAAGTCTGGCACACAAAACAGAAAAACCCAAACATTAATGAAATTCAACATGAAATTGAATAAAACAAGCCCCAGATGAATACCTTACACTAAGAGAGGAGGCTTCCTGTAGAAGTCAAGTGCCTTTGTGTTATTGCATAACAGCAGAGATGATGGTCTGCCAGCTGCTGCTGATCAGTAAGCTGCCTTCAGTCTTGAAGAATCTCTAGGAAAGCTGTGCACCTCTTCCACATGCTTTGTGCTCGATTCATAAAACAGCTGGTAGATGGGATGCAGTATTTATAGGGCTTCTCTGTAGCACTATGACTTCAGTAGGCAGAATGGAGACAGTTCATTGCAGGGCATGTTGGCTCTGGCTGTGTTGTGTTAACCATTTCTACCTGATGTATAGTAACTTAGACGGTCAGCAGAGGATTGTGCCATGCCAGGACTGTTTTGTAAGATCCATTTAATATCAAGAAGAAGGAAACATTAAGATTTTATTTTAAAAATAAGCTATTTCCCCAGTCCCTGGTGAATGATTGGTGGCTGTCAAGGCATTTGTAGGTGATGTTTCAAGGAGGACCTGTTTACTTAGTGCATTGTGCCAAGATAAAATTAGGAAATTTCTGCATCCGAGTTAGGATCTAACAGTAGTAAGTTTTCAGAGTATCTTGCTTAGCTGTAGTTCATAATGGTGCACAACATATAAAGATCTGTCATGGCTTCAGTTAGCCAGTTGTGAAATAGAGTGGATTCTCTCAGGGAATACTGTGAACTGTAATCCACTTTGTTTATTGGCACAGCAAGAGCAAACAGGGGTGAGATGTGAAGTGATAACTGTGTGGTGGCATAATTAAAGCTGTACATCAGTGGTGGTTGTCTACTAAGTGATCAAAAGAAATTCTGGGGTAAGCATGGGGAAACAACCATTTTTCATCATTATTGGCTTACAGCACTTATGAATAAAAGACCTTTGCAGAAGAATATGAGTCAATGTCTTGAAAACACTTTGACGGTTCCTTGATTCCAAATATAAAAATACTTAGAGGATCACAAAAATTCCCATGACTTACATGACCAGATGATTTTTTTTTCCCAAGGAGAATTGTGGATTTATGTCACAATTTATCACATAATCTGTTGAATATATGTTGGATTTTGACAGGCTTTCTGTTACTATCTTCAGCAATCAGAGCTCACCTAATTCAGAGGGTAGAAGTATTTCAAAAGATATGAAAGATGGCCTTAAAGCAAAGGCAGGGAATCAATGCTTAAGTGGCAAGGGGTCTATTTCTGAGTGCTTGCATAATGTCACATGGTGTGCAACGGGATGCCGTACTTCACTATTTACAAAGTAAGAATAATTAATATTTCCATTTTCTGACTTTTCCTTTTAAATTAAGCTATTTTAAACAGTTACTTTTCTCCTCCCATTTGCTATTTTAACTGCTGCTATAATGAGGTCTTGACCTATCCATTGCTTCTGGTACTGCTACAGTATGCTGATTTTGAAATTAAGGAGCCAAAATTCTGATAATTTTGAAATTATCAGAAGCCCAAGATAAATCTGATAGGAAGCCTTTCCAGTTTCTTCAGTCACTTTTCAATCTTAAACCTGGTTCATATAGGGACATATATTTCTTAAAATACAGCTACTGGTGGAGAAAATGCAAAAGATGCATAATGAGCAAGTTTGGATACTTTTTGCCGAAAGGGCTCTTTTTGATCTCTGTATATGAAATGATTCTCTTATAATTTCACTGCCTATAGCTATTCAATAAATAAATGAATAATTTAAACTAGTATTGGGAAAAACCATGGCCTTGTAGCCTTTGGAAAATGTAGTCTTCACTTCACTTTCTGCTGGAGTGGAGTGTGTATACATATGAAGGGTCTGATTAGGGATCTTGATTGCATCACTGCTAACCTGATGTAATTACTTTGATTTCACATCTACAAGTGGATGTAAAAAACAGGTGGGACAAAGTTGACACAATGGCCAGTAGTTTTCTTCAGTTAAAGTAAATGCTTTTGTAATGTGTTTACTGAAGAAGAAAGAATTCTAGGAACTGGATATGTGATCTCTGTAATTATTTTATTAAAACTTTCCATTGTAGCAATGTTTTGGAAACCTTTGGAATTGCTGAGGGAAAGGGCATTTTTGCGAATGACAAATGTCTTAAGGTTTTCTGCATGTCCCATTCAGTGCCCCCTGGATGTGCTCAAATTATTCCTTTGCTGTGAGCTGGAAAGGGGGAAGCCAAGGCAGCTCCATGTGAGCTGGGGTGTGGTTCTGCATCCATGCAGCACACAAGGATTTCTTTCTCTGCAAGTTCCTTCCTTGCATCTTGGTGTCTTTTATCTCTAATTCTTTATTGCTGATCCCAAGTGCTTAAAAACTAATCAAGAACCAGAAGCCAAGAAACTGATTTATGAAAAAAAAAGGTTTGTGAGAAGGAAAACCTTTTTAAAATTTGTCGTGTGATTTTTAGGCCTTTAGGCCTAAGGCTGACCCTTTTCAGATACTCTGAAAAATGAAAGCTAGAAACTCACAATATAGAAAGGAACAATTTTTACTTGTTCATACAGCTCCCGGGTTGGGAGTTTTAAGAATACCAAATATTGTAAAAGCTGCAATTAAATCTTAGTTACTAACTCTATTTATCTCCACATCCCAAACCTCCTTGAACATGCTGAAATTAGATAACAGTCTGTGGGGTTTTTTTTGTCGAATATTTACAATACTCTTGCTTTCAACTCATATATTTTCCTTTGTTGCCTCTAAATAAGACCTAAAGAACATATTTCCACTACAATGGAAAACACCATGTTGTCTGGAGAAAGTGACAGATGTAACCTATCAGTCAAGGCAAGGTGAAATGTTCTGAAGTGTTTGGCAATGGAAAAATGCATCGTTTAAAGTCATTTAAGGAACAGTGCCTGATTCTTTAAGTTACCATAAATACAATCTCACTTCAAGCTTATCTCATGGAATGCAGTGCTTTTTATTAAAAAAAAAAATTCAATCTTTGGAAATTTGTCATATATAAATTATCTGACAAATAAGAATAAATATACACATACATACACATATGGTACACGTTTTTATTTATAAAAAACAAAACAAGAGTCATGCAACTTGGTAATATAAATACATTTAATTTCAGAATGACTTGCTGCTGGATTCTGTTACCTTAAAAAGGCCAAAATGTAGAATGATTCTTCCAGCACAGATTTTCTTTACAAGTAACAAACTCTAACAACTAATATTGATTGTATTTTAAAATACCAACTTGATTACAAACGCACATATGATTTCTTTGACTAGCTTTGATAGTTTTATTCCTGTAGTTTAGAATGTGCCATAGAATTGAAATCTCTACATCTTTGGTTTTGGTAAGGTAATGTTCACCTCTGTTAACTGAATATAAAGTATGTCAGCACATTTCAAAGTGTGTTCTGATCATGGTTAACAAGAATGAAGGGCAGTGAAACAGGCTGGGGAAATTCCAGATTATATTTTGCAGCTTGCATGCAGAATCAGTAGCCCTGGGAAGCCTTTTTCATGTGAGGTTATTTCCGAACCATTCCCCATACATGTCTCTTGTCATGTACAAGACCTGTTTCTACCTAAGTTAAAGTCAAGAACAAACTGACTTGACTGAAGACCAGTCTTTGGATTCTACTTTACAATTTAATATCCTGAGTAAAATTTAAAAAAATTTTAACTTTCCAAGGGTTTTTTTACCAGCCTGAGTATTTGCTTCTGTAAAGTGAGTTTTTAAAATGCAGATCTCACACCTTCCAAACTACATGATTCCCTTAAGAATCTCTTGTGGCTTAAACAATACCCCTTTTTCCATTTAAATAAGGGTGACAGAAAGGGTAAATAAGTGTGGCAATCAGTATGAAAAAATCAAGCTGTCTTAGTTTGCAGAGATCCTGATTCCAGGGTACTTCTGTGCTAACTGCATGCTTGATGATGATTCTGAATAATTTCTATAGGGTCTTGTTACAAAATGCAGTATTCCAAGCACGTGGATCTGGCATATGTTTAGTCAATGTTTACTACTTTATTTTGGAAAGGACACAAATTTATCATGAAAATTACCTGCTGAGCAATAATTCCACTCTGTTTTTTCATCATCTCAATTTGCCTAACCTCTGTTTCTTGATTTTCTTAATGCAAGTTAGGTCTTTCTTAGATTATGATTCATAGTTCACTTTTGGTTCACTGGGCTCGTTCGTTTGGCATTTCACTTCAAAACTGAGAAGCCAAGTATTGGCTCCTGAGAGGCATTTTGGGTTTTGTGCATTAAAGCATGAAACTCAGATCTACCTGATAGAAAACATTCTACTTAACAGCATTTGCATCCTGCTGATTCTTTTTAATGGATGACCCTATGCTTAAATGCTGCAATATAAGATGCATATTATTAGAAATTAAATAGTGGGGGAAAATTAACTGGAGGATGTGGGGAAGGAAAAAACCCAGCAGTCAGCTGTAAAATAATAGTTTTATATTAAAACTTGGGGTTTTTTAGTTAAGGAAACAGCAATTAATTTCTCTAACATTACCTTAGTTTCTTCCTTTTTGTGTGGCTTAAGACTACATTACTGTGTTGTTGTTTTTTTAACACCAGTCTTCAAGTTAAATTTGATCACTGGAATTCTGCTAGGGAATTACTTTGGGATCTAAATCAGTGTGTAAATTATGCATGCATGAGCACAAGAAATAATTTTGTGTTCATAACACCCGATTGTACACTCAGACAAGTGTTTGCGTACGTAGTCACCCATTTGGAACTGGGCCCAAACTAAATTAGAATTAATACCATGGGCTAGTTTCAGGATTTAGTTTTCAAGTCTGTTTGTAATGATGCAATACACATTGAAAATACTCACCTCTGTGGACTGCATTCTGCAGATGCTGTTCTGGCTGCAAACTAGTGTAGCTGCAACAATCGGGCACCATCAGGTAAACATGCACAGTGGTGATAAGGGGCTGGTACATCGGGTAGAACTGTCATCAACACAAATCTGGTGCATGTGTAATTTTAAGAAACAGGCTAGCTTGTAGATAAGACTGCCCCAAGCATCTCTTCTTTTTCAAGCTTCTCCACTCCACACTGCTTGAGCAGTGGCTGTGCAAGTGAGGAGATGGGCTATTTCCAGGAGACAGCCACTTCAGTTCAAACCCTGAGAGGATAGCACGCCTTTTAAGAGTAATAATAGCTGCCAGCCATTGAGGGCCCCAGGGGATGGGATCTTGACATGCTGCCTGACATTTGAGAAGCCTGCCTGATGTTCTGTGTCAAGTTGAATGCCCAGGCTTGAAGTGCAGTGCTGGAGGGGAGTAAGGGCAGAAAACTTGTCTCTTGATTTAAATTTGATATTGCATCACTCTCATACTGAGCATCTTCTGCAGCTGGGCACCTCAGACTGTCTGGTGGACAAGGGGTTAGACAGTTCTTCGTCTGCTGCCCTGTCCCTCCCTCCACTCTCTCTCTCTATACAGTGATTGCTACAGGACCTAGGCTCCTAAAAAAGCCTGGAATAGTGCTGTCTGCCATCCCCTATTCCCACTAGAGTTACCCATCCCTTAACGGATCCACGCTGATTTTAGAGGATTATTGACTGTGTTCTCCTAAGTGGTGAGAACAGACTGAGACTAATACACATCCAGTGTGGTCTCCTGTCACAGGAACAATGAGCAGAACCCTCTGTCTGGCCCCATTGTTTGCGGTTTCTAGAGAGGGAGTTAGTCTTAATTTTAACAAACCTGGTGAATAGGCTCAGACTAGCCTAAACAAGACAGTGATGTAATTTCATTTTCTATTACTGGAAGGCAGTTCCAACCAGGTACCATTTCAGAAGTTTTTAATGTCAGAAGAGGAAATAAGACACTTGCTGTACCATATCATCTTATTTAGGACAGCTACGGAGTACCAAAAGAATATAGAAGAATAAACTGTAACAAGAAAATGATTGTGCATAAGTTGTATTAAGAAAAAGGGAGTTAACTTGTTTTGAATCGAGGGAATGAGAATTGTTGCTCTGATTTTTATTTTTTATCATGCACTAATTTATGTGCTTTAGGGTCAGATGACTCTCTGGTGTGAAATCTTGGCATCAGATGGAATACTGATACTTTCATCTTAGCCACAAACCTAATACAGAAATGAGTGTACTGGAGGGTTTTTACAATCAGATTGTTTAAGTAAGATAGTTGTTTATACATTGTCTTCGATTATGAATAAGCCAAACATAAAGTTTTGTATGCCTGTGGCATGCAATAAAGATATTGTAATAGTAGTCTGTTGTTTGAACTGTAGACACAGTCATATCTGTGTGATGAGGCAAATATGAGATGATGGCTTGTTCGCTGACTATCACTGCTTATTTCATTGGTTTTTTCTTTTGGTTATATCATGGAGGAGTCTCACTTGCAAGGTAACAGAGCAATACTATAAATAAGTATGATGTCTAACAGGCCTTATCAACCTTATCGATGATTTTTGAGATCATGTCCATGCAGCTGAGGTGGAATGAGTTGAGGCATAGCCTGAGGCAAGCAGAGAAGCAGGTACTGCACAGGAAAACGAGTCTTTTAAGTCTCTAAGCACCAAGAGTAGAGAGCAGAGACGTGAGTAGGGAGAGGTTGCACAAGCCAGTTAAGAACAAACTATGCAGAGAACCAATGACAGGAAACACTAATTTAATGATGCAAGGGAGATTCTTTAGTACAGTGATCTCTGGACACTGAAAACATGTACACAAAAAGATGTTCAAATTCAAAACTTAACCTTCCTTTACTCTTAAGGGGAACTTTTTCACCTGGAGTGGTAGTTTCTCCTGACAATGTTGTTGTTTAGGAGCTGGTAAGAATTCCTTCTCTCTTACTAGTTTCAAAATTCTCCTCTCTGAAAAGAGACTTTTTTTTCCTGCTTTGCCTAAGTTTTTTAGATCGTTCTAAAACTGAGATGTATACTGTTGAAATTCTCAGCTCAGCTGCACTCAGTTCAGGGACCTTGATGAACTCTCAGAGAATCTGTAGTCCACAGGGGTCATATGAACTGTAGGTTTATAAGAAAATCTTACTGACTTCTTCAAGGCACTACAGGTTTTTTATATAGAGAAGTGATTTTGCACAGAAGAGGAAATAAATCAGTTCCTCAGGTAAAAAAAAAAAAATGCATATTTGCGAAACCTTTTAAAGTAAGAATGTCATTTACATTCTCAGGGTTACAGAAATTATGAAGTGTAGTCAAGTAAGTAACTTCAAATTGCTGTGGAAGAGATTATACTCATAAGTTACTGTGACTTTGTCCCTTATGGGAAATAACAGGCATGAAGGCAGAGCTAGAAAAATTCTTCTATCTTTGATACCTATATTTCTGAGAAAATTTCAGTCACTTAATTTCAGTTCTTGAAAGAAAAAAATTAACTGCTGTCACACATAGGCAAGTAGGACATTGCTTTGATTTATTTTTGTTATAATTTAATCTATTGTCCCTTTTTATAGGGTAAAATTAATAGGGGAGCAAGGTATTATTAACGGGGCTAATATTTCACCATATAGAACTTAAATAGCAAATTATAATCCTCCTCAGCAGTAAAGGAGTTTCACCCTATTGTTTCCTAAGTCTTATTAAAAATAAAAGGACATAATCACTCATAAGTAACTTTTTTTCATCCAGGTCATCTATTGAAGACTGTCTGAGACTTGAAGAGAAGATGGAACAGTGCTGGTCTGACCCTATTGGGATGGGAATTAGTTAGGTGGCCCATATTTGAGAATGTGTTTCGTCTTGCTCTTTCCATTTAGAATATGGTGTATAGCAAGTAGTGGGAAGTTGGAGGTCTAGGTAGGACTCACTGGGCTGTTGTACCTGTGAGCAGATTTCTGTGAAGGTGGTCTGATGTGTCCTCAAGTCTGTCTGCTTGAGATATACCTCTTGCCTTCTTCAGTGGCCTTTTATAAAGTCTAGTGTCATCTCTTATTTTCCCGATCCATTATCCTATTTGTCGCTTTTACCAAGTGTAAAGATATATTCCTTATTGCTGGCTTGAAATGCCATGAAAATGGACTGCTGGATACATAATTAGTGATTAGTAGTATCCAGTAATCATCATGGCTTTACATTTCATCTGTGTAGAAAATTTCAGCTTGTCTAGATACTTAGCTTGCTTGTAACTTCAGAAATGGCACTGGTTATCTACTTTTAGGCTTCCCAGGAATAAGCCCATTGAGACTTGCTGGTGTTCTCCAAGAGGTTTCATGCCAAGTGAGCTGGAGCTATCAAGGTAGCAGAAATAATGCTTCTGATTTGGGATTGTTTTTTTCAGGGTGGAAGAAAAAATTAATCTCTTCCTTTTCCTATCTTCCACTAATAACTTCATCTTTGAATGTTGCTTTGAAAAAGGTGAGTGGTGCAATCCTAAATACGACTACTAGATGCTGTTGTGTTAACCTTTGCCTGAGTGTTTATGGGAAAGCAAATAAAAGTCTAGTGTTTCACAGCCTGGCAGAGAGATGCAAAATCCATTTATATAGTAGACCCACCTCTCAAACATCTTTCCTATAACTTCCATGTTTAGTAAACCATTGAAATTCAGCCTTTAATAAGGTAATACATGCACGACAGTGGCATAGATAATTTGTTGTTTTATAGCATCTGTAGTGAAAAGAGGATGAAAATGGGGTGCAGGACAATTTCATCAAAACAATAAGGATGCTGAATCTTGCCTGCTGCCTGAATAGCTGTTAGGATGGCTAGTGTTGTGGCATTGTAGCCCTGACGACTTTTGGTGGTGGTTTAGAAACAGAAGTGAAAGGGTCTGGTGGTTATAATTTACAATAAAAGCTTGTTATTGCTGGGTGTGTTGCTTGTTTCCCCTCCATTCCCTCTGTTTTTTGCCAATTAAATATCAGCTGTGGTTTGTAGATACTGGTCATTGCTCTGAGCAATTGGGGGAAGATGTTGCTGGTGCTGCTAATAGATAGTTGGATGTCTCTGTGTCACAATTTGTCAGATAAGTTGAGGAGATTTCCAGCTCCAGAGAGGTCCAGCAGCACTTTGTTATACTCGAAACATGCTGCTTTGCAGACAAAGGCTTTAGTGGTTTGTTGCAGTCAGAGGGGAGTAATGGCATTTAGGCAGTGCTAAACAAAGTTTTCAGTCTTGTACCTTTTCCTGCTGTAGGTCTAATAACTTTAACATGCTGCTGGATACAAAATGCCATAATAGTTTATGGCATGACTGTCATATGTGCTGTTTGTTCAAGTTACCTCTATTCCCCCATCTCTTTCTGCCCCAGCCAAATGATGATTCTAAATAGACCCTACAAATTCATTTGCAACTATAGGGTTATAGAAACAGGATAAGGGATACATATGCTGACTATTCACTCATGCCTGTTTCTTTAGATGTTCTGGTTTCTTCGTGCTCGACATTTACAGCCCACTCAGTGGTAAACTTTATTTGGTAAGCATTAATTCATTTGCAGATGTTAGTGTTCCACTGATCTTCTAGGACTGCAGTCCAGATCCAAGTTCATTTCATGGTGGCTGATGGACTGTGTTAAACTGCTTTTTCTACTTAAGTCAATGTACTGCCAAGTATCCACATCACTAGGAAAATCACGATTGTCAGAGAGAAACTGAAGATTTGAAGCCAGACCCTTCAAACAGCTGTTGATTATAGTATACTGGAGCCAGTGGAGTGATGAGAAATTACTCCATCTGAAGTCGTGGTGGTACACACAGTTCCACCTCATCAAAAAGGAAAATGTTTTCTATTCAGGCCAGTGCTGAGTCGCAGTGGCACGACTCTAGAAGGAGTTTGGTAGCTGCTGTTTCTGCAGCTGTCCTAGAACTTACAGAAGTCTTTTGAGCCCAGCGGTTGAACTGCTGATGCCTGTGCTGATGCATGAAATCTATCAATAAGGAAAAAAGTGAAACAAGTAATCAAAAATGCCTATGGACCATTTCTCCTGGAAAATGTAATTTCTAACCAAACTACTAGGTAAGTATGGGCATACACATCATTTCAGCACATATAAAAAGTTGCTAATTAATGTTGGTGATACAAAAAAAAAATCAACCCTAACTGAGACCTTTCCTATTATTATTAGTGCAATAATACCAACTTTGTTTAGCTTTCGTTGTGTGCAGTCAGTAGCTG
Organism: Lanius collurio; assembly: GCA_020086605.1. Lineage (NCBI taxonomy): Eukaryota > Metazoa > Chordata > Aves > Passeriformes > Laniidae > Lanius > Lanius collurio. The sequence continues at coordinate 25,191,376 of JACBWW010000012.1, read as the reverse complement.
TAGTGTTATGTATACAGCCAAGGATGTTGGTGAACAGCCTGACAAAATCCAGAGGTAGAAGGAGAGGTTGTAGAGAAGCCTAATTTCCCAGAGGCTTGCCAAAGCTAGAAGAAATTTGACTCTTTCAGAACTTGATCCCTCCACTGAGGGTAGGAAGTCATGCTGGAGATAGTTGAGTGGGCTCTGTAGGAGAAGCTTTTGGGAGCTGTCCAGCTTGTTGTCCAGTGTCTCTTTCCCTAGGGCTTCAGTTATTGTAATATCCTGTGTAGGAATGGACAAGTCTCACTTTCTCTCTAGCTGCAGTACTGCTGGAAGCATCCTCTGCTTACAGAGCATGTTCCTCCAACTGTATCTTTCTCTCTCTATGCTCCTTTTTTGCTTCTGCACAGTATATCAAACAGCTGTTCATCTTCCGAGGAATTTATGACCTGCGGATACCCTTCCTACCATCTTTCCTTCCAGAGCAAGAATTCAGCTCTGCTGTTGGTCAGTCCTCATTGCCAACATCCCCAGAAAGTTTGTCCCCCTTTTCAGTTAACCTTTACAGTCTCTTCCTTTCTGTCCTTCCTGCCTGTTAGGCAAACATCTTGTTCTCTCTTTAATAAAAACTCCTGGTTTCTGCAGTGAAGGAAATTTGATAAACAGTAAAGACTTTCTGTCCTGCGACCACAACTTACTACAGTAGTGAATATTGTCTCATTTTCTCTTCAGTTTCTCAAGGTCTTAGTGGGCGTGTGTGAAGTGTCACCTTGTTGGGGACAGAAATAATGGGATTTGTTCTATGCTTATGTCTCCTTGCTTCATGAAGGATGTTGGTTCAGAACCTGTATTCTAAACTTCATCTTAATGTGTCAGCATTTCTTCACAGAATGGCTTGGATTGGAAGGGACATTTAAAGGTCATCTGGTCCAACCCCCAAATAATGTTCATAATACAGCATTTATAATAATGTTAGCTCTTTGTTATTAAAATTACTTGGCTGAGCAGCAAACTCAACTGGAAAGTCAGGAGGAAAAATAAATCGTATGTTCTTTGGAGGTCAAGCTTTGCAGGAAGATTACAGGTGGTTTATGCTTCAAGCCTGTGACTGTTTTTTGATGCCTTGGGATAATGCCCTTAAAACAATGCTTAAATTTTTGATAAGAACTGAAGTAACCAGACAGTTCGACTGTGTGATTATTGTATATTCCTTCCAGATAAACTATTCCTTCCCTTCTTCCATGCTTCTTCCTACTGTCTACTTACCCTGCCAGTACATGCTGAGGTTATCTCTGATGACATTTCTTCCCATCCCTGCACTAGCAAAAGGGATTGGATATCCATAACTGTGCCTAGCCATTGGCTCTGTCACTCTGTAGGGTCACCCTGAGATAATGGGACCATTTGCACTCATGTATAAAAAGTACGTGTAATGTGTGGTTTTTGAAAGTCTTCTCTTTTCTTCTAGCTGAGATAGGTTTTCACAGGATGGCAAAGCCCCACATCTCTGACATGAGCAAGGCCCGGAGATCAAGCCTTCAGTCTGATGTAGTATGTGCTTCTCATCTAAATGGTTTCAAATATTTTGGAGGTGTCAATTTCCCTGTGGTTTTTATTTCTACTCCTTGTACTCATTTTTAGAAATGCCTTAAACTATTTTCCTCCTATAAACATAGTAAACCACAAGAGCCTAACAACAGCAGCACTGTCTCACAGGGAAGGTCCATCTGACCCAATACTCTTTCTCCAAAGTGTCCAACCACCAGTGTCTGAAGAAGAGCACATGACCACTGAAGTCTAGTCCTGCCAGGACCCTGGGAGTGCTCACAGGCCTCAGTGGCTGGGACTGGCCTCTCCTGGGACCCCCATTCCCACCATCTCCTGCCAAGGGCCTGGGGGACGTGTCCCAGTTCCCCCTGGGACCTTCAGTCCCTGCCTGACCCCTGCTATAGGTGTGCCCATCTCTGTCCCTGTCTCCTGGGTGGGCCCTGGGACCTGCTCTGCAGAGCTGCTCTCCGGGGTGGAGCCCTCAAACCTGGGTCGAGCCTTGCCATGCAGAGCTCTGGGTTTAATGTGGCATAACTGCTCTGTTCTATCTCCTGTGCTCACCATAGGTTAAGTAACACAGAAGCTGTTATTTGTCTGCTGTGACAGGGACTGTTCAGCTCCAAAAACTTGACACATAGCACAATGTTTACAACTGAAAATAGAATTTTCTTATTGTTTTTCTGAATCTGTTTCAGAGCTCATGCTCACAACCACTACCACAATGTGCATGTGTAGCCAGGAGCAGGATGATGTGTTCTTCAGTTTAGCTTGAAAATACATCCTTTGCAGTCTGGCAAAGGCAAGTGACAGAGCTACAGAAAATAGCAGCAGGAATGCATGCCAAGCAGCTCCTGTTTCCTGAAGAGAATGTGAAGAATGATCAGGACCAACCACACACAAAAGAAAGAAGAGGAGGTGTGCCATACTGTGGTGAATTTCTGAAGTATGACATATTGATGCCAAGCACACTTTTTGCTTTCCAGATCTCACTCTGTTGCTATGCTTCTTGTCCTCACTGGTGGTCAGGCTCAGTGCTGCAGAGGAAGGCAAACACCCCCGGGGACCAGTGCCAATCTGCCTCGGGGGAAAATTCCTCCCTGACCTGGGTGGGGGCTATCAGCTATTCCCAGAGCACATGAGCAAGACATAGCTCCTCCTCTCACAGGCTGATCACACCTCCCAGGAGATGCCCAACCCTTAATCTGTCCTACCTAGAGTCATTTCAGGAGCTTCTGGGACTGATCATGTGTGCCTGGATTGATCTGCCTCGAGGGCAAGAATCCTTCCTGCACAGTGGGTGATTCAAAGTCCTGGGAGTCCTGGAGACATCTCTGCACCTCTTTTCTTACAGCTGCTGCCCCTGGCTCCACAGGGAATGAGGACAGGGAGCTCTGCAGTGCTCCTCAAGAAGTCATTTACTTGGTCTGGTCACAGCTGTGTAGCTGAAAAAGGTTTTCATCCCTCCAAATGAGCTCTGAAAGTGGCCTTGAAGCAGAGAACTTCCACCAGCCTTGTCTAGAACCTGGTCTCCTTTTGTCAGCTCCCTCCAAGTAATGTCACCAGCTCCTCAGGGACTTCCTCCTGGATGTCTTTGAGCTGGCCCTGGGCCAGTTCTGGCAGCAGGACACAGGAGGATACTCTCTTTTATCCTGCCCCAGGGCACTGTGAGTGCTGCTTTGCTGGATGGTGGCACTCTGACACGGGGGTGATGGGACCCACCACATGCAGCATCATCCTCCACCCAGTATCCTTCATAGGAAGGCTTTTGGGTGCTGGCCCCAAGGCACTCCCTGTGCCCAAGAGGCCCAGGGTGCTCTCCTTGCCCTTGGTGACCAAGCATTGGGCATAGCTGTTGGGCATCCCCTGCATGGTCTCTGCCACTTGACTCCTAAAGACCAACCTCATGCATTACTCCTCTCCCAGGCCATGGCAAAACCCAGCCTTGCAGCCCAGAGTCCACCCCTATCAGCTGTCTCCCTCTGTGCCAGAGCTAATGTCTGTGAGGTCCTGCAGGGAGGAGGACCAGGGACTTGATCTGTTTGGATACAAACCCTTTTCCTGTGGCATAAGGAAATAAGGGGGCTGATTTCAGCAACTGTAACATGGAGGAAAGCCTAAGTGAAACCAGAGCCAGAAGCTGAGATGGACAGAGCCAGCAGATCACCATGGAAATAATACAGATTTTGAGAAACCAGGAAGTGGAGGTGACATTGGTGTGGTGGAAAGGTTGGTCATTTTTGGATAGAACATTTGGATCTGTGCCCAAAGCACAGTCAGACAAATAAGAGCTCTTCCAAACTGGGAATATAGCTCATTGCTGCTTTCGCTGTCATGTCCCCTTGTTCCAGTGAAACCAAGCTGTGTGAATCCTGTACTAAATGCACTCGGTGGCTATGTTTATATGGGATACAAAACACACTTCAGCCATGGGTGGAATTTTCAAAGCTCATTTATCACTTTGTCCTTTCTGAAAGTTATTTATGAGAGAAGAGTTCAGCTGGTCTTGAAATTCACTACCAGCTTGTTTTCAAGCATAATGCAAACCTAAAATTTTAGCTCATGAAATTCCATGTTACATGTGATGTACAGATTTCTTTTTCTCAAAGTCTTCTGGACAGGAGCACTGATGGCAGATTTGTCTCTAGCCTTGCTCTGCCTGCTGATCTCTCTAATCACATTTGGACACATGCAAGGGCCTGTCTTGTCACACTGAGCTTCCATCAAAATGCTGAGATTCTGTAACTGAGTAGATATAGTCTGGCAGCTTTCTGTACTCATTGCACCAGTTTTGCAAACGACCTACCAAGTGTGTGCTAGAAGACTGTTTTTCATAGTTTCTTTTATTAATTAAAAAACCATTCTTTTGTATTTGTATGATGTCATGAGTCACACTGGCAGTCTCAGGTGGTTCCAAGTGGGCGTATGAGAAGCAAACTCTTCATTCTTTCTTCGCATCTCTCCTCCAGGCATGTAGGGCCTCTGAAGAGCAGCAGTTGCCTTTTAGTGTCTGATGCCCACCTGTCCAGCCACCTCCTTATCCATGTCAGCAACAACCTTCCTTTTTACTACATGGCTGCAGAATTCATTTAAAAGTTCATCAGCAGGCTTTATTCACACTCCTGGAGAGTAAAGTGTATCCCCATAGACAGCAGGGACATGAACTGCATTGTACTGGGCCAGCAGGGTTTGGTCTCTTGTAGTTTCTCAGTGCCTGGACTGGTTGGGCACTTTCTCCCGTGAAACTTCCCAGTGGAAGCTCAGTCAGTGCCAGCCATGGGTATTGTCTCTTTTAAGAGGCAGACACCAGTTCTGAAAGGGGCTGGACTGACACCAACAGCCCCGTGTTCAGAGCCCACCCACACACCTCGTCCATGGCTCAGCTGGCCGGCAGAGGCTGGATCTGGTTGTGGCTGCGTGGAGCTGGACTCCAGCAGGTTACTCATGGGTGGAAGCCCCCTTAATACATCTCTCAGGCTCCACCCTTCACACTTTGCTGTCATCAAGTGTAGGAAACAGGGGAGTTCATGGTCAGGTCTTTTGAATTTAGATTGCATAAAACCATCATTCAAGAATGTAGATATCCTTGTCCACATCATATTCTGGATTTCATGGCACCCATGAGGAAGAAAAGCTCTATCTCATGACAGAGTTCTACAGCCCCCATCCTCCCCACCAGCTGAGGCCAGGAGAGAAGACCATTACAGTCAGATGACTCCAAAACTGGGGTGCAAATTGAGAACAATGTGGTAGATTTGCAAATTCGCAAATGGAAGATCCACCTGAAAATGGCATGAAGATGTTGCTATCTTTTTAATTTGCCTTTGGTGTAAAACAATCAGAATTTTCATTTTATATTAATATGTACAAGATTTTGTGCCTTTACTTGACAAAGCTGGAGTGCTTTCCACAACAGATAAAACTCTGATTTTGAGCCAGATTTTAATGCAACTGAGGTTTGTCTCTGGGCAATTAAAATCCTCAATTAACATATTAATTATTTTTCTAATGATATTGCATTCTTTTTGTCTTCTGAAGGGAAAAGAAAATGTTTAATTTGTATACTGAGTTATTGAGCTAATTTACACAGGAGAATTTGCTACTGTTTATCTTGCAGTCACAAAACCATGCATTTATTTTAAGGGATTTTATATATTACCTACTCTAGTAGCTTCAGCTGGCAGGTGTAATTACCAAACCTGAAAATTGCAGGAGTTTCTCTTACGTGTTTGTATTTGTTGAGATAGAAGGAACAAACACTTCTAATGTAAATAACTGGTGCTACCTATCTTTCTCTGATCTTTATAAAAACTGAAAAACCTTTCAAATGTCAGTCTCTGGAGGCTTAAAAAAAAAGTAATTTTGATCTCTTCAATGGTGTTCTAATCACTTCAATGCAAAGACAGTGCTTATACTGTGCAGCAGGTTAATTGAGGCTGATGGTGGCAGGGGCGACTGATGAAGGGAAGCAACAGAGGAACAGAAAATCATATTCGCTGGACAAACATACCTACTTTTCTGTCATTGTTAACAGGATTGTTTATTGACAGAAAAGCATGTTCTGTGTTCTGCTAGCACGGCTGTGTGTGCAGCTCCATCTCAGTCTGAAGTGGTTCAGGAGTTTGGGCAGATGTCTGCTCACAAATGTCAGATCACCCCTTTTGCAAGGGGTGTCATATACTGAGCACAGGTATTTGCTGTCTCTGGAAACAGACTGTTGAGCACTGAATAAAATAATTTTTCAAGCTTGAATATGTTTTCTTGCTTTTACTAGCCTGTTCTGCACATCATGGCTAGAGACGTGTTGGGCTAATTGCTATACAAACTACCCCATGGGTTAAGAGAAAGCATTATAGGAAGCATGGGCTGCAGCTGGAGGCCAGGATACAGTAGAAATGTAAACATGTACAAGCAGATTTGTGCACATGTGCACGTGTGTGTGGAGATTTTAAAAAGATACTGATTTTTTTAGCTGTTTGCATTCCAGCTTTACTGTGATCAGGGTTATCTTTGCAAAAAGTGTTTTTGAGTAAGGAATTTGAAACAAGATGGCCACTACCAGCAGGATATGGGTCTTAAGATGGCTTCAGGCAGGACATGGCATGCATAAAGATTATGTTAATATACTTGTATGATAAACTGAAAAACCAAAGGTATATAGAGACTACTTAAAAGGCGGGATAGGAGGGTCAAGTGACAGCTGCAGAGACCAGCCACAGCTTCTGTAGGGAGGGGGACAAATCTGAAGGAAACGAAAAGTGAAGGGGCCAAAGGGAAAGATGGAATAATAGCAGAAACTAAGGAGATGGATAAGAAAACTGAAGGGAAAGGGATTGAGGCACAGCTGGGCTTGTCAGGGCTGAATAGCAAACAAGAAACCTTAATGTTAAGTGATGGGTGGTGAAAGAGAAGGTGTTAGGCAAGGTGAGAGAGGTAAAAACAGAAATCAGGGAGGTAGTAAACATCAACTGAATCAACTATAATTCGTTTCATTTTCAGGAGAAATAGTGTAAGAAAACTGCACTGCTGAATGGACTTGTCTCCCTACTTTTCTCCTGGATCATGATAATCTCATACAGAGATCTAAGAAGAAACTACTCATCCTCTGAGCAGGGCTGATTTTGTTACAAACTCTTGTTCCCAGACAGAAAATGAATGCATATGCAGGCTGTGAGTAGTCTTAACACAAGCAGCACAACTCCTGTATTCCTTAGTCTGTTTCCCTCACCTCTTTATCACACAGGTTCTAAACATAGTATTTCTGATTTTCCTGGCCCTTAAGATTATATGTTTGCGTATGCATTTATTGAAAGAAGTGCTGTTCAGACTTTCATTGCAATAGCAACTGGCAGACCCAGTCATGGACTGAGACATTCTAATGCTGTATGAGTGCTGTGCAAAACCTGAACTAAAGTGCCAGGAAATGTTCAATCTGAATGTAAAGACAGGAGTTCATAGGTGACCAGAGACGGCAAACAAAGAAATCCAGAAAGGAGTGTTCATCTAGGAAGATAGTCTTCTGATGACAGGCTCTCTAATTTACCTGAAGTGCACTTCAATTATGATTATGATTCTGAAGCATGTTATTTAGTATAAATGTACCCCTGAGTAAATCTATCCATATGTAAGATAGCACTTTTCGTATCTATTGCTGTTAAAGTCTGAATGCATACAGGCACACATGCCACTTGCCCTGGAGCAGGGGGTGAGTACAGCACAGGGTGACAGAGCCCCAGCCACTGTGTGGCACTGGAGCTTTGCTGCCTGCAGGGTGTTCCTGGCTAGCTGTGGTGATGGCAGCTGGGCTTTGTCAGGTTTGCTATACACCCTGAGCAACCTCATTCTTTCTGGATTAAATATGTGAAGGGATCACAACACATTCTGTCTCTGTGTAAAAAAATGCTTTCTGTGACTCAGTATAGGTTTTGCATGATATGTGAGCGAGGCCATTTAGGTAGATAAGCACATCAGTTTATTTTTGCTTCCCATTCACAAACTGAGTGACTTGACTTGAAGTCTGTAATGCTGAGATGCTTTGAGGAAGGAGTGAAAAAAACTATTGCAATACCTCAGAGTTGTGTTGTCTGGCACAGCAAGAGGCAGATGGGGTGCAAGTCTGGAAGCTTTTCCTCCTTTCGGAGTGGTCTTGCAGCATTCCTGCTCTGCATAACCTGCTGATGTGCTGTGGATGGCTCTGAAGGCAGGAGTGAAGCTGTGGGGTTTTCACATTGCCTGAGAATGAAACTTTCTATGAAAGCTGCATTAGAACTGGCTTAGGAAGAGACCTGTGCCTGTGCTTTTATCCCAAATCACAAAAAGTAGAGAATGGAATGTCTCCACTATATGTGGCATAATGTAGTTTATTGCTTTTTTATGTGCGAAGCTATTAAGTCTGAAACCAGCTTCTATGTGGCTGTAGAAAATTCACGGTGACTGGTTGTGAGAAGAGGATTTACAGTTCAGCTATTCGGAAGAGTTTTTGCTGTGTGTGCTTCTAACAGACAGCTGAAAAAAGTGTGGATTAACTTCTCTGAGATTGCCTTTAAAGATGATGTGGCTCCTTGCCCAGCTTTGGGATCACCCTGCTTTCTTTCCAGTGTAAATACGCTTTTTCAATAAAAGCAAAGGGCCACCTGACTATAGGCAGTTGGTAAATTTGGGACTAAAATGGATTATTGTGTCCATGAGATTTAGTGCCCTGTGAAAGGCAGAGGGAGATGACAAAGCAATGTGTACTTTTATTTTGTTTAACTTCATGACTATTACATGTTTTGAAAGTGTTTTAATAACAGGGGAGTATAATCAAGCAGCATTGTTTTGTTTTATAAATCGTTTTTTTCAGCTGAACATTCTGAACTCTTGAGCATCTTCCTAAATCCAAAGCTTGTGGTTCTCTTCTTCATTTTTGAGGTCTTGATGAATTGACAATTTTAGTAGTGATGTTGATCATGTTGTTTTAAGGCTTCTCAGCTGTTATTGAGTGCACAGCAGAAACTGATGGTGGGGATGAATAGTAGGGTGGGCCAGCAGTCTCCAGAGGTGTGTGACTTGAGGAGATGGGTGTATCGAACTGTCTTGGTTGCTGAGGAGCTTTCCCTGCTGGTGCTGGAGAAGCTCTAAAGTGTCAGCATACCCTGGTCACAAGAGAGAAGGAGGGACGATGAGCTGAAGCATAGGCATCGTAAATGTTGCTAGTGTGGCTGAATTGTGGTTGTCTTTCGGTTTTTCAATTGTATATTAAAGTTTTATTACTGCATGTTTGAAGAACCTTCTGTCCTCTTCCTGATTCAGACTTAAGTTTCTCTCTTTGTTTCCTTGTTTCTCTCTGTAATTTTGTAATGTGTGGATGTTTTAAAACTGTTTGAGGCTGAATAGAGAAGCAGAATCTTGTTCACAGTATTTTGTGGTCTAATCTTAGACCATTCAAACTATGTATTGGACTATTCAAACTGGATATCTGGTCAGCTCCAGTATGGTACACTGAAAATTGCTTCCTTTGTGGCTGGTCCCTTCAGTATCCATGTTTGTCAATAAATTGATGGGAAGAGGAAAAGCTGGTCAGTTGGCACCCATCTAAGCTCATTCAATGTGAGAATTTTGTAATGAAACTGAAGATCCTCTGTAGGCATCTTTTGCTTTATTTCAGTTTCTTCCTAAGTTAAATGGATATTGTGCTTAGTCTTACACAGCCTGAAAAGTTTATTGTACTTAACAGCATTCTTAGTTTTTTAAACACATGTATTTCATCATTGAAGTGCATGACAACATCCAGCTCTACTGGAAGATAATGTAGTACACTGTTAACATGGGTAAGATACACTTGGTACTGAACAGTGGAACAAATCAATTAATAAAATATTGTCAAAGACAGACAGGCTTTGGTGGAAAAAAACAATATTTTTAAATGTCGCTTATGTTGGTTATGGGATACATGCTGAGTTAACCTCATTGAACTTTTCCCCAGGAATTGATGCGCTTACAATTGGCGGGTCATTATGCTGCTCCACCTGTGTAGTGTTAAGGTCAGTGTGTTTTTCTGATTATAAAAACCATCCATACCATTCCATTATAAATTCACTACCATTCATATAATGGAATGTGCCAAAGCTCGGAGCTCGTTGCAGCTGCCCCCGGTCCGTGTTTAAGATCAAACAAAGTGGTTCAGGTAATTTGAGCACCTTTCCAAGAACACACTCAATCAAGCTTCATTTGAAGTGATCTTCCATTGTTTATGTTTTGTTTTCTTTTTTTTGTAACCTGCTAAGCATCCATCTGATGTCAGTTTTGGGTTTGTGTGGCTGGCCCAAGAATTCTTACTGAATCAAGATGTGGTAATTATAAGATCCTAGCAAGGAGGTCCTGGGAGCAGCAGGCAACTGTAACACTGCAGTTGCACGTATCCATGCCTAGGCAAAGCACAGAATGCATCAACCACTCACCTTCACAAGGCATTTCCTGAAACTTGCAGCTTCTAACAGTGAATTAATTCTGAGTCATCACGGCACACAAATCAGCCATCACAGTAGACACTAATGTGTGAGATGCAGGGATGTATGACTATGGCACTAATCACTGACTAGAGGAACTTGTGAGATTATGTGCATGCATAACACACTGCTGCTGTATGCATCTTCCTGCACAGCTTAGTCTTCTGAATTGTTATGTGTTATCAAAGAGAGACAGAATGTGCATTGAAGCTTATCTAGTGTTATTTCTGTCACTGAAATGTTGATATGGTTGGGGCTTTTGTTTGAGTGTTTGCTTCTACATTTTCCTTTCTTATTAATCATCCAAATAACTTGAATTCTGTGAAGAGAAAGAGTTCAGTGAACAGCCATGTATGTCACAGGTTGTTATATTCTTCCAGTTTCATGAGGATGTATCCTTTCTGTTTAAAGTTCTGCACTTCATAGTAGCCAGTGAGAGCCTCAGGCATGAGCAGTTCTGCTGGGGAGGCATTTGAGACTCTGTGCAAATTAAGCAGTGCTGTAATTGTGAGGAAATACATAAAGTCTCTTGATGATGACAACTGAGAATCTTTGTGGACGTGTCCAACAGCACTCCTCCTTTCACCTCTGTCTAGCAGCAAGCTCAGTGGTATTCTACATGCATATAGACTCACAAAATGTGATGAAGAATCACAGAAAGACTCTTTGGTGAAGAGTAATCTTTGAATGTTCTAGTTTATGAAAACTGTTCACAGGCTGACATTTCATTTGACAATCATTTGAATTTTGCAGCTATTTCATCAGGTAAGTACCTCATCAGAAGTATTTGGCGGTTTCTTATATTACTCTGAAAAAAAAAGTAAACCAACAAACTGAAGGAAATATCCACCACAAAGATGATGCAGGTCATGGGAGGATTGCATTTTTTTCTCAAGTGAAAAGATGTAAAAGGAAGGGCATGTTTAATAGCAGAAGTGGTATGAAAAAGATTGAGAATAGGGTTTGTTTTAGTAGAGCAGAGTGCATAATACTTCAACTTATGAGCAAAATCGTATTTTACTTGGGCATCAGAAGGATGTATTTGCAGTGTTTTCAAATTCATCCGTGGTGATGATTTTCCTAAGTTTTAAATGAATGGATCTCTCACTGCTAGCTAAGTGTCTTAACAAATCTGGAGCCTTACATAGAACACCACAGGAGATCCTGGAGGTTGTTAAATACATCCCACCAAGAATCCTGCCAGGAATATGTAGCTGATGCAACAGCAGGAAGAAAACAAATTACTTACTTGTTGCAGCATATTCAACTGACTGTAAGGCTTTGTCTCCTCAGGGTGGTCTTGTGGTTAAGCCAAGGGTGTCTTGGTCCTCAGTCTATGTAGACAGCTGTATTCAAATGTACCAAATTGAAGCAAATCACACATCACAAGGTGCTGTCTATTAGATATATCACCTGTCTTTTACTGACAAAATTCCTTAACTGTGACTTTGGTTCAGTTTCTACCACTCTTCTCTATGTATGGAGGAAAACAAAGCAAAACATTTCCTAAATTGAAAAAAAGTCTTTCTTCAGTTCCTTGCCTCCCCTCCCCTCCCCTCTCCTCATCCTGTGTGGAAAGTGTGTTTAACAAAGTTTATAACAAAATTTCCAGATGGACACTGTTTTCTCCTTTATTGCAGTCATTAGAAAAAGAATCAGTTTCCATTTTAATCTCAGCATGGATTACTTTAGGGAAATCAAACCAGATGCACAATTTAGTGTATGGCAAAGAGCAGTAGGTACCTGCAAGGGCATTTACTTGTCCTTCCAGATAAGGCTTTTGACTTGCAATGTAGGCATTGGAGATAAGTGCCAGTATTTCTAAGCAGTTTGAAGATTTGATGGGTACAAGGAGTGTAGGACCCTTCCAAATCTTTAGGGAGGCCTGAGCACTATTTAGAAGTGTTTAAGTATCTAATTTCCTTTCTTAAATTAGTTTCCCTAAATATGCCCTATGTAGTCAAGAGTGAAGTTACGCTCCTGTTGGTATTTCAGAGAACCCTTTTCTCTCCCTTAATTGTATAACCAATAGAGAAAAGTTACCCTCAGTCAAGTGTTCAAATCTCAATGTAGGCTATAAAAACTGGAAGGAAAATATAGAAACATGGCCAAAAAAACCCAACAATTACTTCACAATCAAAATAAGGTCCCAGTTACAAAAGGCATTAGCACTCTAGTACATGGTGGCTCCTCTGCAAGTAATTTCTGCTTTAGAAAAGGTCTTCTCTAGATGACATGCAGAACAGCATATTAACCTTTTGCTTTGGATTCATGGGGGAAGAGGGCTGATATTGATCCACCACTTAAAAAAAAATCATCTCCTTTGTGAGCTTTACATTATGTTTGGTTTATCAGGGACCACTATAGCATGTGTATTTTGTGTAGTATGCTGTGTATTTACATTAAGACACATAGCAATACTGTATTCTTTAATTAGAGTTTATCAGATGTGGAGTTCATGCTTTCAATAAAAAGAGTTATTTATGGGAAAAAGATCTATTGGTAGTCCTATGCCAAATGTTGTTACTGTACAGTTGTTACCTGTTGTTACTGTTACAGTTGTTGAGGGTTTATTTAGGACTCAGGAATGAAACTTTGCAGATATCATTTTGCAGTGTAATTCTTGAGCAAAAATAAACAACAACAAATAAGCTATAGGAATTATTTTTTATAAAACAGTACATGTTGGTAGAACCTGTACTGAAAGCTATTTCCCAGACAAAAGTATTTCCCCATATCCAAAATAAAGCATTTTGCAATCCCTTTGCTTTAAGCTGTGTCTTATATACTTGCACTTCCTTTTTTTGGTGCTAGTTATAACCAAAATATGTAAAGAACGTGCTTTGAACTCTCCTGCTCTTTTTATATGTTTGTCCAATAGGCAGTAGAGCCAACAGATCCACTAAAATCTATTTGTGTGCAAAAGGGATGGTGGTTAGTCAGCCTGCAAGCATGAAGGAAACCCTGGCTCTTCTTGTAGACTCTCAGCTGTGTGCTGGTGTCCCAGCAATGGCAGCAAGATATGGGAGAGTGGTTGGAGGAGACGTGGAGCTGTGAACCCGAGCCCTTGCTCTCCTAATGTCTTTTTAATTAGAGTACATAAATATTGGCTGGGACAGCAGTTACATCTTAATGGAGAAATTAAGAAACAGATTATTTTTTGGCACAATTCCATCTTCCTGTTTACGTGGGTCCCTACTTCCAGCACCAGTTTAATTGAAGGAGCAATTCTCGGTATTTGCTTATTATCTGCCAGACATGTAAGGGAATCATGATACATTTGGAAAAAGACAAGGGTGCTTAAGGGCACCACCAGAAATTGAGATATACTTTAAAAAACATTAAAAACCAGCACAACTGACCAATATTATCATCCAGGTTATTAGGAAGGGAGCACTTAAAAGGAAGTGATTTGATTATGATTGCCATTCTGCCCACTAAGTGAAAGGTTGTGAAGATGGTGCTTTCCATCTAATTTCAAGTATTTAGCAGGACAGGAGTATGGGACAGAAGTTGTTTCAAGGTCTGTTGAATTTAACACACCTTGAAACAACTTAGGCCTCATCTTCCATCACATCCAAGACATGCAAGATGAGGCCCTAGGCTGAATTCACTTTTGCACTAATCCGTACCTATGTGCACAAGCAATTGTCCATACTGGATATAACTGATGACATTGGAAATGATGTATGCCTTTGGAGTTTCGGTGCTACTTTAAAATTTCTGGTTGCTGTACTGGCTGTTGTCAGCTAAAAACTCATGGACTTTTTAAAAATCTGAAATAAAAGGCTTTATAATTTCTTTCAGTAAAATGCAAATATGCTTATAACTTTCAGGTTTTCCATACTGGGAACCTACATTACTTCCACAGTGTTTTGCAGCTTTGCCCTTGCATGATGTGTGGACATACTTCAGTTTTGACATGCATAAATATTTTGATTTTACTAGGAAGTTCAAATATGTTCTTGAAATGTGGCCCATCTCTTTAAAGCAGAGAAACTGGCTGAAAAAAAATCCATTATTTTTTGTTCCTCTATATGATAAAAGTCTAATTAAAGTCAATTAATGTTTAATTTTATTAATATAAACCATTTACAGAACTAGTTGCATAGTGAAAAAAATTATTCTACAATACACCAAGAAAGCTCTGTCAAATACATTGTCTCTGACTCTTTATGTGAATATATACTTTAATTGAATTGGGAATTTAAAAATGAAAAATATAAATGAGGGGTTTTTTGTACTTTGCATTTTAAATTAGTCCATTTTTCATGACACTGAGTTTTCACCTCTATTAATTTCTTTGCTTCTTGAAGAAAAATTATACACTTGATGCCACATTTAATGTGGGAGAAAAAATTCACACCAGTTTTAATAGTAAGCTGGAAATCTGTCAGAAAATCCATACAGAAAATATAAGCATATTTTGTTTAATTTGTAACTAAAATTTTCCACCAGGATGAGAACACACTGAACTCTGTATGACAAAATACTAATTAGGAAGAAGGGAGCTGGAAAGGGAGTAGTGTTGTGTTGCATATTTGATCAGGTCCTGTTCCCACTAAAGTGCCTTTGATTTGATTTATGTTATATGTTTCTAGTGGCCTTTGAAATGCCGTAACACCTATTTCTGCAGGCCTCTACACAGGAGGAAATTCCCTTGTGTGAGTAATCAATTCAGTCGGTCGAGGCTATGTATAATTTTTTTTATAGCCCATCTTCCTGGGTTGATCAGACTTCTGGTTGCCCTTTCTGTCTGTCACTCTCTTACCTAATTACTTCTGAAGCCATTGGCTAATTTCAAGTTAAACAGAAAGGAGTCTTTCAGATAATTAGGTTTCTACAGGCAGGCCTTGGGGGCTGGGAAGAGGAGAGTGACCCAAGGTTGGGACTGGAGGAAAGACTGGTAGAGCTGCTTGTCACTTGCTTAAGCATCTGGGAAGGTCTCTGGGATTGTCATTACCATTGCTTTAGGTGGGTTTTTTGCATTGAAATGGACAGAAAAAAAGCTGGGACTTTAATAAAGGTTTGGTGATGATGAAGAATAGAGCTCTGCAGGAAAACAGCTGCATTAATTCCACTGCTAACAGGGCTGTTTGTTTTTATTTCCTGGAATGCTTTCAGAATCAGACCTGAATGTCTTTAATGCAAACATTTAGCTTCTGGTTAAAGGTTAGAAAAATACAGCAATCAAGTTAATTTATCACTAATATTGAGAGAAAAAGTACAAGAAACATTAGTATGTGGCTTTTAAGCTAATGTGTTACAAGTGATAAATTTGTTAAATTAGTGTCTCTGTCTGTTTGCAGGCCTTACACTGTGGTGGGCTGACCCTGACTGGACACCAGGTGCCCACAAGTCTATCATTCCCCTCCTCAACTGGACAAGGGGAGAGAAAATGTAACAAAAGGTTCCCATGTTGAGATAACAACAAGGAGAGATCACTCACCCATTACTGTCAGGGGAAAATCAGAAATTCAGAGAAATTAAATTATTAGCAATCAAGTAAGGTAATGAGAAATAAACCCAAATCTTAAAAAACACCTTCTTCCCCTTGGGACTGGGGCCAGTTCTTCACACATTTTTACTGCTACTCCTTCTTCCCCACGGGGAGGACTCCTTACCTTGCTCCAGCAAGGGGTCTCCCATGGGGTCCCTCCCACAGAAGACAATTCTCCAAACTTCTCCAATGTGAGTTCTTCCCATCATCTGCAGTTCACAAACTTCTCCAGCATGGGTCACTTTCACTGGGTTCAGTCTGTCAGGAGCAGGCTGCTCCAGTGTGGGTTGTCTGCAGGGTCACAGGTCCTGCCAGCAAACCTGCTCCAGTGGTGGGCTCTTCTCTCCATGGGTCTGCCGTTCCTACCAGGAGCCTGCTCCAGTGTGGGCTTCCCATGGGATCACAACCTCATTCAGGCATCCACCTGCTTTGGGTTGGAGTCCTCCTTGGGCTGCAGGTGGATCTCTGCTTCACTGTGGGCCTCCAGGAGCTTCCGGGGCACAGCTGCCTCACCATGGCCTGCATCCTGGGCTTCAGGGGAATCTCTGCTCCAATGCTTGAAGCACTTCTTTCCCCTCCTTCACTGATCTTGGTGCTTGCATAGTTGTTTGACACTTTTTTTTCACCCCTCTTGTTGTCTTGTGCTGAAACTTTTTACCTCTTAAAAATGTTATCCCAGAGGGCTACCACCATCATTGATGGGTTTGGTCTTGGTCAGAGATGGACCCCTGTTGGAGCCAGATGGCACTATCTCCTGGACATAGAGGAAGCCTGTGGCAGCTGCTCACAGAGGTTGCCCCTGTAGACCCCTGCTACCAAAACTTAGTCACACAAACCCAACATATACATGGAAGTTAATTCCTGCACTGCTTTGGAACCCCTAATGGAAATGCCTGTTCAAAAATCAAATTTTAATGTCACTGACATTCCAGTTTTACTGTCTAGGTTTGAGTAGCATTTCATCTAGTGAGTAATAACATCAATTTAAAGAAGCATATGTGGACCAAAGCATATTTCATTGATTTGTGCACAAAATCAGACAGCAGGAAGTTCTTGTTGTCCTTAGGAGAACAGAACTGAATCCCTTGACAAGACATGCAAGCAGGCCATGGGTGCTCGCATGGCCACAGCCTTGTTGCAGGGTGATGTGCGTGTCTGTGTCTGGGTCTTGTTTCCAGAATTTGAGTTTAAGGCCTGCAGAACTGAACAGTTTTTCAACTTGCTTACTTGTGCAGGCATCTATAAATACTAATTAATTAAACTGTGGACTTTCATTGCAATGCCCTTAAACCTAATCCTTGATGAATTTAGGACACTTCCTTGACAGAGGATTTGTTACCAGAAAAATAGGTTCAAAAAATTTCTCTTTTGAGCCTTACTTTAAGTGCAGTATTAAAAACTGTAATTACTTTTCTTCTGTGGCAATTCAGTGACAGCAAAAAAATGTTAAGTCTAACTAATGGTCCTCATTAAAATTAAATGAAACTATGGTTTGAACCTTCATTCAGAACTGTTCTCATGCTTTTGTCTGTCGGAAGAGTGAAATGGAATATTTCCCATCACTTTTGCAGATGTTCTTTGAGAATTCTCACAAGACCTTTTGAACAGAGTACTAGAAACCTTTTTGAACTGGAGTAAAAGAGGAAAAAAGTAAATTAAAACCTCGTGCAGTAACGTGAGGAAATATACAGCCCTCTACGTATGATTGTGTGATATCCCACAGTAATATTTAGTTATTGTGCTGGAGGTGTATCGACAACCAACTCGGTATAAGTGGAGTTCAGAAGTCATACAGGCCCCACTGGACTTGCCCATCTCTATGTGCAGCTCCAGGGTTTTTTAGAGATGGTAGTCACAGGGCTTGTCTCTCTTCTATGTTTATATTTGTCTGGTGGAGCCTGGACCAGTTTGCTCTTCTTCATCTGCTTAAACTAGACTGCTCCACTTGTTGTGGGTGGTTTCTGCTTTGAAAATCTACTTTATGCCTGTAATTGTTTTCCAGGGGGAAGCTTATCAGGCTGCATTTCCCCAGGAAACCTTAGAAATGTAGCTCAGAATCGTCTTATGGTGATCCAGATGAAAGCAGAGTCCCTGAATGCAGCTTCTCTCATGCAGGAGTTTTTTGGGCTCTAGATAAAGCCACCACGTGTTCTTTTTTTGTAAAATCTGAATCTTGTTCCTCAACTATAGATTGTAATACCAGAAGTACTAGTTTTCCCTAGGCATAGTTTCCCCAGTTTCTTTGCTTTCTTATGAATACTATGATTTATACAATCAAAACATAAACACTTTTAATAAAGATGGAACAGTAAGTAATAGTCTGGTTTAAAGATACTTATCTGAGACTAGTTCTACCTGTCCAGGAATAGAGACATCCCATCCTTTAAACTATGCCTCATGGGTTCAAAAGCACTAGTATTAAGTTTTTAATTGTATCAGAATTCTTTTCAAGAATAAACTATTGGATCCGTGCCATTATTTAGCTCAAGTCAGTTTTTCTTTACTATTCTTCAGTGCAAATTAGGGACTCTTGATCCTAAAAATGTTGGTCATAATAGATTTTTCTTTAAAAACAACAAACTTCAGATATTTTGTTGTCACAGTCTCCCCAAAAGTGTTCATGTATGAGCGGACAATCTGTTGAGAATAAGCACACTTAAATGTGGAATTCAAACTCTTTGTACTTGCAAGTTTTCTTTCAGTCATTTTCACTAACATTAGACACAAAATGTGCAGTAATGATGACTGTGCTTCAGTGTCTCATGTTCCACTTTTCTTTAGAAAAAATGAAAAATGTGTTGGTGTCTATTACTATAATTGCATAGGAAAAAGAGCATTCAGATATCATGGCCTAAAACTAATTGTATCTTAAATTAATCCTAACCCATCAAATTACATGTTTGTTTTAAGGTTTTGAAATCTCATTCTAAGACTAGTTGCTGTGATCTGTATTCCAAAATGCAGCTTGCTGCTCTACATGTTTGTCTGATATCTTTTGCAACAGAATAGCTTGTCCATGGATAAAAATGTTTGAAGTGTTTTAGTTATGAACTCTTTATTTTCTAGGTCTGGATTATTCCTTGTTAGCCGCAGCTGTTGACAGCTATATGGGTATTTCTTTGCTTTACAAAGTCACTTTGTTCCACATTGAAATCAAGGGGAGTTTTGCCTTTAATTTTATTATAAGCAGGATCAAGCACACTCAACTGGATGGCATTTCTGTATTTGTCTGGAGGTAATATGGTAATAACAGGAGCTCTGTAGCCAATTAATTTTAAAATGTCAGGGAATATTCTAGGCCTCACTGAAAGGGAGACGATGGAACTGAGGGCACGCTCTGAAGCTGGCATCTGGTTGAAAGACTGGTTTATTGCAGTGGTTTGTTGTTGCTCCTAGATCAAAGGAGTGGTTGATACAGGCATTAATACTCGACAGGCTGCTAATGGTACGTACCTGCCTCACTGCCTGAGGAAGCTAAGAGACTGACACTTCAAAACACTTACACTCTTAAAGAAATACGGATGAAGGTAAGAAGCACGACAGAGTCTAGCAGCAGTGAATAACGTAGGACATTCTTAACATTTTTAATGAATGAAAAGAGCCTCCATCCAGCCTTCACAGGTTTTGTATGTTTATTGTCCCCACAAATTAAGCCAGTGTGTTTCTTATGGCTGGTACAGCAAGTGATGCTAGTGTGTCCTATCCCTTCCTACCTACAAGTATTGGGGAGGATCATATTGACAAGTCAGAAAGAGAAGCTAGTCCTTGAGAATAAAAAGGGATGAGGAGGAGAAGGTCACCTGAAATATGGCTATGGCATGGGCTGTGATGTGAGGGATGTGGCACAGAGGAACAGGGTCATTGCCAACAGCTTGGAATAGAGGGAGGTAGGAGGGAAAGTGCACACAGCTCTTTCAGGGGATGGCACAGAGTCAACAGAAATTTTTGCAGGTCATGGTGATGAATGTCTTGTAGTGTGGGTATAGATCCACTTGTGCTGCACATCAGTGTCTAGGCAAAAAGGGGAGTGTGGGTGGGGAGAATGCTACATGCATAGACCTGCAGGATAGATCCTTTGACATGTATGCACACAACCCTTTTGTTTGCAAAGATTTATACTTGTGTTCTGAAGGGAGTTAAAAAACCCTCTCTTTTGATACCTGTGCTCAGTTGCTTTCGGTTGCCTTTTTTTTTTGTGTGTATATTTTATACATAATAAGCTATGCCTGACACCTGTGTAATACATTAGACAAGTCTTTTCTTCTTCTGTCTGGTAGCAATATACACTACAGACATCACACAAGGCTTGTTTTCTAGCAAAACGGTTGTCTTAGTGGAAGGTCTAATGCATTGTTCATGGTAGACTATAGTAAAATTTTTGTAACTCTTATGTAGCATAAGAAGTTAAGAGTGCTTTCTGCAAAAAAAAGACTCCTCCAGTCACTGAACTTTGTTGGGGAAGAGATATGGGAAATGTCAGACTGCTTCTGAGCAGACTGAGAAATTACTATACCTGACAGTTCTGGGAAACAGTGTACATTACTGGATATCTTTCTGCAACTCATATTTACTCTACATCGTTTCATTGTTAGTCTCTTAAATTGTGCAGAATGTCTTCACAGCTTTTCCTGTAAACCTCTGCTACATTTACTGGTATTACATTTCTTAAAAGATCTGTCCATAGAGTACAAATACTATAGTAAGTATTTTATTTTCTGTGCTCTGACATTCTCCGGATGTACCCTCTAGTTTGCAGTTTTACAGTTGTCTAGAAAATCAGACTATTCTTCAATTATCAGGTAGTAGTTAAGTATTTTTTTTTAATTTCCCTTATGATTCTGTTTTACATCCATTAATGTACTTAGAATATACATTTTCTGCCATCCTTAGGAGTGCTTTGCCCACTTACCTTTACATAATACAAAATTTTACATCTCGAGAGGTCTGACTCCTTCCTACCTAACCTAACATGCCTGACCTAAGATCCCAACAGTCACTGACTCCTTAAAAAGGGACAAAGAGAGGTGGAGCTGAATTCTGTCTGGGAAAGCCTAACCTGCATCTCAGTTGTTTTCATGAGGGGCCTGTCCCTTCCCTCTGAGTACTCAGGGAGTCTTGCATTCCTAAATTGGGTGGCTCAAGTACTCAAAACTTCAGTTCAATGAATCTAGACCTCTGTAGACGTTGATCTTTTTCATACAAAGAACTTGAAGAACTGAAGCCACTGGTTATAAAAATCTGTCTGGTAAGAGAGGACTGTTATTATGTGCTGTGCAGAACCTGAAACAGGACATCCAGCATGCTCAGGGCTTCTCAGTAGGAGTTTCAGTGGATCACCTCACAGAAGAGCAGCAATGTTTTTAGCCTGTAACAGAGAAGAGCATACCTGTTCTTAACCTCCTCCTTTCTGAAAGCCCCTTGGATTAAGTACTCTTCCTGGGAGACCAGCAGAGTCCAGCTTTGCTGTGGACCTCATAAATGTGGTGATGATTTCTAAAGAGACCAGTGTGGGGCGCACAGGTTTTTTGAGACAATTCTCTTCTTA
Source organism: Lanius collurio (assembly GCA_020086605.1). NCBI lineage: Eukaryota > Metazoa > Chordata > Aves > Passeriformes > Laniidae > Lanius > Lanius collurio. Next base: position 25,169,820 of record JACBWW010000012.1, on the reverse strand, counting down.
GAGTTGTGCTTCTTTACTTTAAAAGGTGGATGAAACCAATGCTAGTGCCTGGTACAGAATGTTTGGGTTTCTTCCTGCCATGGTTGCTGTCCATAAATATTGTCCTTGGGTTTGAAATGATGAAGAATGGAGGTTTTTAGTCTTTGGCACCACAGACACTAGGACTTGTGTATCTGTGAATCTGGTGTTGTCCACACTGGCCTTTGTGGACATGAGGATGCTTGGTAAGAGGCATATATTGTGCTATGTACAAATGCTTCATCTTGCACCTGTTGAGAGGTAGTCACTGTCCTTCCTTTGTTTGGTACTGCTGCAGACTTTGCCTGCTTCTGATGTTTAAAACCAACCAAGTAAAAAATATAAATTTCCTATTAAATGATTCATAAAGCATGAATGAAGGTGAGCATTGTGGACTTTGGAGTATTTGATAGTAGCATATGAGTAGATCCTAAGCTTATTTATTCAATTTTGTAGTGTGGAAAGAACAGAGTGTAACTGTGTAATGTTATCTTGATTAAAGATATTATCATGTTGACTCTTTTCTAATTTCCTTACAATTATCTTTTTGAGATTTTTTTATTCAGGCCACATTTCATATTTACCTGTTCTTGTGTGCCTGAATATGTCCTTTAAAAATGTTGGCAATGTTTTTAGATCTTTTTTCTGTAATGGGTAAATCTGATGGCTGTTTCTCATCCTCTACTGTGCCAAACTGCTCAGATGAGACTGCTTTTGCTGCTACTGATTTAACAGAAAATAAGAAATTAATTTTGTACTCAGTTACATTCCATTGCAGAAAATTCCTAGTACTTTATGTAGTGAACTGTGAGTGGATTATCTCTGATTCAATGCAAATGTCTTGAATGTAAGATTGTTAATTCCTCTTCGTTAGATATAAAGTGGAGAAATTTTGAATGAGCTCATGTAAAACTGGTAAAATGTCTTTTTTGTTGTTGTTGTTTTTCAGAAAATTGTTTGGTTTATACACTTAAAGGAGTAGAAATCTTAATGTGATGTGTGTGTGTTTTAGCACACTCTTGGGTTCATCAGGCATTAATCTTTTGTAGTACTTTCAGAAAGAAAATAAAAATAACATTATTAATTTTCTTCCTTTTTCTGAACCCCAAGAATTTCCCTCCAATCATTGCCCCATATTCCAGCTTCTATCTTCTTGTCCTCAGGAGATTAAGTGCTCTCAGAAAATATGGAGTGCTCTTTATTGTGCTTTTGCTCTGCAGATGGTAAGAATACCCTCATTACTGTGCTGCCACTTTTTCTGCCTTTTGACTAATAGGCCTGCATCTGGAATCAATCCCACCCACCAGCACCAAACCTTGCCGGGTTGACCTTGAGGCCAGCTCTTTCATTCTGATTCTAATTTTTTGCACTGATTTGCACATCACTGAAGCAAAGTTAAATGTAAGAGGATACATTAACATAGCAGTACAGCTGGACTGGAAATGCACAAAGGTCACAAAAATTAACTGACTAATAAAATCCACTTGCCCCGCTGCTGATGTATAATGGCTTTGATTTCCGATTAATGGTCATTATAGGCATAAATATATATAGGTATTGTGCCATCGATGTGCAATACTGAGACAAATGCTCTTAAAGTTCTCTAGTGTTTCTATGGCATGCACGCCTTTGAAATGTTTTCAGCCTTCCCAAGAGCAGCAGTTTCATCTATGTGCGCTGTAATATCTTGCAGAGAAAACGGTGTCAGTTGACTGTAAGCCTGCCACTCCTTCGGGCTATTAAGTGATTAATTTGGAGCACTAAGAAGCCATTTCTGTGCCTCTAAAATAAATGGACCAATGCAGAGGTTCTCTGTTCTCTCCAAATCCTTCAGATTCATGGTATTCTCCAATCCCTAGCTTCATGACTTCCATGTATCTGTCTTATGTTTACAGCAAGTCAGATACTGGATGGTATGGAGAGGACTTTGCATAGCATTTTTCACTCTAAGCCCTTGTTTACTGGATTTGGCTGTAGTACAAGCTATGCTTTAAAAATCCATTTTTTCTAAGGATTATATTAACAATTCTTCCAAAATTCAAAATATCCAAAGGGATTTTTTCTTACAGTATGATAAATAGCTGAGATAGGTGCCAGTAGGTTGATAGGAGGTGTTTATGATAGCTGAAGCTTACAGCTCACTTTTGAATTGTGCTCCTTCTTACCTCTGCATTGCCTTGCATTTTGTGTAGTCAATTGTACTGTGCCTGCAGTGATGGAAAATGCAAATATTCTCTTGGTTAAAATTTGCTGTGCAGGTACCATGTGCTGTGTTAAGGACTGTCCCTAGGCAGAAATTGGAGTATCTCATTTATTTACCTTTTCCTGCCTCAGAGTTTGACAGAAATAGTGTAGCTTCCCTGAAAGTGGCTGAGTGGTGGCAGCTAAGGGGAAGGGGCCCTCAGGGCTATGAGTGGGGAGAGCAGATGGGCAAGAGATGCCTCCACAGCAGGCCTGCGGTGGAGGTGAAGATGAGAAGGTTCCTGGGAAGAGCAAGAAGCAGATCCTGCAATAAGTATTCAGGGCTATGGAAAGTTGGAGAGTTTGCTATGAGGAAAGACTTCACATTGCTGAGTTGAGACAAGGCTGGAGGGGAAAGTCCTGCCCTGTAAGTAGCAGCAACAACATTCTTTATAATGTATTTCTGCTTTCACCCAGTTCTTTTACTCTTCCATGCAACAGAAGTGTGTTTCCTGTCCTTCAGAATTTGCCCAATTAAAATTTAAGCTCTAATAAAACAGTTTTACGTGCTGGAAGCCCTTTCAGCAGCCTCGCCTTCAAGTTAGGGGTCTGTCTCAAAGCTCTGGCTTGCAGATTCCCATCACATCTTTTGATGACTGTAGGCACTATTGTTTTCCTACTTGTCTTTCCCAGCCTCAGGTTTTTGCCCTGGGTATGCATACCTGGGTTATGAGTAAGTTTATAAAATCTTTTTAGATTATCTCTCATCCAGCCAACCAAATCTTTCATGCAGGCTGTTACCACCTTACTGTTCTGTTAGTACAATATCCTTGTTGACACACATGATCTTAACTTCTTGAAAGCTGTTCCAAAGAGTTCTGCTGAGATAATTTATTGCTTTCTCCAGACTGCCCTAAGTTTTTACTTTTAAATCTGTCTTAGCTCCATCTTATCTTTAAAAAACACATGAGCCTTGCAAATGACAGCTAAAAGCTTATCAGGAGGGCCTTAATTTCTGGTGGAGCAACCAAGAGAGTGACTCCACACCTGATTTCCCTATGATATCAGACTTGACTACTGGTATATTAAATTTTTGTATGGATAAATCTGCTGTGTCCCAAGCCTCTCATCACAGAAAGCTATCTCATTGTCTTTCTCGGTATTTGCCCTTGAAATTTGGGTTGCCAATGATGCTTGCAGACATCTGAGTGACTACTCTGAGCCTGCTGTCATGGTGGCTAATATTGTCACCTTGTGCCCTTCAATTTCTTCATCTGCCAGGGCTCCAGTAATGAGTTGTGTTTCAGTCATGTTCCATCTTTGTTATGAGCAGTAGAAGTCCATTGTACCACCATCCGGACCTACACAAACCCATCTTCCAGCAATTGGAGGTAAATGGTATCAGGCCAAGTTTCTGGAAGACAACTCGTAATTGTCTGAATAGAGAACAGTGCTGGATCCTTGCAGATGTTTAGCTGAGATATATCTCTTTTTGCTAAAGCACCATGGACTTTGCTCGCATGATTTAAAGTAGTCCCAAATGAAAAAAAAAATTTTAAAAAGAAAAATCCCTAACATTATACCCTACAGACTTTCAGGGAAAGCTTCCATGGCAGCTCTAAATCCTGTGGTGAAATTCAGCTAGAAGTAATGGTGTGTAGCCTCTCAGGCAGAGGATTCTTCTTTTCTCAAAGAGGGAGACAAGTACCATTGATGGTACATTTTTTTCAGGTGGTGAGGTGGTTTCTGGTGGCAACAGCTCTCTGCTTTCCGAATGCTAAACAGCAATTGGGAAGGGAGAGAGGTGTGAGTGAGAAACAGAGAGAATGTGGGAGGAAACTGTGAAATTTTTTTTCTTGGTATCTACTGATAAAGGGTTTTCTATGTGTATATTTTTGAAGTCTGATTGTATATTTTACAATCAGATCTCATCTGTCATTTCGTTTAGGCTGCTCCTTCCTACTTTCCCCATTAGTGATTGCAGTTGGATTTTTATATAGGAGCAAAAAAAATCTTCCATTAATTTTTCTGGTGTTTGTTTGCATTAGATGGACTAAGTGAGATGTATAAGAGGCAAAGTGTTGCTCACAGATAATCCTCCAAATATCTGATTTTAGGTAGGACTTTCATGTAGCTGATAGATCTTTAGAGACAAAGCTTTCCAGAGCCCTTTGAAAATCAGTGGTGAAGGAAGTGAGTGGGAAAGTGAAGCCTAGGGGTCATTTTGTCTAGAGTCCCTGGGTGGAAACTCCCCTGGCAGGACTGACTGTAGAAGCAGCCATAGAATGACTGTTTTGAGGCAGGAATGAAGAGTTGTTTGTTGACACCAACATTTGGCCTTTCTTTGTTCTTGCTTTATAATTTACACTCTATATTAGAAATGAGTGTTTAGTGTAGTGTGTGTAGTGTACACACCTCTGCAAGAGGATTGAGTAAATATTAATCTCACACCCTTAAAATAGATAGAATTTTAAAAATATATTATGTATCCATGGTGGATCAGATTGCTTTCACAAGTCTTTGCAGTTTTTTAAGCTGTCTCACCATGGCTAGGACTCTATCACCAGGGCTTGGGGACTTTAGATAGTTACATGGAAAACATGAAAATCTGGTAATAAAATGTGGAATAACTGTATTACCTAACCTCTTTTCTACTTACTCATACAGCCATGCTTGTATTTTGATGCCTTTATTTAATCAAGATAATTATCTATGGCTATTGTTTCATTTATTTGGGTTTTTTTTCAATTTGGGAATTTTCTGGAAATGCAAGAGCCTTGGATTTGTGGAGAATTCAGCCTTCTGGGTTGCTTTAAAATGATGCCATTTGTTCCATCAACATACAGGAAAACAGGAACTTACAGAATTAAAACATAGTGACAAATATACCATTTTCATTAAAACTGCTTAAAGTCATGCTGAAGCTGAAAAAAATAAATGTTTAAGTCTAATTTAATTTTAAGATATGCAGTTAATTAATACTCTACATCTATTAACATTCAAAAATGAAAGTATCTGCAGACCCACTACTCCCTAGAGTAATTTGTCACCAGAAATAAAACGTCTTTGAACTGAAGTAGCTTTTGGGTAGCGCTGTGAGCGAAGGAACTCACGTTAATGATACAGACTAATCCAGAAGAGTGAACTTCAAGTTCATTACATTGATATCTCACAATTATAAAACCAGTTCTAGTTATGTCAGATACTGTCATGACAGCAAATGCCTTCTTTGCTAAGTGACAGAAACTACCAACAGTTTTAAATTACTGACTAGAGCGTGATAGTTTGTGTGCCCGCTTGTGCATCCCAGATTAGAAAACATTCACAGCATGTTTCTTGATAAAAAAAATATGCATTTTCTGTTTACATGGTATTTTAGTCTTTGTACTGTGAAGTGAACTCTCTTTCCAAACAGTGAATAAATGTAAGAAATGAAGTAGCAAAAAACAAGACATGGTGAGATGCACAGTAAATGTAGCACCATGTCCTTCCCTTTCCTTCCTTCCCCCTTCCCCTTTCCCCTTCCCTCTTCCCCTTTCCCCTTCCCCTTCCTGTAGTAGAGGAAGAAGTACCTTCTGCATTATTAGCTTCAGTCTTGCAGCATGTACTATAAGATGTGGCATTCCCACTAGGGCTATTTTTGCTTATAAACCCTGTTTAATGCAGTAAGTGAGGATTTGGGTCAGCAGATTGTAAGCATTGTCGGGCAGCGTTTGCAAAGTGACAGCATATTCTACGGGTGCAAAAATGCCAGCTGAATTTTTTTGATCCCTGTACAGTTTTTGTGCAACAGAATCCTAAGATACAAGAATAGGTCACTTAATTATTCCTCCCAAAACAGTATTAATAAATAAAATATTGGGGGTTTTTTCAGGACTTACTGTTCTTCTGTGCTACCACAGCCTTAATAAAGACAGTGTTAAATAACAGCTTGGCTGGACAAAGGAGCTATGATTTTCTGCCACTTAATTTATTTGAGTTCAAAAGGACGATTTGATTTCTGATCATGTGAAAAGCATTTCATAGCACACTGGAAAGCTGTCTGGTTTTGTATCTAACAGACTTGACAGCATGGTTGGCAACAGACGGATAATGGAAGGCTAATGAATAATGAAAAGTTGAGTGATTGAAATAGCAGAGCTGCAGGAAGAGAAGAGAGAAAGCTGGGAAGGAAAATGGCAAAACAAGCAGTACAGAAGTCAGGAATAACCAGTATTTTGATCAGTATCAGACAATGTCTTCACATCAGAATTTAACCCAGTCATAACTTAAGCATTCTCCATCTGCCAGCTCACAAAAGCTCTTAACTTGTGCACCAGGACACATTTTGTACAAGTCACTCAGCTTGCCTTGAGGAAGGGAAGGTTGAAATAAAAATATTTTTCAACTGCTGGGATGGTGACTACTCTGCAGTAACCTTCTCAATTGCCATTAATTGTCTGGTGCATTCATAAATTCCTACCTGAGCGGGGGAGTGCTTAGTATCTCACAATCTGCTGCAAAAAAATGATCAGAGCTATAGCATTGGAAGCTATCAGCTGTACAGAGGGGCACTGCAACACTTAGTTTGTATTTATACTTCTGTGAAGCCATCTCTATTTTTGTAGCTGAGTTAACTCTGTTTTCATGGCACTCTCTCTCTTCAGATACCCAGCAGGGAGGAGCAGCTCTTACTCACTGCTAGCCGGTCCCTCCAGATGGAATATGGTCTCTAGGGTGACTGCGCCTTAAGGGTTCCTCTGCAAATGTAACAAGAAATACTGGAGCTAACACTTAACTCCAGGTCTCAAAAGTGAGCAGACTATCTCGTGACATTAAAAGAGGGTGGCTCTCTTGCAGTTCGATAGTCACGATGTTTGTGTCTGGGTATGTGCCATGGAGGAAGCCAGCTCCTATTAACTTCCCCACACTGCCAAGCTCAGTTGTGGCTGAGCTTGATGGTGCAAGGCTCGTTCTTGCACCTGTTTTCACAGTAAGAGTTACAGAGTAAGAGCTGAGTTAGCACTGTTCCTGCTGCCTCTTTTCGTGTCTCTTTTTTGCAATGACAAATGGAAAAGATCTGCTTCTTTCTTGTCTGGGGCAATGTATCCTATTTGATATGGTATAACTTACTACTTTTCCTGAACTCTGATGTCACTGAAAAATTAATAACACTGTAAATGCTATCCTTTCTTTTTTTTTTTTCCACAGAATCTGTACCAAAACAGGTTCCTAGGCCTGGCAGCCATGGCATCCCCATCCAGGAACTCGCAAAATCGGCGCCGGTGCAAAGAGCCTCTCAGATACAGCTATAACCCTGACCAATTCCATAACATGGACATCAGGAACAATTCCCATGAGACGGTCACCATTCCTAGGTCTACCAGTGACACAGACCTTGTCACTTCAGACAGCCGGTCCACCCTGATGGTCAGCAGCTCCTACTACTCCATCGGGCATTCACAGGACCTAGTGATATACTGGGATATAAAAGAGGAAGTGGATGCAGGGGACTGGATTGGCATGTATCTCATAGGTAAGTCCCTGTTACCTCTTCCCCTTTGGGTTTCTTGCTGCTTTTCTTAATTGTAAGCATTAGGGTAATATGGGCTAATGATAGTAGTGAGCTGATACAGCTTTCTTAAGTGTAGTCTTAAAGTGGGTTTATATATGACAAGAATTTTTTCTGCTCCTGAATTAACTGGTTGCAGTCCTTGCACTCACTTTTTCTTCAGCAAAGATACAAGAAGGCTTTCTGTTGATAGTTTCTTGACATTTCAAGATAAATTCATTTTAAAGCCATTTGGATGTTGGGAAAATACCTCCTGTATCAAGACAGTATAATATTTTCAGGTTTTCCTCTTGAGAGTCCTTGAGTAATCTCTGACAGATGAGCGGTTTTACAAGTCAAGAATATGAATCATTTAAAAACCTTGTGAGAATGCCTTTTTCTCTATAGCCACAGGATATTTTGATATGAACAATAATTATAGACTGAGAGAGTCTGAACTTGTCCCAGAAAGTTTTGGGGTTTTTTTTCCTTTTTTTGTGTATTGGAAGTTATATTGAGCCTTGTACATTAGCATATTTTGGCAATTCCATCTAGTAAATCCAGCCCCACAGAAGAGTAATAAGAAATGGTTTCAATCCGCTTTTACCTGATTTTTTGGCTTCAATATAAAATTAGCTTTTCTTAACCTGGTTTGGTTCCTATGGAAATAGCCCTGCTGCTGAGACTGGACTTTATGTTTATTACTTTCTGGTAAATTTTGAACGTGGTGGATCAGTTTCAGACATATTTCTCTGTGTATTAGGAGTCTTAAAAATGTGAAGTTCTTACATGTTTCTTGAAAACCAGTGACTTGGTAAAGAACTGGTGCCCCCACAAAGGGAAATGTTTGTAAATTACTTTCCTTGTCTGTTTGGAAGGTGTTCCTAGCACTAAGCAGATATTTTAGTTCTAATAGCACTGTTTCATCTTGCCCGGACAGAGAACCAAAACCGGATAAAGCATATGATGTTGAGAGATGAAATTTTGGAGCAGGCACAGGGGACATTGTAGGCAGCCACAGTGTTACTTAAGTGCTTTGGTGGATAAAACCAAATGGCTTGTCTTCACGTACTGAAGATATTGGGAACATAGATGTTGGTGACATAGGGGATATGCAAGAAAGTACTAGATAAGAGGTCTGAGTGTGTAGAAGAAATGTGGTGGCAAGGTGTTACGCACTGGAAAATAAGTTCAGGGTACTGGAGAGACTGTAAAAAGGGATCCACAAGGGTGGCTATTTAGGACATGGAGGGAAAGAAGTAGAGGTTACAATAAGCCAGGCTGCAGTACTTGTTCCCATGAGTAACCTCGTAAAATGTCCTGCTTTGAAAATACAAGTAGACTTCTGAAATGTAAATCTTTTAGGAAATAAACAGAGACTGGATTTAAAACAGATGCCTTGAAATCAGTCTGGTTTGTTGGCCTTAACAGAAAATTACTTACATTTACAGTTAAGTTTGAAGTGGAGTGTTTTGCTGGAATAGATGACAAGACACAGCAGCCCCCAGTACTGGGCACTAAGAAATACTGTATGCCTGCTCTGCAGTAGTGCAGGCAACTCATGAATTGTTGCCTCAGTGGATAGAGGCAAAGCTTTCCTTCTGGTGGTCTGAAGTCAACAGAAAGTGCATAGGGCTGTTTCACACTGACTCAACTTGTTCAGTTAGGTTTCTCAGCTTGGTTGTTGCATCCAGGGCTGTGAAGACACACTCTATTTTTTTTTTTTAATAGGTAACATGAATACCTAGAAATTTAACTGGGCAAAATAAAAATACACCTTGGTACTCCTGTTTAATTTACCATATCAAATAGGATACATTGCCTCAGACACCCCAGTAAATTATAGGTGCAAGTTTTGAAGTGTATCCTTGATCCTGGTGACTGAATGCCTGTTGTTTATGACAATAGTCAGTGGCTTGTTCCAAGGAACACTGCTGCCAAATGAAAAATAAATAGTGTGTCTAGTCCCCAAGAAACCAATAGCTGATCCTTGATGTCTTTGAAAGTGTTCTGTCTCCACTCTCTCAGGTTCCCACTATAAATAACTGAGGAAACAGCAGACAACAGTATCCCTCGTTCCCTTTTTTCTCTTCCCTTCCCTTCTTCCCACTCATGCCCCTCCCCCCCCCCCCCCAACAAACCTCATGTAAGATGATCTTTGGTTTGGTTTCATTTAAAGAACATGGAAGACTGTGAAGATCACTCGGGTTTTAGTGTTTGTTTGACATGCAAAACACAGAATCTACGAAGGTAACTGGCACTGTGGCTGTATCCACATTTACAAAATAGGGTGAACTAGTAGGAATGGGTCTGTAGAAGCAAACATCTGATGAAGGTGTTTTGGGGGCTTGACTTAGAACAGTTTCAGTCTGACAAACTGAATGCCCTTGAGATGCTGTAGCGCATCCTTCAGTTTAGTTTCATCAGGACAGAATCGAGTTTGTGTGGCTGTATGACAGCACAGTCTGATGGTGACAAAGTAGGGACAGTTGGAAGGGTCAGTACAAAGCACCCTTCTGACCTGAAATAAAACACTGATGCCTTCTGTTTGTGACCAGTTCATAGAGGCAGGAGATCCAGACATCCCTAATGGCTTAGATTTGTGTCTGCATTTGCGCAGATTTGGTGAGTCTGCACTCTTGTTTAGAGAGGGAATGTTCCTGGCCTTGTGGGTATGACCTTCACAATGTAAACTGATCTATAACTATATTTTGAATTAGCCGCCAGACTGGAACAAGAGAACCAAAGAAACTATGAGCTTTTGCCACTCTGCTCAGGAGAGGATTAGTGTTGAAGCCTGTTATTATCACTTGTATGGCAACTCTGTTAACTGTTGCTATGCTGCTGGTCATTCTAGTGTTTGTGTCAATCCATCTTGTGGATACAGCCCAATCCTTTCTGTGATTGTTTGGGATGGGGAAATTGGAGCTGAAAGATTTGAATGTAGTATTGTGGAATGTCATGAGAACTGGGAAATTATTTTCATCCTTAGGATATCATGCAGTGTGTTGTGGATTTTCATTAAGCCCTGGTGTTGGGAGCATTGGAGTTGGTATTTGTTACTTTTCTTGTGGGAGTATCCCAGGAAGGGGCTATGCAGAAGCAGAACAGAAGACAGTTCTCACATTGTAGGAGTTTACTTGTTGCCATTGTAGTATTCTAGGAAATATCTCCAAATAATTTTGTATGAGTTTTGAAATGCATGAAACTTACTCTGCTTTTACCACCTCTGCCATTACTAAAAATGTGATGACATACAATAAACTGCAGACTTCAAAGTAATGGTATTCTAAGTCTGGGGAAATAGAGATGATATAAAGGGCTTCCAAAAAAAAAAAGAGCAGAAATTGTGTCTCATATGTTTTCATACTGTGGGACATTTTGGGGTGCTATTCAAAAGTTGAGTTGAGGGAGTCCTCCCTATGTGGAAATTCTGTCGGCTGGCTCCTCTTGTGAAGAGCCACAGCTCCTTTTATTGCAAGATATCTGTTCTTCTCCCCTTCAATCCATTTATACATTCCTTAGCATGACTAGCTGGGAAACAAGACAGTCTTTGCAGACATAGGTAAGAGCTGGATTTAGTACTGGTTATTACATGTTATTAGGATTCACTCATGGTCTCAAGAAATGGACTAAGCAGTCAGTGAGTCTCTCGTAAAACAGTGTAGAAAATGGTGGTCATGTCTCATGGCAAAAAATAATATCCACCCTGAAGCTTCCTGAAAACATCAGTGCACACACACATGATTTTCATGAAGGGCCATAGAAAAACTCCCTAGTTGAAGGGAGAATAGTAAATCTTGACTCTCTTAAAATATAGATGTTATTACTTCAGCACATTTTAAGATTAGCCATGGAAAGATGACAAAAATATATGTAAATTGGGAAAACAAGCATTTCTTAAGACATACTGTGCCTTCAGGAATAGGAATGACGTTTCATTCCTGCTAAGCTTGAACTCTAGAGATGCTCTAACTTCCTCTCATATAAACAATCTATCAGCTCTGAGCAATGCAGAGGAACCTCTACATTCTGTAACAACTCATCTGAAGTGTGTGTTTGTCTTCCCTCAAGAGAATTACAGTATTACGAACATTCAGCAGTTTTTCAGAAACAGACCCACAATCAAAAATATGTGTAAACACTCAAAAAGAGTTCTCTAAGAAATTTGTAACAAAGCTCTGTTGCTATTTAAAAGTCTCTGGAATTCAAGTTTTTTATGCAGAAAAGCTATTTGTAAAGAAAAGTCCCACTGGGGAAAAAATGAAACTAAAACAAAGTTATTAATAATGAAGAAAGGGTATATGTTTTTAAGTAAGGACTCTCATTTAATGGCTAATGTGAGGCAGCTGGAATATTTGCAGTTATCTCAAGGCTTTCTCCTTCTTATCTCATTTGCTATTTGCTACAGTATGAAGCCCCTTTAGATAAATTAATATGGACTGCTGGCAGCTGCCTGTAGATAAAGAGCTATCTTATAATTACTGCAGTGGCATTTTAGCTGCTACTAGATTTCACTTCTGCCATCACCTCTGTATCTGATGTAAAGGAACTAATGAGAAATGTTTAAAGCAGACTTTTGAAAAAAATAATTTGCTCCGGTGTCTGTGCACACCGATGTAGGGATTTATCAGGGCTAACATTATACTTTTTTTACCCATGTGAAGAGGCTTTTTTTCTTTCAACATTTCCTTATATGAAAGCAAAATATTGTTAAAGGCTATTTATTAAAAATGTCTTCATACAAAAATCTTGGAGGGTCCAATATCCTGCCCATATCTGGCTTTTTCCAGAGAAGTTCTTCTCAAATTTATATAAGTAGAAATGTCTTTACTTGATTAGTGACTAAAGTTTAACTTTAAAACTCTTTTCCTCCTCTGTTTCATCTTGTGGTGTTATTTCTGCTCCAAAAAGGCAATTCACCACAACCTGACCAACTAAAAACTATTGGTTAATAGACATTTAAACATTTGTTTAAATATTCTCTGGGTTGATTTTGGGCTTAAATGGCCTGTGTTGCTATTCTACCCACTGAGACAAGTGAAAAAAATGTACATTTTTCCTGCCATCAGACTTGGACCATAACTTCTTTGTGCAGTTATTTTACCAAACATCTAATACATACAAGCAGAAAGCATGTCAGTGTTGCCAGCAGAGATGTAAAATGTTAGAAACAGTGATGTTCATATAAGGCTGGGGTTGTGGGTGTCTTTGTTGTGGGTCTAATCCCTGGCTTAGGCTCTCTCTCCATGTTTGGATGGTTGTTCCACCCCTCTGCTTCAGATACAGCCATCTGTAAAACAAACCTCTTAACAATGTGCCTGCTAAGAGTGAATTTTGTTGATATTTGTATTTGTTGTGTCTTGGGGTTACCCATTTTTCCAATCCTTTTATGAAATTTGGAAGAGAATCTCACTGTGCTCTTAGGGCTCCTCCTCAGTAGGTCATCTTGTAGTTGGGTCTCTCACCAGGCTGGAGATGGCAACCATGTCTGGCTGTGATCAGCTCAGCCAGTTAAGCTTTGTTGGACATCTGCAATTCTGCTTCCTCTGTGAAACATCAACAGAAGTGGCCAGGCAGCTTTCATGAGACACAGCACTATTTATTTCAGGAACAAAAAGTGTCAGAGGAGCAGGTATCCCAGGCCTTTGGCAGATACATTACTGCACTGATATCAGTTTTTGTTTGAACCTGGCTTGCCTTCACCTGGCTGCTCTTTGATCCAGTGAGAGTGATTTATCAGGCTGAGTCACTTTTTGCCTTTCCCAGTTCTGTATCCGGTGAACCACTTCAGCCAGACAAAACCTGGGTATGCTGTGTTACAGACCCACCCAGTGTGACATGCACACAGTTAGCTTTTGAATGCGATTCACCCATTTATAAGTAGATGCAGTCAACATTTAAATGCAAGGGTCTCTGAATATTCCCAACATGTATGGCATCTACCATAGCTTCCCTTTCAGTGCTTCCAAGGTTCAGCTGTCATTTGTGTTAACGTTGGTAGCAGCAATGGACCAGAAAGCTTCTGCAGAGTGGTTAGTGTAATAGTGGTGTGCTTTAAGGTCTTTTAGGGAACTCATAGTAAAGAAGCCTGCAGACTGCCAGTTCTTTTCCTCAAATATATTTAATATGTGGTAGAGGTGTTTACTGTGTGTCAAAGGATTCCCATTTTCATGTATTACTTCTCCATAAAATAACAGCTTTTATGAACATCTTTCTGGGTGAATGGGTAGAAAAGAGTTTTCCACTGCAGCTATTCATGCTGAATATCAGGAGAGGGAAATAATGCAGACAGGGAATATTGCATTCTTAGGCCTTCTCAGTGATTTCTAGGGTCCTTATGCCCGTGGATAAACCTGCCTCTGTGCTGTGCAAGGATGGCCAATATTGCTGAATAGCCCAGACTTATAGTGAACTCAGTAATGATCACCTACTAAAATATTTCGGAAGAAATCAGTTAGTGAGGGATATTGGGGCACCAAATCTCAGGTTTTGGCCTCAGTCCTTCAAAAGAAGTGTATTCCATGCAGCAAGCTCAGACCATTGACTGGATAAAATCAATCATGGTGCAAACAGTGGACAGAACAAATGTAAAATTCTTGGCAGGATAAGACTTAAAGCAGAAAGATTTGTTTTGGAGAGGTTGTCAAGCCAACCATGTGGATTTTGAAGGTTCAGCATATGTTTTTCTTCTCTTATTCTTCTGGTTTAGAACTAAATCCTTTCCATTCCTTAGTGTTTATAACACTTACATAGCACTCCTCATAACACTGGAGTATTCCCATGCTGCCTTCCACAGCTACTGTAATGACTGTGTATGCATTTAGCTTTTGTAATCTTGCTCATCCGTTGATCTCTCCAGCCCTAAAAACATTTTTTTTCTTCACTGGAAATCTTTCACTTTGTAATAATTTTATAACTGAATACCATTTTTCAGATAAAATCAATCCAGATTCTCAAGAGATTCTTTGCACTGTGGTGCTTCAGTGTACACATCTGAGTTGTGCTGTGATTTATTTTTTTTACTGCTCTATCAGATCACAAGCTCCTGTCTAATTTTTTGTCTGCTATTATGTCTTTTAACATTTCTGTAAAGACATTTTTCAAATACTGCAAATTATTTCCCCTCTATTTAATGAACATTGTTAACTTGGAAAAATGTCATCGTTGTTCACATTTCAGATTTTCCAATGTCCCTTTATATCTTGTCTTCATGATGCCTTGGGCCTGCAGCATCTCTTATTTTAGAATTTTCTTGCAAATTTCATGGGTGCGCTGCTTTATCCTAATCCTCATTTTCCAAATTGCACTGTAGTCAGTGGGGAGGCTTCCATTGTGAGAACTTTGGAACTGTTGTTATATTAAAAACAAGCAAACGAAATTCCTCCATCTTGTACCTTACCACACATGGGATGTCTTCACTTTTTCAGTGTCCTTGTTTGGATTCCTCCCTCCCATCTTCAGTTCTGTGTGCAAACTGGATGTCATTACTTGTGAGTAAGTTTGTGCAATGCATAGCTGAAGTACTACAGAGAGCTGTTGTACTGAGACCCAAATGTGGTCACCCTGCTGCAGAGTTAAGAATAAATCTGGACGTGCAGGAGCTTTAAAAGAGAAGCCTGTAGCTGGGACGGGCATAGCTGAAGTAACACTGACAGCTGTGAGGTGCTATCACACTTCTAAGGGTATACAGAGCCAAATGACACCAGTAGTAGTGGATAGATGCCCATCCCACTGCAACCTAACATCTGCTGTGGGGGTTTTAGCCCCCACAAGTTTTTATTGCTGAGCCTCCACGCCTTGCTTTCCTCCTTCCTTCTACATTTTCAGCAGAAGATTTGTGGTTACAGGAGAGAAATAGATGAGTGGTAGGTTGTTCTGGAGCACAGCTCCCAAACACCTCAAGGACACTATAGAAGAGCAGAGTCCATAGCCATCAACTCTGCTTTTGGCCAGAGGTTCCGCTGTTGCAGGGAGGGAGAGGGAAGTCCCTTGAGTGACAGAGCTCAAACTCTTAGTGTGGTTAGGTCAAGTGCAAGTGAGGAAGAACTGGATCCACAGTTCATCCAGAGCCTTCTGAAAACCCACAGGCTTATCATTGCCAAGATTTAATAGGGTCTCTGTAACGGCCAGTCATTTGTGGTTTTAATTGTTGTAGGTGTCATGAAAGATGAGAATGTTATCTCCCAGCAGTAACTTGGAGACTGCTGGAGTGGTAAAGAGTGATAAGTGGCTCTGAAAGTAAGCTGCATGTCCAAAGATGAAAGTGTTTTGCTGAAAGTTGAGACCCCTTGATTTTGGGAATGGCTGACATGTCATTTGGGTTTAATGTGTAATTCTTTCTGCTTCAGGTTTGAAATCCACCATGCCTGCCTTTCTATGTGACTGAAGCACTTTTACTTATGGCCACCATCTTCTGCCCTTGGTGACCAAAAATTGTTCTAGCTTTGCCATCTCACTCCCCATTTTATTACAGTTTGTCTCCCTACTTTCCTTTCATCTTTCTCTGGCCATATCTTCCTCATGCTGCTCTTCTCCACTCATTGTTCACATTTCTCCTTCCCATTTTTTTTTCTTTCTTTAGCTGGGCAAGGGGCTAATTTTTGTGGGATTAAAATGGAACCATTGATGTACTCCAAAAAAGTATATGCAAAACTCTTAGATCAAGAATTGAGCTTGCAGCACCAGTGAAGCATTAGCCCCTTGTTTTCCAGAGCACTTCTCCCTAAGAAGTTATAGAAGGAGGGATGCTAACTATAAATTATTGCAGTATGTTAATTGTCTGCAGCAAAAATTGGCAAATGAATTAACAGTGAAGTTGCAATCCACGCTAGAGCTTAATATGTAGCAGCTGAAGTAAATGGAAATGTTCCTACCTATTATTTGTGATTTTTTTTAAATGTGGTATCTTTGTAAATAAGAAATTGGAATCTGCATCTTCAGGATATGTTTATCATTAATAGCTTCTCTTCTGCAGAATGATGACTGCTTGTATTGTACAGCTCTTTGGAAGCACAGCTTCCAAGGGCTAGGTTTTGCAATGCTAAAGTTTAGATTGCAAAAGGAAAACACTTCCATGGCCTGATACAAATCACTACAAGCTCCACTTGTGAATTGCAGAGGCTGTGTCATCATTTTGTTTTCTTCTTCAAGTGATAGATTGGGTGGCAAGAGAATAAACATCATAAATATGAAGCTTATTTATGGCTTACCCGTTCTATTATTATTCTGCCAGATTATGTTATTTTATTGGTACTTTATGAAGGGTCTGGAACACACATCCTGTGAAGGGCGGCTGAGGGAGCTGGGGATGTTTAGCATGGAGGAAGCTTAGGGAGGACTTTATCATTCTCTCTAACTATCTGGAAGGAGATTGCAGCCAGGTGGGGTCAGCCTCTTCTCCCAGGCAACTAGCGATAGGATGAGAGAACATAGTCCCAAGCTACTCCAGGAGAGGTTTAGGTTGAACATTAGAAGGAATTTCCTCACAGAAGGGGTGATTAGATACTGGAATAGACTGCCCAGGGAGCTGGTGGGGTCACTGTCCCTGGAGGTGTTTAAGGAAGGACTGGACGTGGCACTCAGTGCCATGGTCTGGTTGCCAAGGTGGTGTCAGTCATAGGTTGGACTCAGTGACCTCAGAGGTTTTTTACCAACCTAATTGATTCTGTGATTTATGAAATATCTTTCCTGCAGCTTTCCATGCTAGTTGCAAAACAGATCAACCAGAGCTCAGCCTCTTCATACAGAAAATTATTTTTAAAAGCATTTTGCTAGCTATTGTCGTATGTCATAATACAGACATACATATTAATAAAAACCACATTTCAAACTAACGCAGACTTATTTAGCTGAAGACTAGAAATCCTTCTGTAATTTCAGAAGTACAGCATTTCCTTTTCAGAAGGGATCAAGACATGAAGCATAGCTCTTATTTTTGTGCCATAATTCCATTATTTTTATAGGAAGCAAGTGTTGTAGTATGTAGTGTTAAATCAGATTAGTGATGGATAAGAGACTGGAATACTGTACCAAGTTCAGGAACCTATCTGACATTGTATTTCTGTCTCATGTTAATTATTTGTTTATTTGAAAGTAGCACACGTTATTCTAAATTTTGTAGTTGTTAGTCTTTGAGAATGTGAAAAGATAGGCTGATCATATATATCAGCAAAATACTGTTTGAGAAAGGGAGTTAGTTTTTCATTTCTCCCTAAGTAAAACCAAACAGACCAAAAGGGTCACTCAGCTATTTGTAATTTAAACTCCATCAATCCTTCTGAGGAAGAGGTATTGACTATCTGTTTGCTTCTCTGTGGGAATTTCAGGCAAACTTTCAAATACCGACGTCCTGTCTGTTTAGTGTAGGCTGCCGACAGCACTTGAAGTCCCCATTAGATTGTTCACAGACCTTTCTGAGGAGTGGCCTTTATCAACATTTTCCCTAATTCCTCTGAAGAACAGTGTGCTTTTTGTCAATTGCATACTGTCTTTCATATGAAAGATAACTTTCTTTGGTGGCCATGGTTCTTTATCTCTCTCTAGTGCTTGTGAAGTGTATTGGGATGCTCACATGGAAGTAACAGAATATTTTTAGCAGTAAAAGGCTGTGCTTGGTGGGATCTGGTTTGGTGAGGAGAAGCAGTCCATCAGAATTGCTGCTGGTTCCCAAAGCACTTGCTGTCATTTGCTTCTAGCATGCCTTGGTTCCTCTGACTGCTCTTTGGATCTGGGCTGCCTAGCTCCTGGTCGTGCATCACCTTCCCTGTTTCTTCTAGGGTCGTGGGATGTCTGTGGGAGCTGCTGCTCCTGTCCCAGTGAAGCCTTGCGGGTCTGCAGCCACCTCCCCTCTCCAGCAAGAGGCAGCCAGCACCTCTGCATGCCCAAAGGCAGTGGGGGCAGAGAGCAATGTCAGCTGGCTCCCCATCTTAGACACCCTCACCATCCCCAGCTCTAGCTCCCGGAGCAACTAATGATGTTCAAAGTGCAGCACATCCCAAATACTCACCCATTTTACACTTTCCTTAAACTGCCCAGGGAAATGAAGCTGCCGACCTGAGAGCAATTGCAAAGTGTTTGCTTTTTGGCCAAGCAGGGCCAAACCCAAGCTATGCAGAGGAAACAAATAGCTAGTTTAAAGGTTAATCTCATTTCAAAAATAGAGGGAGGGAGATGCATTACAATGCTTCATTGGAAAAATGTCAAAAGGCATTAGCCACTGCCTGAAATATGAAAGGGAGCAACATTAACTTTGCTCTTCATTTGTGTGGAGGTGAAGCAAAGTATTTCATCATTTACCTTTGGGAATTAGGATGCAACATGTTTTAAAGGTCAGTTCCTTTGTTATAGGGATTCTCAAGAGAAATAGGAAATAAAATTTGTTTTCTTTTGCACATGCTCTTTCTCCTTAGCATACCATACTATCTATTCGCTTACCTACGGCATGAATGTTGGTAAATATATGTACATACATATGCATGTAGTGCACTAAACAGTGTTGTATTTCACATGCACCATTTTCTTTGTCAGTGTGCTACATACATAATGTGCATGTTCAGGGAATAGTATGCCTGGAATAGTATTCCTTGCCAATTAAAACAGATTGACCAGGAATATTCATACATTCCAGCCTCCTGACGAGTTTCAATTACTGCTATTTTTAACTTGCCAGGGGATATTTCTTTTCTTATCTTTCACCTTCCAAAAATACATACCTTCAAAAACTGAAAGAGCAAAATTTCCCTTTTGGACCTGAATGTATTCTTCTAGAGATAAAATTTATCTGGCTTAAAAATCCCAATGAACATAAATTTCTACTAGTTTAAAAAGAATTTTTATTTCTTTAGAATTACGGAAGTGCTTCTTTCAAAAGAGACAGATGACGGCAAGAACAATTTACATATTGGATTTCTAAATCATGACATTTGTAAATACATTTTATATACAAATTGTTTTTATACTTAAAGATTGCACTGCTCCTGTTTAGTTGCCCTGCATATTGCAGAGCTCCATAAGCTCATATTAAATTATCCTTTCTGCTGCCCGAGCCTATATTTCATCAGTGGCCACTGTCCATAACACGTGACTATCTCTGTGTATGTATCCCTTCCCTGGGGACCTTCTTTCTCTGGATGCTTCCCACACACCCTTGTGTCTTGCCTCCATGGTAGGAGGCAGGGTGCAGGTGTTACTCAGTGGGAGCCGCTTGTTCCAGATTTCCTGTGGTCTCACCTGTCAGCTGTAACCACAGACTAGCTTGCTTATCCTTCCCTTCCCGTGGTCTTCTACCTTGGACATGCAGATGGATAGTGGTCCTTTTTCTCAGCCTGGTTTTCCAGGCATCCTACACTTTTTCATCAAAAGGAGGAAAGGGTTTTCTGGAGTCATCCCCACTGGCTAGGCATGCAGTAGGGATGTGATTTAGTTTGGGTATGGGCATGTGTCAACATCTCTGTCAAATTAGAGGGGCTGTGGGTGGCAGAGTTCATGCTGTCTTTGTGCCAGCTGCAGGAAGCAGCTACAGTGGAAGTGCCAGCTGGTCCCCACAAATACTGCCTATGAGCACAGTATTTTAAAGCTGATTCTGGGATCTCCTGTGCCACTAAGCTCTGGCCTAAAATGCCTGCAGTTTCTTAAGCAAGGCCATCCAGTCCAGCTCAGCTAAGCATCCTTAAGCAAGCATGGTATTTTATAAACAGTGTATCTTGAGGGGCAGTAATTGTCCATGCATCATAATACATGGCAGGTGTTGGAGCATCTCCAGCAGCTTACAGAAACTAAATATGACAAATAAGCATCACAAGTGAAGAAGCCAGTGAGCAGCATGCCGGAGCTGAAGGATACTTTCTGTGCCCCTTCAGGTTAAGAGCCAGGCAGGGTTGCCAGGCTCCAGCTCAGTGCAACATTTCAGTATATGCTCACCTTTAAGTATAAAGTGTTTTGCCTGCCAAAGCAAAAGGGACAGGTTTAAGTCTTCTCAAAAGTGTATAATGTTCCTACTTCCACAGAATGATGTGCATGATCATTGATAATCTGTATCCAGGTATTCATAAGCAAACCAGAGCTCTGAGAGTAACAGTTGAAATACTTACCTGCTTTTTTTAGATATATATCATTTGGAATTTAAAAGAAGACACAACCAACTATGAAGTACAAAGTGAGAACAGAAATCCTACCAGAGGACTTTGCTATTGAAGGATTACAGCAGAGATGTACTTCAAAACAGAGAATGAAATACAGCTGGTGAAATAATTTCTGACAATTAGCAAGTCAGCAAAGGGAAAATTTGTTGTAGATAGCATTGCTATTTATAATTATCCACTACAATTGTTAGTGACCTCATTAGAAGGATTTCTGTTGTAAATCCCTCAAGAGAGTAACACCAGAGAGTTCAGTGTCAGTACTCGCTCACCTTCCTGCTTTGAGAGCATGATTATGTAAAGCCAATGGGACAATATTGACATCTCTTTCCTGCTTTCTTCTTTCAGTAGAAGTGTAGTTTGCTTCAACTTAGTCTCCTTTGTTAAACTATTGTGATAGTCTTTGGGTTTCTCAGCTTTGTCTGTTGGGCTGCCTCATCTGTTCTGCAGTTGGTCAAACCATCAATGCACCCTCAGGCACAGTGTCCCTTGTTGTGTCGCATTATCTTTGTTTTCTTCTTGAAACAAAGCCAATTCTTCACAGTGTTTACAACTGATGTATTTTAATGTCAAATTGAGTGGTTCATATTTCTTCTCACTTTTTAGTGCAACTAATAATTAACATGATTGTCTTCAGAACAGTCTCAGGACCCATCCAGGACTATTTCCATAGCAAGGCTGAATTGGTTAAAGCACATTTGTACAAATCTCTGTTAAAATTAAAACTGTTGTTACCACTTAAAGGAAAAGCCCAGGAGGTTGCTGGCTGGTCTCTGCAGGTAGGGATTGTGGCCTTTTGCTTTGTTAGGGCACAGATGCGAAATCCATTTCATCCCCCTGAAGCTGGAGCAATGAGGTCATGGCCCAGCCCATCCTGGGTTGCTGCTTCAGCTGCTTCGGCTGAATTTTAAATAATATAAATGAATGATAAATCTGATTTCTCAACATGTCATGCCAAGCTCTCTAGTAGCTCTAGTATGTTCTGTCAAGCCAAAGGTATATTTTTAGCCTTACTCTCTGCTGTGCATGTTGTCATAACAGGCACTTTCTGAAACCAATCTTCTTTGTTTATAGATGAGGTCTTGTCGGAAAACTTTTTGGACTACAAGAACCGTGGTGTCAATGGTTCTCACCGTGGTCAAATTATCTGGAAGATTGACGCCAGCTCTTACTTTGTGGAGCGTAAGTATATTCCCAATTCTGCAATGATGTAATTCAGTCATTGCAGAATGATAATTCAGCTGTTAGTGTTGTTTTTATGATGTTCCTATGCCAAATATGTCCCTTAGGAAGGGCAAAAAATGTTACCAAAATCTTGAATGTTTTGATAGAAACTGAAATAGTAAACCACAGTTTCTGCAAACAAATTTTGTGGGCATTGACTTAATTACTTTTTCTAAAATACAGTTATGAATATGTGTTTTACTCAATTTGCTGTTGTTTGGACTACATCATTAGTAATGAGATGCATTAACTTTAATATTGTTTTAAGGAAAACAGGAAGTCAGGGGCATAATATCATTCCAGGAAGAATCACATTGGTTTTTAATTGGAAAACTTCATGGTGCATCCAGCTTCTAACAGATTCAGGTGAATTCAGAAGTAGAAAGGGTTGAGTTCTGATTATCATCTACACTAATAAAAGTATAACTACATGTAGTTGCAGCACGGTACACTAATTTCAAATTAATTGTTCCTTATTACGTTAATATATTACCCAGGGCATTTGATGCAATGCAGTATAACTCTTTTCCACCCTCTTAGCAATGAAAATATAGAAACACTGAATTTGCTTCTGCATAGTAGTTTCCTTATACAGCAAATTAATATTTCCAGCCCCGACTGTCCCTGACCATTTAAATCCTTACTCTTTTCAAAGATTTACCATGTTAATATGAATGCAATCCATGATCATCTTTGGATAGAAATAGGGTACTCAGAATACTGGACTGAAATCTATGGCAAGACATCTCTGGTGAAAGAGCCACGTATATCTTTAAGGAGGAGTTAAGCATGAAGAAGAGTAGCATGAAGCAATTTCAGTTATACAACTGAACTGCATATTTCCAGTGATCTGCCTTAGCCTCCTGACAAAATCAGAAGTTTGGTGAAAGCATTTATAAATTACTTGAAAGGTATATCTGTCTAAGACTATCTAAATTTGAGAGCAGTCAAAGGTAAAGGATTTGTAAAGGACATGAGTTATACTTGTCCATTCTATTACTTTGATCTTACATATCTGGTATCAGGAAGGGTGCTACATGCAAGTATTTTACAGATGCTCAGTCCTAGAAGCAGGTTCTCTCTTTGCAGTATGAAGTATTGCTGATGGTCTGTAATTTCTAGTGTCAAACTGAGAATGTTGTTCTAAAGAATTTAGGGAGCTGCTGAAATGTCTACAGGACATACAGGATGTTTGTGTCTTGTGTTTTGAAAAATACATGGATACGAAACTATTTAACATATAAGAACATGGGGTTTTTTTCAGTTATCCTGGTTTTGGGGCAGAAATTCATTACATGATCTAACCTTTAAAGCAGGCTCTAATTTGCAGATGCTTTCAGCCATGCTTACAAATTCCTGAGACTGATCATACTTTCTTTTAGCTGTTAAAGAACTGTGGGAAGGAGATATAAAATCCCAGACTGGGTTTTTGAAGAGACTTTAGTACCTTGGATTATTGAGGAAGGGCAGAAGTGTGATGAGACTGCTGGTAGCTTCCTTGCCTAATCCACAATACAAAACAAAGAGGCAACGTGAGAAATGTTTAGGAGAAAGCCTCTTTAGGTGGGCCACTTTTCATTAAAGGCTCAGCTGCACAATGAATTTTGTCAGCTTAATAGGTTTGCCCCTATTAGCTGAGACACAGTAGCTGTTGTTAATTGATTGCATGTACATTCTTCACTTGCCCTATTGTAAGAAAATGCCAATTAGCATAACCATCCTTCATTGATGCTTGGAACTAAGTTGTACTACACCATAGTTGGGCAGCCCACGCTTGATAAGTTGTTGCCTCTTGGTAATTTGTTGTGCTGCTACCATTAGGTTGTGAACGTCAGTTCTGAGATTATATCTCAGTGTGCTCATCAAGGACAAATCATTGCCCTGTTCAGAATTAAAATAGGAGAAAATGAATTAGACAGTAGTAAATAACAGCAAATGCACTCGAGCCACTTGACTACTCAAGTGGGAAGCCAAAGCAGTGAAGAATGTTGATATATGTCAGTTTTATGTATGTAAAGGCATATTTGAGGATTCCTGCCCATTGCTGAGACTTACACAAGAAAGCACACAGCTTTGCAGTTGATTAAATCTTACATTAAAAACTGCAGTGCCTGAACACTTTATGTATTTTCTTTCCAAAAAGGATGGTGTAAACCATCTTCCATCAGGCTTTTATTTTTTGGATGGAGATTGTATCTCCCTTTTATGTTGCACAGAACAACATTTGCAGGGATCAGAGAGATACTAATCATCAAAATAAAACTCAGCTAAGAAATGTAGTTAAGGTGCGGCAATTAATTTTTAAGGTATCCATATTTTTTCCCCATACATTGTTATAATTCCCTTAATTTACTATTGATTGGAGTCTTTCTGATTATAGCAATAATTCTCAACAAACCAGAGTAGCTCATTTACAAAGGCAGCTCTTAATTTCTGCTTTTGCTTTTCCTGTAACTATTTGTACTTTGGTATCTTTTTACCACATGAGTCAATATTGATTATCAACTACATATTGCTTCAGAAATTATTATGGTATAAATTGTAATGTTTGTCCTAGAGCTATGATAAAGGGGAGATCAATGTATGGCCAGATAAAGAATCAGCCTTACATAGACAATTTCAATTTCTCAAGAATTTCAGGTGCCCCATGCAGATTGGTTTGTATCGTGGCCTTGAAATATTAAAGGTCAAATATATTTGGTGGTGCTCTTATATGAGGCTCTTTGTAGGGGGACCATGGGAATTATCCTGGCTAACCTCAGAAGCCAGATTTTTTCTGTTGTTAGACTGTAGGACTCCCCACAGGTTGTTTTAGTACCACATTTAAGGAAATTACCCTTATGGTCTGACCAGGCAGCCATCTGATATAACCAGCTTAAAAATACGTCTTTGAGCCTTTTTTTATTAAAGGGCTTTGTGGGGCAACTTGAAAAATCAGAAGTATTAAAGACTAGCTGATTTGCAACAGTGAAATTCCCATTAATATGAAAAAAGAAGCATTAGAAATGAGGTCAAGTAAATAGAAGGTTACTACTCATTTCTATATTTTGACTGTGGAGGCATATATAATGTGTTAGGGAACATTTTTTTCAAATCCGTAACATTCCGGAGTTATTTATCCTTTCTTTCCTACATTTTTGGAAAATTAACAAGCAAATGAAATACAATGCTCTAACTGTGTAACCTGTAGTCATTATACATGAACCTACTCTTTAGATACTTAACAGATTGCTGCCATCATGTCACTGTAATTAGTAACTTGCATGCAATGGGCAGGGACCTGGAATAGGAATGAGTGGAGGGAAAAGCATCTGAAAGTTATTTTCTTCATGGCAGCAGATTATCACAATGGAATCTCTCAAACACAGTTGTAATGATAATTACTGGCCAAAGCCACCAACCTACAGGATCACACTAGAGAGAAACGATGCACATGGGCAGAAGAAACTACTAATCTATTGTGATAGATTTGTGTAAGTGCATCAGGAGCAGAGAGCACAAAGGAAGATGTAGAAAGAAATTTCAACCATTTTCTGCCTTAATTGCACTTCTTTTATAAAACTGAAATTCTGCAATTTCACATGCTGCTCTGTTTTTGAAGCTATACTTTCATGGTATTCTCAGTGGATTGCCCAGTCAGAGTCTTTAAGGGTTCTTTTGTCAGGTATATTTAAAATTTCACCAGTTAAGAAAATGTTTTTTGTGAGTTCAGTGACAAAGCAAAAAGAGTTTATTCTTTTTGGAACATGCTTCTATGCTTTGGGAGTATTTGGGAAAAAAAGGCGTTGCTTTTGAATTTGCTGATAGTCTGATTTAAGACCATCTACAGAGCCCTGTCAGTTTTCAAAACACAGATAATTTCTTAACACGTATCCATGCAGCATTTTCAGATATCAGGTGGTTAAAGTTTGCATTTGTTTTAGTGATCTACTTTTTCACCTTGAAAAGGACTAGTACCTTTCCCCAGGAAGGATATGGCTTTCCACTTTGCATGTCACATACATGCAACGTAATGTTCAGATAGATACCTAATTGGTTTGAGCCAGGGAGGGAATTGCTTCCAAATGCCAGCAGAACAGAACTCATCTCCTATTAATACTCAGCAAACAAAAAGCCCTAACAGCTGCAAAGGCAATGTTGTACTACAGCCAGTTTTGCATTTCTGCAGAAGTCTGGCAATTTGTTTTTTTTTTCTTACAGTCAGTGATAAACAGTAACAACCCAAGGTGGCCATGAACTGGTCAGAGTTTGAGGGGAGGAAGGAGGAGTGAAGAGAGGCTCTATGTCACTAGGAATGTGTACTTTGTGTTAAGGTTTGGAGGGCACTGCAGTGAAAGAACCAGCCTATAATGGGTTTTCCAGGAAAGGAAATACGCTCTGCTGCACTGCAGCTTCTGGCATGCTTTTTGGCTTACCCAGCAATACAGAGAGAGGGTACCCACGAGACCATTTCACTGAGGTGCAGAGCAGCAGCATCCTGTAAACATTGTTTCAAACTACCACATCCTTACAATGATGAGTGAAGTTTTGACGCTATTCAAAATTGCACCCGAGATAGCCAAATAGCTGGGACCCCTCCTAATCTACAGGCCTCTATAAGATTGTTTATTTCCTGGCAACTAAGAACCACTTCCAAGGGTAACCATTCATCTGTGTGGCATTTGTGTGTGAAAACTTATGAAGCTGTTGTTTGGTTAAATTTGTTGCTGTTGTTGTGGATCAATTTTTAATAACAAAGATGGATGACAGGCCCTTGAAGAAAACAGAAATAATAGTCATTTATTCCTATTGGCTAGAAGGTAAATAAAGGTAAAAAAAGGTGCAGCTAAAGTCAGAGGTCTGGAAGAACCTGGTACATGTTCAGATAGAAAGATATATATTCTGTGTTATGGTCAATATATGCTGTATATGTGTGCATTTATGGAATATGTACAGAAATGTAAAAAAGCTGGCAGTCAGCCCTTTCCTCTGGGGCTCTCTCTAGAAAGTATATCTTTAGGAAGCTAATATAAAGGCTGCCTTCAAAGTACAAATAATTGAAGTATGTTCTAGCCTTGAATATTTCCAAATAAATGAGGCACATTCATATCAATAAAAGCTTTAATGAAGCTAGAGCATTTACAAATTTTTTTATGAAGCTAGAGCATTTACAATTTTTTTTCTTTTTATGGACAGATTGTTGACAAGTCCAGCTCACTAAAATAATTTCCTGTCACCATTTTCATTACCACAGTGTCTCTCAAATCATATGCTCTTCACTTTATGAAAGAGTACATGAGATAATAAGAGAAAATACAGATAAGGCTGTTGAAGTCCATCCTGATATAACTTCTATCATGACCTACAGTCATGCTGCATGACTTTAATCTTCATGGGTCCACAGATGGTAAAAACTTGAGTAACACAAACATCTTCAACAGTGTGAAGACTATTTAGAAGCAGAATGGTTAAAGGTGTCAGGGGAAAAAACAGTGTGAAGCAGTTAGAGACATATGCCCCTAAAGATGCATGTCTTGCTTGCCTCTCCTCCGAGGAAGACATACCATTGTTTTAGGGTTCTTTCTCTTCATCTCTTTGCACATGTATTAGTGTTATTGATGCTGTTTGGTTGTCTTAACACCCTACAACACAATTTTTAAATTCCTTGTTCTTTTCCTCAGCCTTTTATCCTGATAGTAATACTTAGGCCAAGCTAAGCTTTCGGCAGACGAGCACAGCCTGAAACTAGATGTTGAGATTCCTTAAGAACCCTGTGCTTGGGATCCTTTGGTCAGCCCTTTAATCTTTGCCTTTTTTGCATTTCTTGTTAGTTTCCCTCTTACAGAGTCTTTCTGTGCCCAGATTGTAGGCAGCAGCCAATCGTAAATGGAAACATGGGTCAATCCACACAAGGCATTAGACAACCACTTCTCAGCTTCTGGCATGGTTGCACTGCGGTAGCTTAACCAAGAGACTTGTCTGCAGATCAGGTTTTTCTCGGTTTTTCTCTCCCTTTCCACAACTTGTTTTGACACTTGGACATATTTTGTTTGTAGTGTAGAGATCACAGCTGTTTGTGTTTTTGTTCACACACAGGGAAGAAGGTGTCTGTGTTGCAGCCTCTCTGCTTGATGTCACCATCCTGGGGTACCTCACTGGTTCCCACACTACCCGCCCCACACTTTTCAGGGCAGTGCTTAAAGAAATTACAAGGACTTTGCTTGTACAAAGCTAAGACTGAAGTGAAAGTTTTGATAGGTTGGTAATAGGAGTTTCAGAAAGCTCTCTCAAGATGAAGTGGAAAGCTTTGAATAAGAAATAATGCTTGATTTTAGGCACTAATGTCAGAGGAAGTCTTTCTTC
Organism: Lanius collurio; assembly: GCA_020086605.1. Taxonomy (NCBI): domain Eukaryota; kingdom Metazoa; phylum Chordata; class Aves; order Passeriformes; family Laniidae; genus Lanius; species Lanius collurio. Next base: position 25,141,386 of record JACBWW010000012.1, on the reverse strand, counting down.
ACTAAGCCCTAGTTCCTTGTCACAGAGACCACAGCTTACATGGACTCTTCTCAGCCATTTAAACAAGCATAGACATTGTATTGATGCTTCGGAGGCTAGACATCACGTAAATCCCAAAAAAGTGGTCAAGGAGATGCAGTAACATGTAGTTGAAGTTTTAGTTCAGGTCTGAGGCAATCTAACTGTAGGTGCCAAACATTAAAAGTGTGTGTTCACATATGTGTTCATTTTGGTCTTCCAGCAGTATCCTCAGCCATGTTGTATTTGCTTTAAATCCAGAACTCCCGCACATGCAATGTATTTTATGCTTCACCTTTGGTATCCCCTAGTGTACTATTGAGCATATCATGCACTTGAGGAAATGAAGAGAAATTCCTGAAACCCCATAGTGCATCTAGTAGCTGTATTTTTCTCATCTAACCCAGTGTTTGATAAATGTATGAACAGATACCTGTTGTTTTGCTGCTTTGAACTTCGGATGGGCAGTATTCTGCACAATGGATGCTGAAGTCACACGATTGATGATAATGGATCACTATAACTTAGATAGTGTTATTTTGTCATTGATAATCTTTCTACTATTGACAGTAAAAAATTACAGTGTCACATCCAACTCACAAATCAGTTAGTCTTTGCCACTGTTAAATGCTTCTGGAAAGTTTTTTTAGATAATGCTGTCTAGGGATTTGGTGGAATTGTGCAGGAAGACAGATCTCCTCTCTTCACTCCATTGCACCCTGTGCTCTCCCCTTGGCTATTTCATTGAGTACATTTCTGAAATTGCTGCAAGCCAAGTGAGACACCACTGAATTCTGTAAGAATTGCTTGCATGCAGCCCATGTGCCATCAGCCACAGAACCCTTTGTGGACCACCATGTACAGATTACCTGGTGCAGGCTTTGGCCCTTGTGGTTTTATTTCTGTGGAAAAACAGAACACAAATGCAATGGAATTGTCAAACAGCTGTAATTGGAAAGGTATCAGCATAGGCATCAAAAGGTCATATTTATTCCAAAAGAGTGGTAAGGTACTAAGATTTGTTTCAATTTTCTCAATACATAAATCAGAATGTAAAAGTACTGCATCCAATAGATCGGTGTTAATAATTTACCATTTCTAATATTGGAGAATTTTACAGTTGTGGTATTTTTGGTAATCCTGTTAAATCATACCATGAAAGCAATGATCACAACAGAACTGGAAGCATATGTATTAAAGATAAAATTTTTTCTCAGTTTATGGAGGCAGTGAGTTTGCTTGACATCTTCATGCTTTCTTTTAGAAAAGCTCTTATATATCTCTCTGCAGTAGTGAAGCATCTCAAGGGCTCTTCTTAGATGTCCAGCGAGACACAGGAAAATCTCAGTATGAAGGGAGATAAATCCCTTCACCTAATTCAGAAATTTGTTTGTAACCCTGCTATCTTACTGTCTGATTGCAGGCAGACACTCTGTTTCTCATGCCTTCTGGTAGTTATGGCAATATTTGTTCAACTCATACAACAGTGTTTGCATAGTTTTATTAGAGAGACAAAATTTATTTGACCTTTCATGAGGAAGGCAGACTTCTATCTGTGGTGTAGTGCTGTAGTAGCTCATCCTGCTTCTGAAATAGTGGACCAATGATGCAGGAAACCTTTTCGTAACTGTTTTTTCTTGTTAACCAGTGAATCTAGCCCTGTTGTTACCTTACTCCTGGTCCAAGGTTTCCTGCTATAGGGACTGCCAGATGTCAAGAACACCATCTATATCCAGAACAGACTTCTCAAAGAATGAAAGGGATGAATTCAGCAGGAATGAATAACTGTCTCCCTGCAGTGTTCAAACACTTCTGCCCAGCAGAAATATCTTTCTGCAAGGTCTTTGATATTGGTAATAGGGCCTCAGACAAATAGTGTTTTATATTTTCAAACTGTTCTCCAACTCTTTCAATACTTTAGATGTTCACTTTACCCAATCAATAGCAGGTATAATTTCCTCCCATATCTCAGTGCTAATAGCTTTTTACAATTAAAAACAAAGCAAAACAAAAAAACACTACCAACCTCAAAACAGATAGTTTTTCTGTAATTGTTTACTTAATTAAATTTACATAAGGATGTTTCTTTCTGTCTTTTCCCTTTCATTAAATTATCTATGTTAATTTCATTGTGTGTTTTCTCATTAAATGTTGTCCTGCTTGTGGGTTTTTTCCAAGTCTCCTTTACCAAAATCATTCACTGCTACAGTGAGACTTCTAAGAGTAGACAGCAGTGTTTATTCCAGACCCTCCCTTTTCCCAGGCCACAGAGCTTGTGTGCCTGGCAGGTACTTGGTAACTTCTGAAGCAGCAGGAAGCAGAGATGGTGGAGAAGTGACCTATTTACTCACCTGGGGTGAGCTGTCACAGCTCACTTGTAGCTCTAGACTCACTCCTGAGAGTAAGAGCTACAGATCTGATTGCTTCTCACTCTGGGGCCATTTTAAGGCAGCTTTCTGTTATTAGACTGCATATTTTACTGATAATCTCACTTCCTCTTACTGGCCCCTGCACACTGTAAGACAGATATTCATACCATCATTCAATTATCTTGGGTTGTCTGGTCAGAGCAGATTGCTCTAGATCCTGTCTGACCCTAAATGTAAATGTGTCTTGGGCCCCAAATATAAAAGTGGAAAAAGTCGTATTTAATTTTCAATGATCTTTCTCAAAGCCTCTCAGCTTTGGTTTTTTTTTTTTTTTCCTGACCCATTTCTTTTTCATGTCTGGGATACTTTACAAGTTCAACAATGATTTCCTTTCATTGTAAGATCCAAAGAGGAAATATTAAAAAAAAAACCCTTTAAATGGCATATTTTTTAAAAGGAAATCATTTACACCATAAGAAACAATATTTATTTTGATTATGAAGTACATTGCTGCAATGTTCCAAACATGAGGTGTAGCTGGGGTTAGAAATAAGATGAGCAATGCATGTGTATCAGAATTTGAGCTGTGATGTGGTTGTTGGATTTGCAGTGTTCCCTCAGACAGACTTGTGGATGGCAGAAGTACAAAACCGGCAAAGTAGAGAGTGCAAACACAAGGGTGAAAAAGGACTCAGAATAAATGTGCAATCTTTTTGATGCAGATGAGCACCAGAGAGCTTTTCCAGGCAGCTCCTGGGCAAGAGCTCTAAGGCTTCTGAGGGTCCCACTCAGCTGGCAGATTCTGGGACGGGAAGCAGCCCACATCTCTTGGACACCTCTTTCTCCTGTCTCTGGCTTAAAAAAAATCAACCTACAAACAGAAAAGTTTCTTAACACTTCCATTGTCTAACACAGGTGTTACAGGCATGTGAATGCAGTTCTATTTATCTTTTTCTACTGCATTAAAGTAAACCTACCTTTGGAATACATCAAGGTTTATCATGGGCTTATAGAGATTTCAGTCTCGGTTTGTCTTCCTAATAACTTGCTGTTTCTGCAAGCTGCTGAGCAGTACTTCCTGAGGGTAAAATATCGCTTCCTAATCTGTCGGCCCTGGGTTACTCCAGAGATACCTGGGAAGTCACAAAAACTGGCATGTGAATAATCTCCCCGCATTGCTAGGCAACACTTGGACAGCAGATTTACCAAAAGTGATATGCCTACTGTGAATTAGATTCGTCTGCCTGCTTGATTGCTAGACAAGATCTAAGGATGAAATCATATATTTAAAACAGAATACAAGTGCATTAGTAAGATTTTGTTTTACAAGAAGGAATTCTCCTTGCGTCCTGAGGTGTATTAGCTAACTTTTTTTTTTTTTTTTCTCCTTTGGACCTCCACAGGCTGTGTTAGCCTAGAGACTTCCAAGAAGTGTCTTTTTCTTTTTCCTGTTGATAAAGGTGTTTGCCTGAAGTGGAATTAACCAGCCATGCTCCCTTAGAAAACACTAAGAAATTTTTTTTTTTTCTTTTTGGTTTGTCGCTGTGGTATCTTATGGTCGTGGGGAGAGAAAAGATGCTTTCCTTCCCTCCACTTGGTAGGATTTCTTGATTTATGTATAAGTGATGTTTGTAATTAGCATGCATCTGGATTCAGGCTTTCAAATGTTTTCCTGTTTACAGGATATTATGATAAGCTTTATGAGCTTCCTGTGAGGAATCTGAAATTTTCCTGGCTAATAATACAGCCACCGTTTTCTTTTCCCTCTGTGAGCTGCATGAAGTCTATGCATGGCATGTCACAAAAATGAGCACTATATTTTGATACCAGTAAACTTTGACTTTATCCTTAATTTTCTTCTTTTCCCTGTCTCCTCCTTATATTTTGGAGAACTCACCATGTACCTGTTTTGTGTTAAGGTGAAAATGTAAAAGAAAAGGTATATAGTGATAAGTTGGATTGTTCAGGGACAGCCACAGCAGAGTCATCTGTGGTGCTTAAGATGGTTGTCTGTGTTGGCACTCAGTCAGAAGTCATCTGTCACCACCACACCATTTTTGGAGTGGCTCATTTGTAATCAGTTTTGATTACTTGCACCAGCCCCGGTAGTTCAGATCATCTCTGGGTGCTGTTCTGAAGGCCCTGCTGTGTTAGTAGGCTCACTAATGCAAGGAAGCATTTGGGGCTGCATCAGCTGACATTACACAGAAACTTAAAATGTGTGGGGTGCAGTTGTGAGAATGCCTCTGACCTGGGTTTTTTGTTTATCACATTCTGGTGCAGAGGGAATTTTTATGTAGGTTCATGCTGCTTTTCTGTTCAAAGTTTTCTTTAACGTTTGAGGGAAAGAAAATGAAACTTGGCCAGGAGGCATCTCAGCTGCAAGTATGTTGATTTCCTTTGCCAAAGAGTATGAGGCAAAGGAGCAGATCAACCAAATTTCCCACGATTTCTACCTCAGAAAGGTAGAGGGTTCATAAGCATAGTCAATTCAAACGAAAATCTTAGTTTAAAGCCTTACCCTGGAGACTCATGCCGGTTTTCAGCTGTGTTGCAAAAGATGGTCCTTCTTCAAAAATGTTGACAAGAGTGTAGTACTGTTTTTAAAGTTCCCCTTGTACCCACTCAGTAGCAGAGCAAAGCTCTTTTATCCCTAGTGGGCTGTGCTGTGTGTGTCATACAATGCAGCATGGGGATTAAACCAGTGTTGATTTGTGTGCCTTTCATCAGGCATGAGCAGCCATCCAGAAGAGGCTTCCAGGTGTTATCTAGAACATCTCTTTTGAAAATCCCATCTCTAGTTGTATCAGAAACACTTAGCAACACTTAGAACAGAGAGCAGTGAGACAACGCACAAATGTAGTGATGTACACCCATGTCTTTCAGTGGGGTTTGAGCTAATTCACGTTATATTGCAATTACAACAGGCTTAAGAAAAACACAAATTAAACAGGAAAAGGCACTTGGTCTTGCAGAGCAGCTCTGTGGACAGCAGGATGTAAACTCCTCCAGAACTTGGAGACTGAAATCCTGTCCTGCTGCGAAGGACAAAGAACTACCTGTTAATTTAAACAGGATAAGGATGTCAGACAGAAATGTCAGAATTTGCTGTTTTTTAATTATTAACTCTTTCCCCAGTATGTATTTATAGAAAAGCATGAATGTTTAATATAGTTTCCTTTTTCTCTTTGCATTTTTACAAGAAGAAAAAGTAACTAAATAAATTGCTACTGGATGAGATTTTTTATGGTAGTTTAAGGCCAGCACATGGGTGTCTTCTAACTGAGGTGTGAAACCATGAAAACTGGGTTAATAATGAAGCCCCCAGACACAGCCTTAACAGTAGCACTGCTAGCAGGCACCTCTGTAATTACTTCTTCTCTATCAAGTCTGCTGAGCTTCTACAACAAACAAAATCTCATATTGTGCTTTCTTCTATTAGAAAATTACTCACTGAAAGCCATTTATTTATTTATTTACTTACTTACTTACTTATTTACTTATTTATTTAAATACATATAAAGATTAAAGTTTCTGCCTCTGAACTAGCCTGTCTACATTTTGTTCAGTTTGGAAAATAGAATCTGGTTTTGCTTTAGCATATCTATTTATTTTTCTATATTTCATTAATTTGTTGCATTTGAGATGCATTGAAATGCCAATTAATACTTCTGTGACATGCACAAATTATTTTTTTAGCTGTTCTATGCATGTCATGTGCTGTGGAACATAAATCCAGTTGATAGTGCATTTAGCAGATCTTTTTCCTTTGCCTGTATATTTTCAAACAGAAAAATTGCAGGAGCTTTAGAAATATTTTGGAGAAGGGCAGCAGGACTGACATGTGGATGTGCAAGGGACAGATTACATCTGAGATGTCTGTTTCTTTGGAAGGAAAATAAGAAGTGGTAGGTGTGGTCTCTGTCCAGTGAGATCCCACTGAGTGGGAGTTTTACTGTTGGCTTTAGCAAGATGAATCAGACTTTTGACAGCTAGTGAAGAAAAGGCATGCAATCTAGATGCTGGGAAATATTTAAAAGGATAAAAATTTGTAGGCAGTTTTTGTTGAGCAGTGAACTAAAAGTTACTTAGTCCTTCAAAACACTTTAATTTTAGAAACCACGTCTTGTCAAGACTGACATAAAGACTCTTGCATGCTGGCAGCTGACTCAAAGTAGCATCTGCCAGCCTTCTCTTAGGTCATGACTGTCAATTTATGGTAGGTGTATTCTCCAAGCCAGCAGAGAGGTGGAAAAATGAACCATCAAAACTGTGAAACAACAACACTGGGAATACATCTACCTCTTTTGGAATCATAGAGGGGCACTCAGCAGTTGGATGTCCACAACAGCACTATACAGATGGATAAAGTACATGCACATACGTATTCTTCCTTTGTCAGACCAAAATGACATGGTAAAAATTCACATTTTATGCTGGTCTTTTGCTTGGAGGTAAGTTTGTTCATCTTCAGAGCCTACTTGAGACTTTATATGTGGAATGTAAGTGTGCTAGTAAAGGATTTGTAATTGAAAAATCAAGAGGCTGGGTATTTTGTGTGCATGAACTAGGATGGATCCATTAGTTTATATGAGGTAATGTCAGTTAACAGCAAGTGAAAGTTCAAGTGTTTGGTTTTCAGACTAAAAATTTCCAGAGGTATCGGGAAGAAAACCAAACCTACAAGGCAATCTATTGCAAACCCATCCTGGAATCATTATCTCTTCTATTAAAAATGAAAAACTCAAACCAGGAGGACAGCTTGTCCTGTGTCTCAAAACTTCATTCTTGGCTCTGTTTAATACTCTTTCTGCTCTCAATACTACCAAAAACAATGTTTGCTGCTGATAATTAGTAAGAATAATAGTTGCATTTAAAATATGTTTTTTGTAGATTCTGTTTTGACCTGGTGAGTGAACTACATGTTACCTGCAAGTACTTTGTATGACCTTCTTGGTGTTGTGAGTTCTGTTGTGAAATTGCACAATCATGGATGGGATGTGGCCTGGCTGTGTTTTTGAGCATCTTGACAAATGAGATTGGTTTCAAGAGATGGCTACAGCTACAATTCCCCTGATGTTGGTGAAACCCCACCCAAAGATATAAAGGAGCTGTTTGGTTACTGCAACTGCAGTACATTGGGTAGAAGGAGCAGACCAAGCTTGTGTAGCCGTGCATCTGTTACTGTTATTGCATTAGTTGTCCAGGTCTATTTGCTCTCCTTACCTAGTAGGTTTTTTCCCCTCTGTATATTGGCTGTAAGCACCTGAGGCCAGCCAGTTAGACCAATAACTTTCAGTCTCGCTTTCTATTCCTTCCTTTTTCCTGTGTCATTCCTGGGCAAGGTGCCTAATAGAGTCTGAATTGTCCAAATGCCTTGCTCTCTCAGTGGGATTTGTAATACCAGGAGTGACAGGGTTACAGCCCAGGAGTTTTTAAAGTACAAACCTCTTGGTGACTTAAGGGAAAACAAGTGTAAGGCACATTCAAACAAACAAATACTTTAAAAGAAATTTGGAATGTAATTTTCAATTTTAGTGTGACCTGACTGATTACAGCTTAAGTAATAAGTGGAGCTAAATCCTATGATGACTCGCTCAATCCAATCCCTTCAGATCAGTAGAGAAGTGTGTATGTAGTGCCTCACCTCTAGAGAGGCAGACTGACTACCTGCACCATATCCCTTTTGGAAATTTATCTGTTACTGAGCTAGTGTTTTCCCAGGTGCAAATACACTTAGTAGGGCCTCTACCGAATGTGGCCATGAGCATTGCTTAGCAGCAGAGAATACTATCCTCCTGTCCCTGAAGAACTGCCATGTTGTTATGAAAACTGGCTTATGGAAAGATGAGCAAACACTCATATTCTTCTCTCCTTAGTCTGAGGTGCCAGAAGTATAATTTCCTTCATGTTATAGAGGAGGAAATTATGTTGGGAAAGAGTAAGACTACTCTTAGGAAGTCAGTGGCAGAGGTTTGAATAGAGCCCAGATTTCCTTGTGTGGGAGCATCTCATCTGAATGCCCAGTGTGTTTCTGCCAAAGATGGCAAAGTGGTGGCTCAGCTTCTGCAGGACACTTGAAGTCTTCAGCCCTATCTCAGGCACAGCTGATAGCTGTCCTACAGACCACAAAGAAAAAAACAGAGCATTTTCCTTTTTCAGTGTTGCTTCATACAGAGTATAAAATCTCTCACTTAGGGGTCAATAGAAGGCATGACTTTCACTATCAAGATTAGGACTAAGTGTCGTATTTTTATGTATTTAACTGGCAAATTAGGGGGAAAATTTATATAAAATACAGTTAGGTATAAATTAGCAATAGTGCAAGTTACAAATATGCAGGTGATTCAAGGGAAACTTACTCCAGAATCATATTTTCTATTACTTTTCTATTACTTACTTTTCTCAGTTGTCCTTTGCCTCAGCTTTGGGTTTTGTCAAGGTACTCTAAAAGCTCATTTCTGAAAAAATGTGTTTTAAAAATAGTCTAGGTTATCTGCAGTTTGTACTATGTAGTCATCCCACCATGTATTGTCATATAACAGCTGCTGAATCTTGCTCAGCCTACTGATGATTTGCACTGGGGCTTCCTTTTCACAGTGCAGCAAATCCCTTGGAAGTTAAGCGTGCTGTGGTTGGAGACCTTAGCCTTTACTATGAAAAAATTAATGTTTTCCATCTGCCACCTGTGTGACTGCAGCAATTTCAGCTTGGATGGCTTGAGTGAGACAGGAGGTGCTGCATTTGGGATGGCAGCTCTGCAGGCCTGCAGGTGTTGTCAGCCCTGCCAATGCAGCACACATCTGCGGCTCACACTGCGGGGACCCCACGCCTTCCCCAGCAGTGAAGTGCAGAGTCAGAGGGAACGTGCCAGCCACTGGGCACACACCTTCAGGGAATGGACACGCTGGCATCTCTGTAAGGTCTTGTGGCCACTGGGAGCCAACAATGATTTGGAGACCTTCTTTGCAATGTCCCCCGTACTTCTTAATATATTTTACCAGGGAGGAAATCTTCCCTAGTCTGCAGTATCTTGTCTGTGCTGCTTAGGATTCTTTGTCCTCTTGCTAAAATGCTTAAATTTCCATTCCTTGTTACTCCAGTGTATGTTAGAAGATAGTAATTTTTTTAACCTGCACCTGCACAAATGCAGCATCTATTTCACAGTAACTTCTCCTACAGTTCCCTATTTTTATTGAACTTGAAAACAAATATACTCATCCAATGTGCTCAGCACTAGGTTCACTGGTCTTTTTATGGTCAGGGTATTTTAGCTTGCCCTTCAACCTTCCGTAACCCATTTGTAGCCCCTTCTTTTTATTGGTATCAAGTGAGATACTTTTGGAATTGCTGGACTTTAAAACATCATGTTTCATTTTGTGACTACAGCAATTTTCTTCCCTAATTGTTAGATTACAAATAAGTGGTGAACAGAAGTTGGTATTTTGGGAAAAAAAATAAAAAACAAGATGGTGAAATAGGAGAGGGAGGTGTAAGTTGAGAAGTAATAACAGGTATAATACCTCTTTCCTAGCAGCCTTTTAGTCTTTTCCTTCTTGATAATTTGTGCTTTGTCTTATAAATTCCCAGGGAAATTAGCAATAGGCACAGTAGCAGTGGCATGTAATCAAAATGCACTTGTGAAAAGGAGTTTCCTGAATGGGTGAGCAGCCACATGTGGGCCATCTCAAGCAGTGGTACGTGGGAGAGGAACTCTGGTGGCCCTATTTAAAAGAAATAAGGCTATGTTTTCATCCACTATACCTAGATGCAGCACAGCATTTGCAAAAGCATCGCACTGACTAGTTTTTACCAACCAGTGCCATGGCTCACAATGCTCTGTGAGAACCAAAAGATGTGACCATGCTTTCTCTAAAAGTGGTTTCTCAGCACATGGAAGGAAGATAGGCCCTGTTGTCATAAAGCAAAGCATTTGTAAGGCTAAAAGGAGAAGAGAGGGAAAAACCCCGTACCTCTACAGCATAGCTGGCACAAAGCTTTTATTCAAGGCTCATGGGTCTGCCTGGGTGAACTCAATTAATTATAAATGCTTCAGCTGTGTAAACAGGAGAACGACTCCGTGTTGTGAAGACACAGAAGTCTCTTTTCTTTTGTTTAATTAATGCTTACAAGACCTATGCAGGTAAGTCTTTGGTGTACTAAGAAAAAAACCTCAAAGCACACTGTTTTTCAGAACAACTGAACTTTGGGAAATTTTGGTCATTGGATAATCACAGTGCAGGGTTGTTAATCTCACACTGTATTTAATAAAGGAAGAAGTATTTAGTGTTAGAATTAAATATTGTTCACTGCTGTTCGTTTCCTTTCTGCAAAGAAGGGAAAAAGTAATTTGGAAAGGAATAAAATGTTTTCAAGATGATGAAACCAGGAACTGGTGTGCCAAAGATGTCAAGCTCCACTGCACTGTTATCATGCTGTGACTGTCTTCTGCCTTCAGTAGAGTTACAGTGCCAAAATACAGGTGCAATTGTCCTCATTTTCACTTCACACTGTGTAAACCAGTTCCATGCTTTGCAAATAAGACCAGATAATTCCAAGATTAAGGAAGTTGTGCATACCTCCCCTTGGATTGCTTTGTTGTACATTCCCTTTAACTTTAATGCCTCAACCTGAACTACTGGCCTTAATTTTGGTCCTCCATATTTTAAAAATTATTCTCTTCCAAAGCTGTCTACTGGTAGTTCTGCTCTGAGTTAGAGTGCAGAAAGGGAAGAGTATGAATTTTCATACTTGCCATCACGTTCTTGATACACATAAACCATTTACTGCCTAAGAGAGCATCACAAAATCTCTTCTTATTCTTGTCTGTGAGCTCTTATTTCAATCGAAATAACATGACTTCTTTCACTTGTATTATAGTGTATTTGTACTATGGCAGCCGTGAAGTCTTTGTTGTATGATGCATAATTCCGTTAGTCACTCAAAATTAGTTCTTTAATTTGATGATTAGAAGTAGCAGCAGTGAACAATAACGTGCTTAGTGTAGTGGGTAACTGAAACCATTTGAGCATTAGAAAGCTGCTTCTACAAGCATTTTCAATGTTCATTCCACCATCTTCTTAAATTGACCATTTTTTCTTCCTTTTTGTGGAAATATTAGGCTGAAAATATATTTAGATACGGGTAGAGACAAGGAATGTGTGCATATTGAATTGATAATGGTATTGAAATAGAAAAGCAGCCCTTATTATGGTATTGCAAGTAATGGTGCTAAGGTCTTGGATTCTCTTTTACATCCAAGTGCAAAGGATTTTTTCTGGGTAACATTCACAGCTTGTTGCTCAAGCACTTGACCACAAGATTCTCTTTGTGTACTGCTTGGCCCATGCTTGACTGACTGTAATAGCTCCCGATCAGAGAAAATGCTGAGTTTTAATATTGCATTGGCTGCTAAAAACATAAACTATTGTTCTAAGGTATTCCTGTAGTGACTTAGCAGATCTGAGATATGTGAATACATACAGCTTCTGGTTGGCAGAGAAAGTGTAAGAGGAGCTGGGGGAATGGTGAGAGCATCAGGATGGTTTGTTTTGGCCCTGGTCTTCAAAGATTACTTTCTTGGGGAAAAAAAAAGAAAGACTGACTCAAGGGAGTGTTCTGTTGCTAAGGGGAAATTCAGATATGCTTCTCAGACTGTGATTAAAGATCAACTCAACAAGTGCAGTAGCAGGTGCTACTAATGTAAATGAAAACGTGAATCGTCCCTGATTTCCTCCCTAATTGGCCAGGTTTGGAGTTGCAAGGTAACCCTTTTCATGTTGTCCTCCTCCCATCACAAAGCAAGCACTGGGTAAAGTTATGGTTTATGCCTTCCTAAAGACTAGTTGTTGATCATAAATCCGTTGTAATTTTCTGCTTCTATAAATCCAAAGGTACATCCATGTGTTGAGATCAAGGAGAATGAAAGCATGTTGTGATGGAGAGGGCTGTGTTTCAGGCACTTAGCTTCTGAAGTTCATGCATTATCTCTTGCTCAAGGCTGTGCCTGAAGGCATAATCCAGTCATATGTATTTAATTAAGACTTTCAACTACAATTGTCCTGATAAAAGCAAAGAGCTGATGGTTCACAGGCATCTGCTTTATGAGGCAGTTAACTTAAGGCAGACATAATACCCGGAAGCCTAAAGGATATGTTGCAATAGGGGCAATTGGTAAGAGCTTGCTTCATCTGGGACACCCCAGTGGCTGTATATCCAAGTAAAGAGAGGAGAGAGGTCCCCAGCTCTGCCCATCCCTCCTCTTTTGTGGACCTGTGCATTACTGTACAAACTTTGTACCTTTGTCATCTCCGAGTCACCTTACAGTGCCTCTCATGACACTCAGAATAAAGCTCAGGGGTGTCAGTGTTTCTGTATACTCATTTTCTGTCTGTTTATCTTGGTTTAATATATATTGGTGTAACTGAAAACACAGACATTATATTTCCAGTTCAAATGATTTTCCTGAATATGTTAATGACTCTAATGTAGCTAAGGGGCCACTACTACAATAGTAGTAGTGCATGGGAGGCAGAAAGGGCTCATTTCCCATGTACTGAAGGCGTAGAGATTTTTTTGTCTACTATTCAATTTTGATAAAGAACTGTTGAATCCATTGCAACCAAGATGATGAGCCATTTTAAAACAAAAGTATTGTTTAAGAACTTCATCTAATTGTTGCATTTCAGAAGTAATTTTAGATATCTCCCTCAAATAAAATGAACCATTTTTTAGGTTTTGCCTGCAGTCTTAATTTTCATGCAATGTGCATGAGTGCTAAGGACCAGAGAGCAAACTGTAGGCATGTTTTTCAGTTATTATGGACTCAACTATCACACAGTTAAAATACTTTGATGATCACAAGTTTTTCTCAAATAAATTGCTTGCTTGCTAATGCTTATGATGAAAAGTCATCCTTAAGCTAATTTACATAAAAACATTAGACACCTGTAGACTCCAGAATTTCATTAAAGTCTCAGTTCAACCCTTGTAATTTGCTGTTTGCAATGACTAAGATGTCTCTCTCAAACAGCCTTTCTTTCTCCTGATGAAAGGCAGGTAAGTTGTTACAACCCTCCCATTCCCAACTCTTCATTCCCCCAGACTGGTGCCTATTAGTCCTTTCTTTACAACAGTCCATAAAGGAGCACACAGATATCACTGTTGGGTTAACTGTAAATAAAAAGATTAAATTCTTACCTGTTCTGGGCTGAATCCTGCTGTCTTTCTGAATATGGAAGAAATGGTTCTGTTGATTTAAATGGGATGAGAGATGACTCAGTGCCAGCAGTGGTAAGGCTGTGTCCTTATCTGCCCCCAGCTCCCTCCCCCACTCCCCATCTGAAGGTAATTTTAGGAGGAAAATTATTATGAAATTTTTATTTTCAAGATTGTGAACTGTCTGAGCAAACCAAGTTTCAAGTTCACTACTCTCATTACACTATCAAATTTAAGAACTGGGGTAATAGTTGCAGAACATGTGCCAGCACAAACTGTGGGTTCTCTTCTCAGCTACAAAAGGGCCAAGACAACTTTTTATGATAGACATTTAGCATCTTTAACTACTGTGTGGGCACTGGCATCCTTCCACTGACCTTTTCTGTGATGGCTATCTGTGGAAGCTTTGACTTGATCTACTCTGCCTCACTTGACCTACTTTGACTCCAGTTGTCCATCTAAATGCCAGATTTACTGGGCACTTTGATGGTACAGACTCTTGTCTGTGATGAACTGGACTATCATGAAGGATGCTGAACAGCTGCAGAGTTTAATGCATTCCAACTCCTGCCTGTCTGGAGAGAATTTTAGCCAGCAGACTGACCTTAGATCCCATTGCCATCTTCCTGTAATTGCTTAATTGGGAGCTTGAATATGAGAGTCCTTGTACATGCATTGTGTTCCCCACCTTGAAGGCAGCTGGCAGTGCTCATTTGTTGTAGCAAGACTGAAACAATGCTGTGCTGCCTGCTCCTCCCAGATGCTTCTCTACTCAAGCCTATGACCACCACAAATCACAGTGGTTTTTTCTTCACCATTTTACCTGGTTTTGTCACTGCTTCTGTTCCCCAAACCTATGCTCATATTACCCCCAGCCTCCTCTGTCTTTTCCTTCAATAGGGGAAAATTGGCAGTGGATCCATATTCTCCTCTTTCATGCTGCTTGGATACTGGGGAGATACCCAGAGATGCAATCTTTCTACTTCCAGACATGGCACAGTCAGGAGAAACTTAGATCTGTATTGCAGAAAAAGCCTTTTTTACTGCCAGTTTGGAACATGCTCAGCACAGCTAGGATTTCCTGGGCATTTAGATAGTAAAATCAAAGGTATCTCAAATGAGCATATCAAACTGAATTTTTTAGAGAGGCTTATAAGTTAGATGAATTTTAATGTACTTTTACAGGAGTACAGGGAGATATGGAGCAGAAGTCACTATATTAAGCACATATTAACTTGGGGAGTAAAAAAAAAAATTCTTCAGGAATTTTTCATGGGTAAAAACACCATGGTTTTCCCTTACCCTCAGCTCCAAATTTCAGGATGAAATTTTCTTGCTGTGCTTTCTGTAGATCTGAGGCAGACATCGAGCACACAAAATTTTATTCCAAATGCATGTATATTTGAAAATGTAGAAGCATCTAAAAACAAGGTTTATAATGAAAAACGTCAAACAGCTTTCGTAATCAGCAATGCTGGATGTACTGCCTGTATGGAGAAACAGATAAAAGTGCTGAAATGTATAAGCACACATCCATTCCAGCTGCTAGCATTCTTTAGTAATGAGTCTTGCCAATAGGACAGCTTTTATGAGGGTAGCACATAAGCTGCAGCCTATTGAAATTAGATCTATATGTTTTCCCAGAACAGCAGTTTACAGAGCCACTTTGTTGTATCTGTCCTGCAGTAGAAACTTGTAGATGCCTTTATTTTCATAAGGCAAACATGGTGTGATTTTTTCTTGTGCTCAGGAGTCCAGAGCTGAAAAGCTTCCCAGTGCAGCCATGGGTAAGCAGATACATGTCACTTCATATGAACACCATATTATTAGAGGTGGATTATACAAAGCTAGACTCAAAATCAATACAGCATGGAATGTGGAATACTGAGGGCTCAAACAAGTGAAGTTTGAATGACAGAGGAGATTGGGCAACTGAATATGAAGATTAGTGGCTACACATTAGTTGTTATTGTACTAATTTTCCCTACCACTCTTGTCATGGCAGGTAGCCGCTGAATCAAATTATCAAGCAAAGGAAATAAAAGTGAAAGTCAATAGGGGAGAGTATCTGCAGATCAGTGGAACAAAGAATCAATGATATAATAAATACAAATAATCAGCTCTCCCATTATAGAAGAGAGAACTCCAGCCCTCACATGCAACCCTTGGGAAGGAACAGTCTGTGCAACAACTTCTGAAGAGAGAAAAAAAATACTACTTAGATCATCTGATTTGTTCTTGAAATATCAGTTACAACTACATACACTGAAATATATTAATGCTGCAGAATTGTGGTTATTTGAATGCTCTTACTGCGTATTTGTATATCTTGACAAGTGGGGATTTTTGGCTTAAGTTAAAACTTGATTAGAAATTTTCTGAGTGTTCCACTGCTTGTTTTTGAGCTGCTAGAGTTTCCTTGCAAATGTTTGTGCCTCAGATTGTGAATATGTACTGGTCAGCCTTAATTCTGGCTCTAGATGCTTCTTTCTTTCTTGCTGGGAAACATTATAATTGTCTGAAAGGTGAGACTTCAAAATCTCAAGTCTTGCAGTTTCTCCAAAGACACCTGTTAAGTATTTGTGCACATTTCAGAGCAGGGCAAGGAAAAAGTCATCAGAAAATTGGAAGAAATTCTGCAACAGGGATTAAAGAAACACATCTGTTTAGGCCTTGTTTGGTTACTAAACTGGTAGTTGTCTAAAAACTGAGGTGCTTACGGAAAGCCGTAGGTGGTTGTGATACTAAACAAATACTTGTGAGCAGATGCAGTTTACAGCTTAAGGAAATGCACGGTCCACAGGCAGCTGAGTAGCAAACTAGCTTGATGCTGTAGTGTCACCATTGCATGTTGGAGACAGCCAGTGCCTGGAACAGGCAGTTTTTCTGATCGAGCACCAGAAATAAGAGCTGTTGTTTGCATGGAGCAGCAGCAGGCCTACATGGTGGAAATAAACAGTACCATGTATCAACATTGTAAGTACAAATTAGATCTGCCAGTAACAACCTTACCTTTTATCTTCATTATGAGTATAAATTATTTTCTGACAGGGCAGGTACAATATCGTGAGAAACTACCTAAATTTGTCTAAAAACTATTGATGCTTAGGGAAAAGCTCATGCTGATGCAGGAGCACTGGGTTTCACCTCTTTGTCTTGCACAATTTACCTGCTCTCTACACTTCCGTTGATATTTATAAAGAGGAGATGGGCACTGAAGGCAGCAGCTGGTGGAGAAGGGAGGTCAGACATGAGAGGTGGACATGACATGCACACCAGGTTTCACAGGTAGCTGCTGATACAGCTTATACACTGTGCTGCTCCATACTGGCTGAAGGTGTCTGTGACTCCTTCTTCTTCAAGTTTGACTTTCTTGCTCTTTCCATGTCTCCCTTTCCTTGCTTCGTTTCCTTTTCCTGAGTTTCTTCTCTTTTAGTCTCTTTTAGTGTTGTTTACACAATTGTAGTCTCTCTGCTTTCTCCCCTGTCCCATTCTGTGCAGTGATTTTGTTATAATCATAATCCTCGCCTCCCCTCAAGGACATTGCTTACTCACTCAATTCTGCATATACACTGCCTTTAACCCCTTTCTGTTTTGGCTTCCCATTGTAATTCCTTGTCCTGTTTTTTTCATATGCCTCTCCCAGTTTCCCCATTATATTCAAACAGTTATCCCCCCCTCCACTGACTCATAGTCTTCACTTTGACACAAGCTGTCTCCACTTCTAGAGATCACCATTGCTACTTTAATTCAGGGTGGTCCCACAGAGATCTGATTGTAGCACAGCATCATATATTTGTCTGTTCCATTTCTGGTTCCTCTCTAGGGAAAACTTTATGACTCATAACTTAATTGCTTTGCTGTCTGATTTGGTTCACTTGGTTCCCAACCACTTCCCAGAGACAGCTACCTTTTCATTACTGGTTTTGACACCTTTCATTTTTTACGCACAGTATTTGCCCAAAAGAGCAACAACAGCTCTTTTAGTAATAGATTGAATTGATCAAAAATGACTCAGTTTTTAAGACTGGCATTACTTCCCTGAGAGGTTTTTACAGCGCTGAGAAATGCCTAGCTAATGCCCAGTCACCTCAGCTATTTAACTGAAACAAAAAGTGTCACAGGAGTAAATCACAGCAAGCTTGTGGAAGTGCCCCAGGTACATCTCACACTCCTATCAAACACCAGCTGATGCTTCCTGCCTCCCCCAAAGATTATAATTTAGTCTTCCTTGAAATACTCCTGAAGGTTTTCTGGTTGTTTTTGTTTGTTTGTTTGTTTAACAATGGAAACTGTGTAACCTTGGCAGAGCTTTTTTTCTATATTTGAAAGAATAAATCTACCTTTAAGTGAAAACTAAGCCTCTAAGATTGAGTTGATCATGTCCTTAGTAAGCAAGGAACAGAGAATTATTTATAAGAACAAGTGAACTTTTGAGAAGACATTTAGAGCAGTTTTGACAACTCTGAAGGAATGAGGAAGATGAGTAGGAATGGGCATATTTTAAAGGGAAAGGGTATCAAACCAACAGGAGTAATAACACTGACAGAAAAGTGGCTGGATAATGGGTACTAGGAGACTTCTTGGAGACTTTCAACCTTCAGTACCTCCAGTTACAATTCATCAGCAGACCCTACTAGATTTTATCTCCTCCCACTTCAGTTTCATAAGAGTGTTTTCAAGGGCTGGGTGGTTGCAGAGGCAGTGTAAACTATTGCCTGAGTAATGTTCAGCTGGTAAATTAATGTTCCAGTTAATTTGCAGAATTGATTTGGTAACTCGGGGCTTTGATGGTGAAATCATTTTTGTGAAATTAACTTTTTTTTGTTGTGAGAGGGATGAAGCCCCATTGCAGAGTTTCTCTGGCAAAAGTCAAACTTCTCACTGCTTTCCTCTGAATAAAGAGTGGTTTCTCTGGTGTCCAGGGACAAAGTACATCCCAGTTCCTCTCCCTTCCTCGTAACCTGTGTGACCCACACAGCTGCTTGGTACAAGCAAGAAAACAGAATCACCCTTCCTGTTGCCTGGTACTGATTGTCTTCCACTGCTGTGCCTTTAGGGCCTTCCTTTGGGGCAGCTGTATTATTTGTGCACCTGCAGTAGTTACAGTGGTGAATTGAAGCATACAAATGGGGATATTATCTTTTGTACCATTGCAGTGGAAAGCTATAACACAGTCATGGTATAATGGTGGTGTGGTTCAACCTCAGCTAGCAGCCAAGCCCCACGCAGCCACTCACTCACTCACTCCCCCACCAGTGGAATCAGGAAGAAAACCAGAAGGGTAAAAGCCATAAAACCAGTGGGTGAGATAAAGTCAGTTTAATACGGAAAGCAAAAGCTGTGCACACAAACAAAGCAAAACAAGGAATTCTATCACCACCTTCCCATGGACAGGCAGGTGTTCAGCCATCTCCAGGAGAGCAGCACCCCATTACGTGCAATGGTCTGCTTGGGAAGACAAACACCGGCACTGTAAACATCCCCCCTTTCGTTCTTCTTCCCCCCACTTTATATACTGAGGGTGATGTCATGTGATTTGGGTCCCTGATGTGTCTCCTCCCAGTTTTCTATGCACCCCAGTCTCCTCCTCAGTATGGCAGTATGAAAAGCAGAAAAGGCTTTGGCTCTGTGTAAGCCCTGCTCAGCAACAGCAAAAACATCTCTATATTATCCACCATGTGTTCAGCACATATCCAAAACATAGCCCCCTACCAGCCACTATGAAGAAAATTAACTCTACTCCAGCCAAAAGTGGCACAAATGGAGATACTAAGCCTGGTGTAAGGAAGTACAATGCTCTTTTGTTCTTGATCCATGTGAATTGCTGAGTAGTTTGGTAGTTGCCATGGGCATGACTATGTCCAGGCACCATCAGGCATCTCATTTCTTGGAAGACTTACCAGTTTCCCTGACATTTTTGCTAGTTGAAAGAAGAATTTAACCTCATTACTTCCTGACTTCAACCTTATAACTTCATTACTGGATCCAGGGACCTCTAAATAATTAGAGATGAAAATAACAGTGGCACACATTTGTTTATAACTGGGGATTAACCAGACAACACCTGCTCCTGACCTGTGCACTCTGCCATGTAGCTAGGGCAGCAGGACAGAGTTAAATGGTCTGCTTTATTTCAGAACAAGCTAATCTACAAGACTACAGTCCAAACAGTCTTTGTAAGTACATATTATTTACAAATGCCAGCTGGATAGTATTCAGGTTAATTTATATCGCTGTCTTACCAGTGCTTTCTGTTCATCTACAGAGGCAGTGGTACAAAGTCCACAGGTTCTGCATCTGTTTTGGAAATGGCTCAGAGGTGATTCAGGAATGCAAGAGTAATCTTCAGATGGATTAAAATGTTAGGACTCTGTTGCAGTGAAAAATATGGCACCAATGTTGTTTGGAAAGAATGGCTCATGGCCAAAAAATGGCCAACTAGGGTCCTAGTGACATTTTTACGCATCAAGAAATTGTATATAATTTTGCAAGCTTTATACTTGCTAAAGTTTCATCTCTCCATTGAAAATAGAAATTTTATACTATTTTAAATCTGAAAACAATATAAGTAAAAGGAGGAGGGAGGAATCTAGATAAAAGAAAGTGTTCCCCTGATGCTTCTAGAGCAATTTTTCAGCCTACGAAGGCCTTCATAAAACATATCCTCTCAGATCTGTTCTCTGAATGAAACCTTTGACATTCATTGATCACGACCTCTACCACTGCTTGATGAATGGCTCCAGCTCTGCCGCTGTGTTGGATTGGGTCTGACTCTTGCATCTCTCGAGTTGTTTTCTTGACAGTTTGCACCTGTATGTGGGCAGTTTGGTTGCAAATTAAACTAGAAATAGTAGTGTGATAAACTCAGAGGAACTTGTAATATCCACATGGTTCTTTCCTAATACATATTCAGTCATTTACTCTTGAAAAGTCCTTTGTCCTTGAAAGTGGGGCTAATATCCAGATTAACTACACATGGATATATTCTTCTCTCCTTCTGTTCTCTCTAATACTTTTAGTTTAATTTAGTGGATTCTTTTAAAATTTTCCCAATGCACATGGTAACTGATTTCCTGCTTGTTAACCTACAAGAAGATTTCCTGCTGTGGGGTCTGAACGTTGTTATACAAGCTAATACCTGAAGTTATGTTTTATTAACTACAAAAGTTTGGGGTTTTTTTAATTCTTCTCTTTATTCTAGCTCTCAATGTTCCATGCAAACTGTAGCTAAAAATCGCCAGGGGAGAGGAAAATTAAGATTTGAATAATTGGTGAGAACTGCATGTTTTAGCTATTGTGATATCCTCAGCTTTTGCTGTCCTCTCAGCGAGCAAATGAGTTAGCTGCTGAGCTGTTAAAAGTCCTGTAGAGAAAATTACAACGTGAAAATACAATCAGAACTTGCAGTTTTTCTGTCCCACAGGCTCATCCAGGTTTTTTTGCTGCCAAAAGGAAACAACTGCTGCTCCCAGGTGCAATGACAGGGTCGCTTGCTCAGCTGCGCTGACGCCTCAAGTAAATCTCTTGAACTTGCAGAATTTCATTTGAGGGTATAGTTATGAATTCAACCCCAGGAGAGTTCCCAGAGACCCTCGTGGAGGTGGTGAAGGGCTCTGTAGGCTGTTCCAATTCTTAGGGAGTTCTGTGAAGTAAATGGGACACATGCACACATTGTGGATATAGGGAGAGGCTGTGTTTTCACTGTATGAGCAGAAATGTGCACCTGGTTGTCTGATGAAGAACAGGCTCTGGAGATGGAAAATATAGTGACAGATTAAGTGCCCTGGCACTGTGCTTCTCATCGATGGACTGCGCATTCCTGCAGCACCCCTCAGGTTAGAGGACTGGGAAGCCACCTGAAAATGAGTAGTGCTTGTTCTACTTGGGAACATCACCTCTTTGCTTTTCATTTCCCAAGTGACATGTGAAAGTTGGGAAGGCTTTACACTTACAAAATTATTTTGTCTCTCTCAAAAAAAATCAGGATTTCTTTTTCCACCTGTGTAGATATCAGGATAAGCAATTCAGGCCTGCAGTTTTGAGGGTCTCCATCATTTTTCATGCCAAGTTTTGCTTCCACCTGGAGTGCTTCACGGTTGTTTCTTGGATCTACAAGCAGCAGATCACAGCACCATAATCTGTAGCTGAAGTCTCGGCTGTTAACATTACATAATCTTTTGTAACAGCTGCAGTGATTTGGCTAATTTTGTTACTGATATTAAAATTGCAATGCAATTTATTTGCTAAAACATGTAATTTGCATTTTTTTTTATTGTTTTCATACATGGGCACTGTACTTACAGTGAGCATTGTTGTGACTCTTCCGGCGAAGGCTGATGTCTTCCCTGAGCTACAGCAGCAGCTGCAAAGCGAGGTGTTAAGGAAAATCTTGGTTATGAAAAGCAACTTCAAGTATGTTATGGAACAGATGAACATTTCCACGTCATTATCCGGTTAAAACTAGATGTGAAAGCTGCTTTTATTTAAACAGGCATTTTTCAGATCCCACAAACACACCTGTGACAAATGTAATGCTGCATAATTGCTGTGTCCTGACTATACATAGGCACATACCAGGCCAGTTCACACCTACTTGACTCTAGAAGAAGACTCTTGCATGCCAGCAGGCAGGCAAGGATGAGCTCTAGCAGGTCACCAGTTCCAGGCGAGTAGGCAAATAATGGCACTTCACATCTGTGGTTGCAGACCAACACAGAAGCTAGCGAGAACTGTCTTTCCTTCTTGTAGGAGACAAGAAAGTGTGTTGTGAGGGGCTGATTAAGAAGAAGCTGTTTTCACTTCTGTGCCTTGATACAGTTATTGAGATGAGTTCCCCTCAATGTTATTTATTTGAATGTCAATGCATGTGGCAAAAAGTAGCACTATGAGTGTCAAAAATCATGACCTTTTCCTGTGTTCCTCACCTAATTTAAATCTTTAGAAGTCAGTGGAAATACACTAAGGCAGGGTCTGGTGGTACTCTGCTGTACCTGAAAAATGCTTTAATGTAGTAACTGGCAGAGCAGTTAATCTGTGGTGATCTACGTCCTTGCCCTGACCAAGGTCAGAACAAATTGTTACAGTGAAACTGGGAAGCTGACCATGAGCTATGCAATCTTGTCCTAAGGAAGTTCCTCAGTTTCTCTGCACATTAGTGCTCGGTATACCTGAACTGCGAAGATTTATGTCTCTACTTTTTTACTTCCTAAAGGATGCTAAACAGGTGCTTTAAGGTCTGTCTGTGGTAACTTCTGCTCAGAAGAGGTTTGGATTTTAACTGTTTTGAATACATGAACCAAACTGTAAATTTTACCCTGGCAAAGGGGAAGATCAGACGCAGGAGGTATCCTGTTGTGCCAGCCAGACAGAATGAACCATTTGCAATTTAGCTGCTTGCCAGCCTCATGCCTGTGAGCTGCAGCTGATCATGCAGCTTATCTTTTGCAGTTTTTCTAATCTTAAATACCCCTTTTGGTTTCTTTTTTAGCTGAAACAAAGATCTGCTTCAAGTACTACCATGGCGTGAGTGGGGCGCTACGAGCCACTACTCCAAGTGTCACAGTGAAAAACAACGCAGCTCCTGTAAGTTATGGTGACGTTTTATTTTCCATGTATGTTCTGTTGTCATTGTGCTATGCCTTGCTTTCCCTGCCTGCTTTTTATACCTCTCTATCAAAACTGAACATAATATTTGCTCTCCATTTTGTTGTGGTACAGAGAAATGGGCAGTCTTTCCGTGAAGATGTGGGTTTGTATGCCAAGAGAATGTAGATTCAGCTCTGAATCTGTCACAGAAAACCTCTTTGATTTGGGGCAAGTCCCACATCCTAGCTGTATCCTCTTGTGTAAAGCTGTCTTCTCTCTGCTGGGTGCTGTGAGATTTGGGTGATTCACCTAGAGGATTTGGGATCCTTGGGCAGTCAATACAGTAAGAGTCCAGAAAAGGAAATTATTTTCCTCTTTCAAGGTGCTTTTTTTAAAATGAGCATTTTCACAGCAGTGCCTCTGAGTTCCAGGAACAAGCACACTGTGACATGCTCTCATCAGTGGTAAGAAGTAGGCACTCAGCACCTGATCTATCAAAGGACCGAACATCATTTTTGACTGATTGAGGCTTCACTGGGAGCAGTTTTGATTTGCTAGAGCCTTGCAAAGCTTTGTGGCTTAGATAGCTCTAAAAAGCTATATATCTTGTCTGGTATTGGGAAATTTTATCACCCTGGGAGTGAAATATCTTTTAGAAGCCCACACAGAGATGACCTCCAAAGCTTGTCTGGCCTTGCTGACAGTGTTTCACTGCCTGCCAGGCTTGGCAGAGACCTGCATGAACTGAAGAGTTGTATTCCAACTGGCATAATAAAAGGACAAGTTCAGATAATGTTTAGTCTGAAGATGGATTCAGAAAAGAACAGGAAAGAACTATCTTACCTGTGGGTGTATGTAGGTTTCAGTGGATATCACTGAAGCTTAATTTTTTAGGGTTTTTTTGGGTGTAATTTGTTTTTGTTGCCTTTTTTGTTGTTTCTTTTTTTGGTGTGGGTCTTTGATTGTTTTTTTTTCCCAGTCCCAAGTTAATATTTCTAGAAAGGCTGAAAAGCCTCCCATGCTGTGTGTTGGCTGTATGTGATTCCACCAGAGCCAGAAAGGATTAATTTTTTCACCCTTGAGCCATGAAAAGACTTTTGGTGGTTTCTCTTGGCCTTCTTTTTGATGCACAGTATAGCTGCAAACTAGATGCTGGGTAGGGACTGCTGGCACGTACTTTAGGAATAAAAGGTATTCATGTCTCGTTGCACCATTCTGATGTGCTCATGGTGAAGCTGTTCATTAGTTTTAGAGCCTGGAGAGTTTCCTTCAGCTGTCTTCAGAAGAACATTAGGATGTGGCCTTGGATATCTTCATTGTGAGGGATGCTGAAAAGTTCTTTTTAGCCTGTAGCAAGTCACATCTTGTTGCCCCAGGACTTGTTGCTGATTTCCCAGTTGTTACAATTTGGTGGGATAATCTCTGTCTTCTCTGAAAGGTAAGCCAGCCAACCAAGCCAATAAATACCAGTAGGCTGAGAGATTAGAATTTTTTTTTCCATTATTCCCATCCGTGTCTTAGACCTGAGTTGAAACCAATTATACAAATTTTTCAGGTCTAGTACGGAAGGGTTACTCTTTCATTATTAGATCAGCAGTATGTGTGAAATTAGTAGAAGAATGTCTGAGGTTCTGTGCCTTTGTACTATGCAAATAGGTAATGTCTCCAGGTTCTTCAGCTCAGACCTTTACATACATATTTATGAGGAAATAAAAGAGCTGTTCACTTTCAGCTAAGGCAGGACTTCTGTTTAAAAGAAAATCCTCTTCATGCAGTGCTCGTGGTCATCATAGAAATCAGATGAGAACTGCCTATTGTGACCTTTAGTTGAGTATACTATACATGACTGAAAACCAAAGTATGATTAAATATGGTATCAGATAATGGTTCTCTCTTTGAGGGCCAAACCAGTGTCCTTGGAAATAGCAGTCTTTTTCTGTAATCTTCTCATTTTTCCTGCCTTTCTGGGTTTCAAAATAGCTTATGTGGGTTTTTTGCAGACCTGAGAGGCCAGCAGTGTTTCAGCATGTTTTTTGCCTGTTTTCTTCTTCCTTGTTTTGCTACATTACTTAGTTCGTGCATTGTAAGGCAAATGCTAAGTGAAGACAACAAAAGCAGTGGAATGGCAGCAAAGGTTATGCAATATGAACTTCGATGGACACTTCTGTATGAGTACAAAACAGGGGAAAAAGTGCTATAGATTTGAAAACTACTTCCGAGTTTAGAGAAAAATACTGGCTGATTCTTGCCTGTATGAAGGCTTTCAGCTAAAATCCTCCAGATTCTCATCCCAGCTGACACCATTAGATGACTATTTCGATCTGGCTCTCTGCACTACATGTCCAACCTTTATTACTAAAGTATTTGAATTTTTCACAGCATCCTGTACCATTGACAAGTGGTGTTACTCCCACTGCATAGGTGGGGAAGAGGATAACAAGGGATCTGCCTGGCCCTACTCTTTTCTTGGTTCTTGTGGGCCTCTGCACTGGCTGCTGCTCGGGGTTGGATATTACCATGCAAAGTGCAGACACTATCTCTAGAACTGCAAACACTCACCCTTTGACTGTGATTTCACTATTTTGCGCAATCAGTTAAGGGCCATGACAGTCTAGCACCATGCCTGTTGCTCATCTGAGGTCCCTGACACTTCTTACCCTAGTGAGACATGACACACGGGGCCCTTCTTGATGGAAGGGAATGCATCAAATTCTGCCGTTGTTTTCATCGCTCCAGTGGTTCGGAGCACTGCCCCAGAGTGCCAGGCATGATGTTTCTTTACAGTACCAACAAAAGCTGTGGTCTTCCAACTGCCCGGGTGCAGAGAGAGGCTCTGCCGCTCAGAGGAAGCTTTCTTCAGATCCTAGGACAGCTTCCTGCACATCCTTTCTGCTGAAAGAAGTGACCCTGTGGTCCATACTTAGAAATTTACCCTCTATTGCAGCCAGTAGGAGTTTCAGCAGTGTCCAATGGACCTAAGTGTGTTAGAAAAACAAGCTTTACAGAAAGATAACCTCATTAAGGACCCTACTGTGAGTGTAGAGGCTGAAGTTTTTTCAAACCAAAGAGAGTTTTGCCATTGTAGTGGCCGTGTCAAAAATTCACTGACTCTTAGACTGTCAGTAGGAGGACAGAGGGAAGGAGGCTTTGTATTTTTGACACAAGAAAACTTTTTTGTTTGGCATGGCTTAGGAAAAAGATCCAGAGTTTGTGTCCTTTGAGAAGTAGCATTTGGGGACAGATGACCTTCTGGGGACAGTGTTTTTACTGCTAGCACTAACTCATCTGCAGCTGATGCCAGAGCCACCCAAGTGGGTTCTGTCCAAGCCTCCAAGCGCGTGGCAGCTTCTGCATCAGGGGCAGCAGCTGGCATATTGGCTGCTCGGTGTGCGTCCTGTCAACAAGTCTGAAAACACTGATAACCAGCAGTATCCTAACACTACCATTTAGAACAACAACCACAAAAAAACCCCTTCACTGTGTGTCTGACTGCAGTTTGCTGCAATTGAAAAGGGAAAAGAAGCTGGAAGCAGTCATGCTGGGGGCTGTAAGCGGTTGCCATTCTCGTTCATGCGCTGCTGAGACCGACTTTAACTGGCAGTTGAAAGGAATCCCGCTTCCAAAGGGGAAAACAAGCCACTGTGTAAGTTGGATGTCTTTGTATAGCACTGGTGGTGCTTTAGGCTGAGTAGCATCTCGCGTTTCTTGTCTTATGAATGTTCTGCTCCATTTGAGTTTATCTCCTTTTGCTGTAACCCAGTTATTAGAGCAGCCTTGCCTGCTGATTAGGATGCCCTGCAGTTCGTTTGTTGGCGAAAAGTCCTGTCACATTTTATTGCCTGTGAATCATCAAGCTTGAATATCTGGAAACGAAGGGCTGTGCACTTTGGCCAATTCCTATGTGGCAAGAGCTTAAATGTGAATTTGGGGCATCAGATAGGCCTGGGGGTAATGACAGTAAAAAACAGCACCTGCAATTCTGGAAAAAAAGAAAAGGAACATCCTGGCTGGCTCCTTTTTTTCTGGACTAGTGGAAAGCAGTGTTGCTCATGCACAGGAATTTATACACTAAAGCATAAATATTACTATGGTATGGATGAGCAGACAGTTTTCTTGGTAGAAAAGAACATTTTTACAACATCTGGAATGTTCCTGTATTTGTTACTCTTCATTTATTCATAATATTGTCACCACTGATTCAACTTTACATCAGACACTCTTGTAGGAAGAAATACAGGTTGCAGCAATTAATTCTAGCAATAGGGAAGTGTTATCTTCTTAATATAAAAATTAGTTAACCTGAACATGGTTTTCTTTCAGTAAAATAAAGCTAGCATGAGAACAACATGCAGAAGAAAGAAGAACAGCATTTTTCCCTAAGAGTTTATAGCCTAAAAAGATAAATTGGATACATCACAATTAAAAGGCAGTAAGTGGAGAATCAATGCTTTAGCCTCAGGACAAATATCTTCACTAAATTGGGAGCATTCACTCACTGTGTATTAAATGCAAAGAACCTCAGCTGATTGAACCTCTGGGGCTTTCATGGCACTGTTTCTTGTTGCAGTGGAATCCACTGCCAGAGTTTCTGTGTCAAAGATCATGATGGGGCTCGTCAGACACAATTAGCATTGTGGGAAAAGCTGTGTAAATTGGAGCCGATTATTGAAAGAGACCTTCTCTATCTTGAGTTTGTGTGGAAGTGCTACCTCAGCTGGGTTTCCCACAGCAGGAATTACTGCTTGATAAGCTGCTGCCATTTGGTGGTGACTGATCGTTCCTGAGGACGTCCTGCTGTAAATATTTGCATTACGTCCTGTCACGTCAGAGCGTGGGCTGCCAGGGAGTGTTTGATAATGAAGGATTCTGCTTTGTTTCCATGTATGTGCTGCAAGACAGGATTTTATGACAGTGTGCGTGTACAAGCAGCTGTATCTCTCTTTCTGTTGGAAGGCTGGATTTTAAAATCTCACCTGTGTCTTCTTTTTCACTTCATGTCTGATTCTGTGATAAGTGAGTTTTAAAACTGTCATTATTTCTAGGACATTGGTATGGAACAAATGTAACAGTCTGATTTTGAGGGTGTAGGTATAATTATACTTCAACAAACAGCAAATAAAGAGGGAACAGAACTAGTGGCCTCTGCACTGTTCAGCAATTGAAGTTAAAAAAAAAGTTTATGGAAAACACAACATCACGCTGCTGCAATTAATCACAGCAAAGAATGCAAGCCAGGTACATCTTTAACAAGTGTAAGTGTTGTACCTTGAAAAGTTCAGCATTTCCAGGGTGGGAAGCAGCACTTCTCTGGAAACTATGGGTATGTTTAGGTGACAGAGTATTTGTCAAAAGTGAGCAAGAAAATCCCAATTCCTTATCTTGAGCTGAGAAGTAGCCAGCTCCCCCAGCTGCAGCTGCTTTCCAATACAAGGCAAGGAGCAGCACTGTTAGTACCCCCAATATTCTATATGTCTCCCCCTCTTTCCTGCAAGGGGGATTAAGTCATTCAGAAATAGAAAAAAATTCAAGCCAAAATGAACAGGGGAAATAACTGGAAACATTCACTCAGCTGGAAGGAAGCAGTCAAATACAAAGTTCTCTCTGCCAGCATATGGTCCTTTTCCAGTGTAAAAGGGCACCTAGCACCTATCTGCTAAGAAACAATTGCTGAAAGAGAGTGGATTCCCTGATTAACCATTTGAGATAAATAATTCTGAAAAAAGTAGCTGATCCATAAACTGTGGAAGGAAAGTGACTTGTGTGGGTTTCTCATCTATCAGAAGTACCTGCACATTTTGGGTTTCCCCTGATGCAGGATTCCTTTCAAAACAGCAGCAGTGCTGTCCAGATCCTGCCTGCCTTGTGTGCTCATACATTGCCACTAGTGTAGGCTAACATCATGAAGTAGTATAACATGAAGACACGAGTCTTTGAATTTAAATAAATTATTAGACTGACTGGGGAGTTGCTTTAGCATTTGAACAGACGGTTCTGTATGTCCTTGGTTTTCCATAGGCATTTCAGGAGCAATTTTATCATTGTGTGCAAAAGAACTTTATGGTGTCTGGAGTTAGGAAGGTGTCACAGCTCACAGAAGCTGATCAGAGAAGTTTAGTAGTACCTCTTGGAAGGGAATTGACAAAGATTTTATGTGCATAGGGAACACCAGCACTTTCATGTTACACAGTTCTGTCTGCACTCACTGTATACTTGCTTTGAAATGTTCTAGAGAATGGATACACCAGCCATTTCAGCAGCTACAGCTAACATGCATTCAGAGGGAAGGGGAGGTTTCCTGGCAGGATGTGACCCCACTAGCTATATAATATAAGGCAATGGTTTCTGATATCAGAACAACCCTCAGGATGCTTCTTACATCTGAAAAATGTCTTTTTTTTTTTTTCACTTCCTTGTTGTTTCATTATAAACCCACAGTAGTGTTTTACAGCCTGATTTGGTCATACCCAGTTCATGTTCAAGCGTACTTACTCCCATGAGCAGCCTCTTAATACTTGCACAGTGGAGCCCTTAGTTCAGTGTAATTACATTTTTGGTTATGCTTTTCTATATCCTAATTATCACTGATTCAAAGAATTTGAAGGTTAATGACACGTCCAAATTAATTCTTATTGCCACCTCAGTAACACAGGCTCTTTTTCAGTATCCAGTTATATAAAGACTATTGTATTTACACTGCAATTACCCTGTCATGTAGCGAGCACTTCATTTATATGAATTAGTGGAGTTGGAAAGCGTAACCAGGATGTAATTGGTCCTCTGACTGCAGTGTAACGAGAGTCACTGTGTTATAAATAATAACCTTTTCCTTCCTTTTATTTTCCCTACTCTCATTTTAAATAGGGATGGTTGAGATTTTCTTTAAATATTAAGAAAACTTATTTGTAATGAAGGTCTCTTCTGAGTGCAGTCCAATAATGCTTGCTTTTACAGTTCTGGTTCAGTAAAGGTCAGGTGGAGCATGTGTTGAAACCCCACTGACTTTACTGGAAATGTTTAATTATTTTCCTTCAAATTGGCAATATCTTTCAAAACAGAATAGAACTGGCAAGTAGTGTCACTTGCATTTTCATCATGACAGATTTCAATATGTCAGTGGCTAAAGTAAGAAATTATCCAGGTCCATGCTCCTAGTGGCTTTTTTCTCTATCTTGTTATCGACTTTTCAGCTTGGTGTTGTTGAAACTCCTATTACCACTCATTCATAGATTCACACCCCTTTTGAGAGGTAAATGTTCATAATTTATTATCTAACAAGCATAAATTGAGCAAGGGAGGTACAAACAATCTTCTGTGAACACTGATTTCCTGAGCAGCAGCCCATAACTCCTAACATGTAGGTATATGCGTTTTTATTGTTCCACCTCAGGAGGAATGTCTCTGCTTTCTAGCACACAGCTGTTTGCATATTTAAATGTTATTTAATTTTGCAGTCTTCGTAATTTCCTGATCTATCCATATGAAAGACAAGTTATTGGATCATCTTAATGGAGTTTCAAATACAAGTAGCTAAATTTAGTCTTGGCATCAAAAATCAAAATGGATCAGAAAAAACTTCATGAAAGAAATGCTCCCAAAATACTTCTCAGTGTTTTTTCTGCCCAAGTCCACATGCAGATCCCAGATCTTCAAGGAGTGCACATCTAGGAGAAAAGAAGAGCCTCTTGCATGGTGCGTGTGGGATAAGGGGCAGCAGGTGAGCAGGGGTCAGTGCTGCACTTCTCTGGAATGCAGTGCTTGTCACCAAGGAGGTGCTGGCTGTGCTGCCTGGGAGCATCCAGCATGGACTGCTGTGTCAAGCAGCATCTCTGCACATACTGTTGCTGCCTTGACAGCCCTTTTACATCCTGTGGTGAATTCAGGTAGTATCTGAGAGCATGAAAGAACTAGGCCTATATATCAAATGTATCCCTGGAAGAGTACCAGGTGCTTGAAGCAGGGAAAGGCTGTGTACCTGTACAGGCAGGTGTCCCGCTCAGTGCACTGAAGAGTGGAATGATCTGAAGTGGAGGTTGTGGAGGTCCTGACACTGTCATCTTTAGTCCTCTTTTACTACTGCAGGCTTGCTTAAATTCCTCGTAGTTTCACACTCGATGCACTGCTGTAGGCATAGCTGCAGTAGATTTAAATGGGAAAGAGGTGACATAAAGAGGAAAAAGGTGGCATCTTTTAAATTATTAAATAAAATAATTCTGTAAGTGTTCATTCATCAGACTTCTTCCTGTTGTGGTAGTCCAAATGTGCAGTTCTGCAGATTTAAAGCAGAGTAGGAAAGAACAAAAACAAGGGTTAATGCTATCATTTGCAGATTCCATTAAATTGTTGTCCACTTCTTGCCTTTTCATAGACTGTAATTAAGCAGCACTAATTGTGGAGCTGCTGAGCCATCCCTAAGTACCACTGCCCACAGCCCAGTCCTCACTTTGCAGGTCAGTTGCACCAATTTTGGGCTTCTCCCTGTTGCCCTAATTTCTTGGTATGCGTTGTTTCAAAGAAAAGACTTGGGTCAAATTTAACCTTACTGGTCATCTAATCCTGCATGAACTTCTAAGTGTAGATTTAGAATTATTTAATTAGTAGACTTGCAATACAGCACAGAATTGGAGTGAAGAAATAAAAAGTATGACAGATGGGAACTGGAGTGATTTTATTTCAGCAACACCAAGAAGACCATTACACAAGCCATTTATTTGTTAATGGGTTCAATAAGAGCCTGGTATTTCCCAGCCACTTGCTTTTGGAATGTTTCTTGTTATGGTCACATAATAGCCATAGTAATATCTGCACATCATATTGCTCCCTTCTGTGGTTTAGTAAATTATGGAGAGATCAGCAACTGTTCAGCACACTGCCCTGGTATAATTATACTTGCTTTGGCCTTTTACATGCTTAGATACTCTCTCCTGCATCTGGTCAGATTAAAGAAAAACAGTACAGTTCCTCACATTACACAGTGGGTCTGAGGGCAGATATTTTAGTTTTTGAAGGGGGAAGGAAAGAAGGATTTAGACCTATGGAGTACTTCAGAGTTGAATGTGATAGAGTGCTGGTGGAGGAACGAAGCACCTCCTGCTTCCTCCCTTCTAGGAGTTACTTGCTGTGATTGGGCATTAACCTGATTGTGGGTAAGCACCACATAAACTACCAGGGGTAGTTTAGACTACATGACACATCTTTGCAATGTGTTTCATTTCAGAAGTTACAAAAATATTTCTTTTGATGTTGCTTAACAAAATAGATTATTTCTACCCTTTCTCCCTGCATTTGCCAGTTTGATTTGTTATTGTTAATTTTGTACACATTGATTTAAATCTCACTGGACGCACTAGAGGCCTGCTAATGAATTAAAGAGAACATTGTGTTCTACCATTTTTCATGTGTGTTTGACTATTATTTAGTGAAAGCACTATTTATACTTGGCACAATCTTAATTTTAAAAAAAATCCACTTTTCACTCAGAAAAAAAAAGGAACAGAATGTTGCCAGGGTGAATCCAATATCCAGCTGGTCCAACACCAGAGACCATGGAAGCTGTAAGAGTCCTACATGGGCATGAAATCCTCTAGGTCAAATTTGGTATGTCTGCAGTACTACCTGATGGGGTATAAAGAGGTAAAGACCAGGGTTTTGTGTTCTGTGTTCCATTTTCTTTCTAGGACTGCTTATCGACATCATGACTTGCCCTAATGTTTTCACTAGCTGTCCTTTCCTGCTGTGCATTGGACCTGCATCGAGAGGCAGCTGTTGGAAAAGCTTGTGTCCCTGTTGTAAGTGCGAGGCTTGATGACTGCAAGTCATTGCAGCAGGAAAATAATTTTAAGCTTGTCAGTTGTAAGCTTTCTGTGTCCCCACAGGGTCAAAATTTTCCCTTTATTTAGGCTTTGCAAGTAAAAAACCCACCTTTGCTTTCTTCAGTTTTTGCATTTACCTTTGTTCAATTTTGTTGTCTTCTTCCATGTTCCAGGATTAGCAAACATGGAGATAAGAAGCTTTGTTGATCTCTTCCATCTCTGTATCAGTTAGCACTGCTTACAGCTTTAGCATATTTCCTTTTACTGAAGTTCTTCTAAGGTACTTTAAAAGCATGTGTGCCAGGTGACACATGATTCTGATCTGCATCTTCTCTTGCACAGTTTTTAAAACAAAATTAAATTCTTGTTGAAGGCATAAACAGACATTTTCAGAATCTCTTATAATCTCTGCTACTCATGAGTTGAAGATCTTTGTGTGTTTATATAGAAATATGGGGAGAAGACATTCTGAGTGTGGATAACAATCTCATGATTTTGTGTAGAAGTCATTTCCAGTCATATTTTTGGGAGGATATTGTCCTTTCATCAAGACAGGAAGCCTGTGTTCTGGTTATCATTAAAATCATGCTGACACTCTTTCGAGACTGTCTGACTTAATGTATGAAATCTAATTGTTCAGATTCTAATTTCTTAATGATGACCCATCTTTAGTACCTGCAATTTCAAGCTAATTTTGCCTTTTTAAAATGTCTTGTTCACCTTTGTTATATAGCACTGCTGTTGGTCATTTTATATTTCACCTCAGATGTGGGTGGCAGTGTTTTACTTCCTGGGTATGTGCTAAGAATTAATGTTTTCCAAAAGGGTTACAAATTCTCAAACAAAAGTTGTTATCATAGACTTTAATCTGCTATTAATTCCTATTAGTTGATGAGACAAAACAGAAGACTTAATAGTAAGTATTAGCTATGCTGAAAAGTACAGTGGTCAGGTTTCTGACTGACATGTCCATTCAGGAAAATTGGCATACTGAGCTGTGCTGATTAGTTTAGAACAAAGAAGAAATTACTCATGTTGAAGAAGGAAGGCAAATATTAGCTGAGAGACAGCTGTTTGTGTGGATAAGCCTTCTTAAGATGTTGAATAAATTTTAAAAGGTGTTCAGGGAAAAACATGAACTCACTGCTTATCCGAAGCAATGAATAAAGTCCCGAATGGCTCTTTAAGAGCTTGCAATGAATGAGGCAAAATAAGTAGAGGGAGCTGGGACAGTGAAAGCACTTGTTTTGTAAAATTCTTATGATACTTCTGTAACAATACAAAAACATGGAAAACATGGTAAATACAGCAGATTTACTGTCTTACAGTTTTATTTTTAAAATATCTGTGATGTTTGTAAAACAGGATGTCAGAAGCTCATCTTATTTCATGAAGATGGTATTTTATTTAACAGTATCTACTGCTGTGTCTCAAACACACTGCCAAGTGAAAAGGGAAGAGGAAGGCTAATCTGCAGAGAGAGATGATAACAAAGGTGTGGCTATGGGTTTTAAATCTTGGTGTACATTATGGTAACGTGAAAGCCAGATCCACTGAAGTAATAGAGATCTTTCTGCCTATTCAGTTGGTCTTTCTCTCAAAGCCTGGGTGAACTACTGCACAAATATAGGCTAAATGCAAGGTTTTTTTCATTGTATTTCTTTGCGTGGCTTTTTTAAATTGCTTACTGCTATAAGGCATGTCACTGTGGACAGCTGCTTTGGAGTACAATGCAAAGTTCAGTTAAATTGGTTTTGGTGGTTGTTTTGGTTGTGGTTTTTTGTTTGTATTCTTTCAGAAAAGAGCATGGTGACTTAGCTGTGGTTTCTGTCTGAGGTCTCCTAATGCACTGACCAAGCTGCCCCATGCTCTGTGTTTCAGTCACAGCTGTAGCCAGCAGGTTTTCAGATGGGAGGGAAATGTTTAGGTCACAGAGATGAGAAATGAGCTAAACATGTAAGTGGTGAATTTGCTGTGCAAAGGCAAAGTACAATTTTACAAAGCTTTGATGCTTGGTTGACAATACTGATAAATTTTTGGGTAGGTGTACAGATTATAAAGTCTCTGAACAACCCACAAATGTAACACAGATTTTAGTGGAATTGCATATTCCTAAGATAAAGGATGCTGTGTTGCCTGTGGCCAGCTGGAGAGCTGGCACAGTGGGAGGAAAGCTGGGAGATAGATACAAGACCTCTTCTTGTATCTGTATCTCATATGTATCTTGTACCTACATACAAGCCAAGGTATGAACTTAAGCTGACATTGGAAGTTGTGTGCCAGTCTCTCACTCAGCAATTTTCAGCAAATTTCAGCAGCTGTCATTTACCAACATGCCTGTTTTCAAGCACTACATGGATTTCTTTAGATCAGAGCAGCAGCCAGACAAACAGCCAGACATGCAGAGGGAAAGAAGGAGTTCATAAAATTTGTTGAAGCCAGATCTGTAGCCTGTACTGCACCTTGTCTGTGAGTAACTCTGCAGTGAAGTTTTGTATGTACTACAGCTGATAGACATGAGCAGTTTAGTCCTGATTGGATTTTCAGTAACCAAGGACTTTCCAGCAGCCAGTGTAATGGAGTAAAATAACTTGATTTTCTTGAAATATCTTTCTTTTGTTTTCTTGTCTGCTTTTCTTAGTCCTTGAAAGAAGAGGGGCTGGGAGAAAGTTCTGGGGAGAGAAGAACATTATTGTAGTTTTACAATGCATAATCATTTATAGAAATAGCCAGTCGTCAAGATCTCTTCTGAAATAACTCATACCCTCAGATAACCTAAAATCAGCAGGCATGACTGAAGAAATGACTATGAGGTAAAGATGCACATACTTATAACTGGTGGATTTGTAGGTAATTTTGAATGTTTGTGGAATAACTTGGAGATTGTTTCAGTAGAAATACTGTAAGTAGGTGATGGGAGGAGCAGGTGGTGACTGAAAGCTTGAAGGTTTTTCAACATCCCAACAGACACCAGCGCCTGCAGGTATTTGCCCTGTGAGTTTAGTGTGCGTGGATGTCCATGTGCACATGCATGCAAGCCCTATTATGAGCATGCCATCCTTTGTTTTATCTGTATGTTGAGTATATCTTGGATTGCCTGTATTTAATTTCACAAAATCTGTGTGATCCAAAAACACATAATGTTGCATTGGGAAAAAGTTATGATGGGAGACAGCTAAAAAAAGAAAGATGCATTAAAATTTATATATCAAGAGGCAGACTTTATGCTTCACAGTTATCTTTTAGGTTTGCATTTCCTGATTTCTTGGAGCTTGACAGGATAATCATGTTCCCTTAATATAGTTTTGTTGATGGAATAAAGTTATATGGTATTACATACTTTCCTAAAACATTTTTTCATATAACTATTACTTGGACCTCTTTTGGTCTCAGGCTTTATTAAAAGTGGGGAAATAGATGTAGGTCAGTATGTTATATATCGGCAGATGTGCATAAGAATATTTCTTTAATAGAACTGTAAACAATTTGTTCATTTTTAATCCTTTAATCTCTTGAGAAACATTTTTCCATTTCAATTAAATATTTTTTTCCCTGGCTGGCTAGCTGGCTTCTCAGGCAAGCTTGTTTCCATCTGTACTGAGAGCATGCAGCACCTCCCTACTCAATATCTCCACTTTAAAAGGAGACCTAAATTCTTACATCTGTAAAGTCTGATGGAAAGCAAATAAATTTTTCTTATACACTTCCCTTTTTAACTGAACCAGTCTGATTTTTATTTACATATAAGCTTTTGCCCTTATGCCTGTGTGGTAGGACTTCACGGTGAACCTAAGTTTAAACCACATTAATTAGACCACATGTTGATATTCTTAGCAAAGGACCACCAGCACTGCTCATAATCCCTAACTAACTGTGGGTAATTGTTAAACTCCAGTTCACAAAATGCATAATGGACTGTATCTCAGGTACCAACACATTTGTGGCTTTTGACTGGCAGACTGCAACTGTACTAGGACTGTGTTTCCTGAGGTGAAATGTTTAAGGGCAGCCAAGTGCTGTTACCATACAACTGATTCAGCTATATGGGAATATTTAAAACATAATATCAGAAAAGTCTGGAGGTGCCACTGTTGTCGGGAAACCCTGGTTTTTAAAGCTGCCTATTTATTTCTCTCCTTTTTCCCCAAAGAATCTCGCTTACCTTTGTAATAGGCAAGTTTGAAAGCTGCTGCTGTCAGGTTGGAGTTCTAAGAAAGCTGTAGTGATCACTGTTGAGGTATTAGGATTTTTATGGTGTTTGGCTTGGGTGCTTTGAGATGTATCTGAAAGGGATGAAAGGAATTTTTTTTAGGATGTAAAGATCTGGAATTTTTAAAATTAATTTCTTGCTTTCCTTATAGAATCCTTCACTGCTTTTTCCTTTGTTTTCCACTTTTATTCTATAGACCCTTGCCTTTTTTCCTCTTTTCTGGTTCCACTTTTTCCTTTTCTAGTATATTTCTTTCACCTTTTTTTTTTTTTTGGCTTCTTCCTTTGAAGGCTTTGAAGAGCTTCTGGATTAGGAGAAGTCTAGCCTGCCTGAAAAGCATGCTGAGCTCTGACCACAACCAGTCTTTAGGACTACTTGGCTGCCTCTCAGACAGGTGGCTGATAACTGTGTGAGCCTCACAGTGCGGTGGTCAGAGCTGGCAGGAGCATCCAGGCACATGAGACATCTCCTTTGCCCTGGGGCTGAGCTGTGGCTATGTCAGGCTTAGCTTGCAGGTCTGCTCTAGTTAATGATTCCTGTGAAGTGACAGCACTCCTGCATTTAGTTTACACCATTTCCCCCTCCTATTGTATTTAATGACTTTATGTTCAGAAGCCTTGCATCCAGTATACATCAGGCCAAATCCTTCACAAGGCTTTTGGTGGTGACCAAATTACTGTAATTAATTCATCTGTTACTGGAGATCAGATTTTGTAAAATCTGCTTCTCCCCAGAAGTCGTTGCCATAGCTCAGGTTTGCTGCAGAGCCCTGCCACGGTCATTTTCAGGATGAGTCTGGCCTTTGTTTTCTTCATCCTTCAGACTGGACTTTACATACAAGGAGTGGCAATAGAGCTGGATTGATTTATTCATTCTTAAGGGAAGTCTTATGTGGAATGTTACTGATGCCTTTAACTGCCTTTTGGGATGTTGTAGGGAAGGAGGCAGACTCTACTTACAGCTCAGCAGGTCATAGACACAAGTTGCAACAAGAGACATTGTGGTAAGGCTTCAGGAATCTTTTTTCTCAAGACAGTAGTCAAACATTGGAATGGATTGCCCAGAGTGCTTATGGGATCTCCATCCTTGGAGATTCTAAGAACTGAACTGGACAGGGCCCTGAGTACCTGCTCTAAGTTTGACCTGTTTTGACTGAAGGGTCAGGTGATCTCTTCAGGAGATCTCTTCCAACATGGTTTATTCTATGGCAATTTGATTACAATCAGTATTCCCACAAGCCCACTTCACTGGAGAAGGCTGTTGACTTTTTAAAGCCTGCTGTTCTAGAAAGCAGCAACCTAAGAAAAACAAAACATCAAGTGCTGTAGACAGCAGAAGCCAGTTGGAAAACAAAGGCTATTTTTAAATATAAAATATTAAAATAAAACTACCACAAAACCAGGCAAATAGCAAAACAAGCAAACAAAAAAACCCCAAACCCATGGGTTTACTAAGGTGAGATAAGCAGTTTCTGCTGAGTCTAAGGGATCTGCTAAAAGGAGAAAAACACTCAGTGTGAATGAGGCTGCTTTAACTTAGGGACTGTAAATACTGTAAAAGGAGATTTTTTTTTTTTTCTTCTCAGCTTTGTCCTTTCTGTGGCATCATAACTAAAAAAAATGCTCTGTGTAGTGAAATGTTTTATTAGGAATTCAGCAAGTTCGAGGGACATTTGAAGTAGCACAGCTATTTCTCCACTTTTAAATTCAGCCTGTAAATCTACAGTCGCCTCATTTCTGCCCAAAGTAGGACCCAAGGTTGAAAGCAAAGTGTCTGTAACTCACTTCTGGAGTATTCATAATTGAACTGGTATTTGAGGCATTCATTTAGAAGAATGGGCATTGTTTGCTGCCTAGCTGCTGCTTTTATGGTGCAAAGGGTCATTGACTCGGTTCCCTTGTCCACACGATTTGACAGCATGACTAATGCTCTGAGCCCTTCTTCCAACACAGCTTAGCTGAAAGATAGGTCTCTCTCCCTCACGTGTCAGCATTACTCATCTCTGCACTCATCCCATCCAAACTATGTTACAAGAGTGGGAGTTTCTGAAGTTGTCTAATAGTTCCCTACCTTCCAAGGACATCTTGAATGTGTCAGTGTTTTCACTATATTTGCCCTATGTTTTGGTGACTGGTCATTTCTAGGCAGAGAGAAATGGTGTTGGCAGCAATCTTTTAATTCTCCATACAAACAAAGTGTTTTCATGAAAAGTTTGAATTTGAAGTTTATGGGGCAACTTTTATGCAAAATTACATGATCCAATCAGTCTCCAATGGGCCTCTTCATCTGTCAGTGGTAAACCTCCCAGTTATTTCAGTGGCTTGCAGGATATTGCTTAGTTGCTCCAGAGAGGATAATATTTACAAGCAGTTCTTGCTGTCCGGAGTGCTTAAGCACATTAATACTCTACGTATGGACCTGTCAGGTTTCCAGAGCCAATCCTCTTCTACATTAGGCAGCTCCCTGGTGTAAATCTGGTCATAACCTCAGATTTTCGTTTTTATTGGATGGTGGGAAGCACAAAACTGTTTAGCAACCACAAAAAGCCACCTTCCCTGCTAACTAAACCAGAGCTTGTTTTGAACATTGGGGCTGAAAAATACTGTCATGCCTTGGACCACTTACCTTGCTGAGAGACTTCTTAGGGCTCACAGGGTCATTGGTGTCAAATAGCATTCAGTCTCAGAAACAGGCTGGGGGCAGTTGGTGAGATACGCTGCGGAAAATGACCCTCCCAGAAGTTTGAGAGGCATAAGTAAAATATCTGCTGCTTAGATGTAGTCCAGCCATCAACCCAGAAACAGCAACCCAAAGCCTACCACATGCACGTGTGATTGTCTTTAAGTATCTGAAAATCTAAGACTTTATTTAAATTAAGTTTCAAAGAGTAATGGAAGATCAGAATCTCTAATCAAAGCTTTTCTTCTGCTGCCAAAGGATAACTGAGGTTTATTAGCCAGAGCTGTTGATACAATTAAAAAGCGGAATTAAAAAAATTTTTGGAAGAAAGATATTGGACTCTGTGGGAGATACTGATTTCTTGCCTCAGTCCTTGATTTTTGTTTTAATTGTGTTTGCTCCTAACATCCTTATTTGAGATTCTGGTTATGCTGAAAGAGCATTCTACACACACAGGATTGGTCAGGGAATATGAAATAGCTTCATGCCAATATGAAAACCTCCATATATTTGGTATGTACTCTCACTGGATGTCCTCTCATCATAGGCCTGTTGATAGTTGCCTTCTAGAGGACTTCACTGATGATACTAAGCAGCAGGGTTTTTTCCAGTGTTTTAGTCTGACTGCTACAGTTTGTTATCTAGAATCTGGTGAAAGAATTTGTTACATTTTCCATGGGGGGAAAATAAATTTACTCACTTCCTTGCTTCCTATTTAAGGGGTTTGAAGGACAAAAGTTTTGGAATTAAAAGCTTCTGTCTCCTGGGAATACATGAAATAAATACTGCTGCAGGATGGGGCAAAAGGTGTTTTCTGCAGAGAGAGGGCAATTGTCATACACCCACAAAAGGCAAATTCTCCACTTAATTAGGGAATGGCGTTGAGAAGGTGGTGTATTACAAAGCTGGAATGCTTCTGACAGTGGCACATGGGGAAGCCTCTGTGTGTGTGTGGTCACGGTCCTTCAGGGACGTGAGCTGGCGGCAGAGCACCCAGCAGGAGTTAGGCTGCTGCTGGAGAAGCTGGCAGCTGTTTGGAAGCACCTGATAGAAAAATACCACGGTGCCAGCACAATGGTTTAACAAGCTAACAGGATAAGTGGAATATATTGCATTCAAGAGCTGGATAATTCTGTTAGCAGAGTGGGGGTTGCAGCTGAAGCACTGCCACTAATTAGGGGTAGATTTTCAAAGTGGTGCCTGGGATTATAGACATAATTCTGTCAGTGGCAGTCAGGGAGTTCAGATCCGCATTTGTTCCTTTCAGAATTCGCCCCCTGCATGCATCCCAGAGCAGCTTCTTCACTGGAGAAGCCACGCGATGGTATAAAAGGAGGCACTGTGTTTGCTTAGTCAATTTTTTTTACAAAACAGTTTATTTTTAAATTCAGTGCCTGGCAGGAAATGGGACTTCACCCATTTCCAGATCTACTGAGGAATTCCCTCTCTAAAGAAGATGGTAGAATATGAAGTGTGAACTTAGGATGATGTCTGGTATTCTCTTACTGTGATAAGATGCTTCACTGCTGCACTGTAGAAAATGTAAGCCTTTTCCTGCTTGTTTTGGAGAGTTGACCTAATGTTAAGCATTCAGTGAAGT
This sequence comes from Lanius collurio, assembly GCA_020086605.1. Lineage (NCBI taxonomy): Eukaryota > Metazoa > Chordata > Aves > Passeriformes > Laniidae > Lanius > Lanius collurio. Next base: position 25,099,896 of record JACBWW010000012.1, on the reverse strand, counting down.
CAAGAGTGCAACAGTAAAAGCCTACAGAAATAGGTTAGGGGAGGACTGTTTTGGACTCCCATGCCATGTACACACTTATCTATTAAAACAATGGCTCCAAGCTGGTGTAAACTGAAATCAGCAAGGCTGTTAACCTTACTTATTTTGCTTTTAATCTGCTGGAAATTTCAGTAGTCTTGAAAAGCAGAGAACAGAGAACTGGAGCTAGAAGCAAGCATAGTGCAGGCAGTGTCTTTTGCACTGCAAAACCACATCTTTAGCTCTGACACATCAAGCAATATGTTTTCTGTTTGCTGATGCACAGTTTGGGGCTAAATTGAGGCTGTTTTTCACCTTTGATTTGAATCAAGCACAGGTTGCCGGCTTCCCTTTTTGCAGTGCTCTAACCTACTGCTTTTCATCCTCAGAGCCAGTGTGTACAAACAGAAAGTATTCTGCTGCTTTATGTTTGTGGTTTCCAGACTTCTTTCCTTGTAGACTTCCATCTTGATTATAGTCTGGATAGTACTGCTTGGAAGTGTGAACCCTTCTGAATACTTTGATATGTTCTTAGACCTACTTTTTAAAAGAAAAGCTCTTGTGAGTAGATACTATTGCCCAGCTTTGCCAGTTTACAGTACCTGACTGTTTAATCTGTGTTAGATACTACTGTAGTTACAATCTATGCCATCAGGGTAAAATATTCTAGGTTTTAATTAGCATCTTGTAAAATTGGAACTCGATTATATTGAGCATTTGGTCACGCCCATGATGTTCACCATGATATAAAGTCAGTGAAAGCAAACAGGTAGTGCAGCACTGATTTTAGTATCACTGTCATTTCCTCTGTTTAAATGGAAGAAATACTGGCCTATGTGAGGTAATTTATATCAATTAAATGTTGCCATTTTTCTGCAGCAGAAGCTACTGATACAGAAATGCTTTGGCTGTCAGTGAAGAGTAAGATTACTTAATCTAGGTGTTTCTTCTACTTATGGGAAAAGAAAATTCTCTTAGCTTTGTTGAATCTCTTCATGTGAGCACAGTAGCAAAAATGTCCTCTTCCTTCTGGTGGAGGAAAGAAATCTTTCTTCTGGAGAGGGAGAGTGCTACAGAACCCTAAGACATGAGAATGTTTTCCTGTGCTATGTGTGGGAAAAGGAGTATGTGCTTGTATTTGTCAGCTGTGCATGTCTAGCTGTGGTAGATGCATGTAATAAAATCATATTTATCCTGTTTTGTATCAGCAGGACTTTAAGAATAGTTAAGTTGTGCTGCACAATAGACAAACATGCTAAAAGGAATTTAATGCTGCAAAGGAGGTTTTGCCAGCATGCTGCACTATTACTGGTCACTGTGGTGTCCAAAAGCAGATTTTCTAGTACAGCACAGTTACAGCAATTAGTTTGTTCCAGACCTCTATTCACACTGTACCTGTGTCCAAAAGTATTTGCCTCAGCATAACACAGAGCAACAGGGAGGCTGAATAGGGGCAGCTGAAGTGTGCCCTGTAAGCCACTTTGTTTTCAGGGGCAAGATTATTGTCCTTGTTACTCTTCCACATATTTAGGTAGACTAGTGAAGGGAAAGGTATTCTAGAAAATATTTTTAATTAGTTGTGAGAGTCTGTATTTCTGGCTTTCTGCTTAGACAAATTTTTAGTGATTTTTGGAATTTTGCCTCAGCAAGAACTGATGGACTGTAATACTCTGAGATTTCTCAAGATGATTTTTTTTTTCATAACCCATATCATGGCTAAAGAGGAAGGGAGTCTCAAGGGCACCCTTTGCTAGCATGAAACCTGCCTCCTTTCTCATTCAGGGTCACATAACTTCCTTCTAGCATTTGCAGGAACTACTCACAAGGAAAAGTGATTCCAGGACAAGACTATTATTTTTAGCTTTCAGTCATCTCCTTCAGTCTTCTTTTTCTCTATGCTGAAAAAATGAGAAGTACTACCAAAGCTGTACCATTTCCCGAGGTCAGCAAGTCCCAACAGGCTTCAGTCTGGTCTCGAGTACCTTCCCATGTTTCATAGTTAGCCATCACAGTCAGATGCTGGCAGTCATCTTTCGCCTTGCTTCAGGGGCTAGGAAACTATCACAGACCAGAAGATGTTACAGTGTGTGTTTATTGGAGAATATTTTAAAGGAAGTACTGATGCTTCTCTGTTTAAATGTATGTGCTCCCATCAGTGGCAATGATGCTGGCTCCGACTGCAGGAAAGGAAATCAAAAGGAGGTCTGAACCCAGTTCAGGAAGTCTTTGGTTTTTGGAGAGAGATGATTCAGCTAGGCTTGAAGTTGCAGCTCATGTCCCATCTTCATGTCTAGATATAGCAGAAGTATGTTGTAAAAGCATATTAATTTTGTTTTGTATCCGCAGGAGTTGTAAAATAATTAGGCTGGGTTGCACAGTGTGCAAAAATGGAATTATAAACTAAAAATACCAAGCTAATTCAGGCTGAGCTCTCACTTCAAGGGCATAAAAAAGCACGGAAGTTATTGAGGAAAAATCACATTTGTTGCTTTTCATGTGAGGGACTTCAAGCCCATAGGATGCCAAGCGATGAGATGAATGTTGTCTGTCTGTAAACTGTTTTTAAATGGCAGTTGAGAAGACAGAGGGGTTTTTACCTCCCGATGACTAAATTCAAGGTTTACTTAGAGTGACAAAGCTCCTGACATAATTATATTGCAGCCACTAAAACCAGTCTGGATTTCTTTCATGATAAATGGCAAGCAGGATAGTATGACCTGTGCATGTCCCCATCCCAGGCCTCAAGATACTGTGAAACCCAGTTGATGTGGTGGCTGGTGAGCCCTGGTGACCACTCACCCTCTTTTGCTCTGCCCTGCATCGAGTGCAGCCTTGTCCTCATTACTGAGGACAGTCTGGTATTGCATTAGTAAACAGTGAATCCAAACTGCAGCAAATAGCTCTTCTTATTTTCAGAAAACCAGACTTAATGTTGGGAGATTTGTCTCCCTTCCTTCCCTGCTGTTCCTTCTGACTTCTTGAAATGCTGATATTAAAATATAATCACTTTCATGGCCTTCCTGTTACCCTTCCTGTTCTTTGAGAGAGGATGTTTGCCTGCTCCCGAGCCTGCTCTGCCCTGTGCCCTGGAATGCCTAAGGACCCGTGTCATGGGTGAGAAGGTTCTGTGTATGTGTGAGGAGAGTGGCAGACCAAGTGCCTTCAGACCACTGGAGGATGAGGAGCACAGGTTTGTGATGGTAGAGCTACACAGGAGGCTCAGTTGTATGAAGTCTTTAATGGTGCATCCCAGATCTCAAACCCCAGGACAAAAGCCTCTCTTCTTCAGCCTTTCTGCCATGCATTCCCTTTCTCATCCACCTGGCCAGGAAGAAAACCAGAAAAACTTCCAGCAAGTGTTTTATTTTGCTAAGGTTAAGTGCTAGGCATTCTCAAAATGGCTGGCGTGCTGATGAAGTGCTGCAGCTCAGAGAGTTATGGAGGGGTCAGCTACTGAGAATGGAACTCGTTTGCACAGCAGGGCTGGCTTTTAGTACCCCTGATTGCATGGCTGAGTGGTGAGCACTTGACAGGATGCTGTGGGGTGCACCTGCTTCGCAGAACAGATGGACCCTGCAGGAGCAAATAAATTTATTTTGTTGTTGTTTCACTTACGAGACTGAATTTGTTATTACTCCCCTCATATAATGGCAAGCTTTGCCTTGCAAGTTTGACCATACTGAGGATGCTTTGGCTGTATCAGGATTTGTGACCACACTTTATTATAACTGTCTCGATACAGTTTCACTAATGTAGATATGGCCCCTGAAGGACATTTAATAGCAACATATTTTCAAGTTTTGAACAGGTTTGCAGGACTCCATAAGATCTTCCCCAGTTTGTTCAACATGTAGTCTGCTGAACTATTCATTCTGGCATGATGTATGACATACTTGGCAGGTCTGAAAAAAAGCCCAGAGTAATGTTGAAGGACTGGAAAAAAGCACATTTTCCAAATGTGTACATATCTAGATTGGTTGGCCCAGTTACTATCCTGGACAAAATCATGAAAAGACCATGAAAGTAAGCATTAAAGGATAATGTGTAATTAACGTCAGGAAATTACATAGAATGAAAAATACATGTTGACAAGGAAATGTCATTGTTTCTTGATGGGATCGCAACTTTGGCTGGTTAAGGTTGCTGAGTTCTTGTCATAAAATTTCTATAGACACATATATTCTGAATTAAATGTGTCTATCCAGAAATCAGTGGTGCCTTCAATAAATATATTGAAACCTACTTTGCTGAGAAGGCCAATAGTGTAATTGCAACTAATTAGCTGTGATCCAATAGGGATGTTTCTGCTGGAATTTATTCCTAGTCCCCCTCTACTTAGTACCTTTTATCCCATTTAGATAGTCTGAAAGAAACAAAATGTTGATGACTAAAAGTCAAGTCCAGCAGAAACCATTATTTTATAAGGATGTCTAAATTCAATCTGTATATTTCTGAGCTAGACCTCATCTGTGTCTGCTTGTTTAATCCCTGCTAGCTGGGCTACAGTACCCACTTGCTCATGTTTTGCAGTATCTGGGGGCAGAGAGCAGCTTGTTTTCTAAGTTAAGCTTGACTACACAATATTTAATATACCGAGCAATGAGTCAGAGCTGAGTGGGATTTCAGTCACTGTTTCCTGTCAGAAATTGGAACTTCACTGCATAAAAGCTGTTTTTCTTTTTTGGCTGAAAGTTGAATGGCAAGAGTGACATGGAGCTGCTGCTTCCCGGGGGTAGAAGCAGCACTTGGTTTGACTCCAAAGGCGGTGGGAAGCAGTACTAGTAGCACCACCTCCCTGCTGAACTTGGAGTTTGACACCCAGTGGCATCTCCTCTGCCCTGCTCAGGGACTTCACATGAAAACTACTGGTGGTGGGTTTCTCCTAATGCCCCAGACATTGGCCCATAGGTGTTCTTGCTTCCCAATTCTAATCCCAGCCCAGAAGGCAGTTTGGGGCCTAATTTGCACAACAGCAGTTTACCAATAAACTTGCTGAACCAAGGAGTGACATTAAAAACTGAACTGTGGAGTACAAAGAGTAATCAGTAGATTTTTCTTTTTTTTTTCCAGCTCACCCCCAATGGGTATTGTTAGTAAAATTCACAGCAGGTTTTTGTGCAAGGTACTAGTAATCTCTCAGAAGTCTTTCTCAAAGGTATGCAATAAACTTTCTGGAACAAGATTTTCCACACGAGTTATAAAGATGGAAGTTGTTTCAAGAGGTGATAGCCACATCCCCATCCTTATGTACTATTTTTATCTCCTGATTAATAAGTAGTTCCTTTTTGGGTGAAAACCTGCTATATTCAAATTACAGTTGCATTTTTGCATAATTTTGGTTTTTTAAGGGAAAGCTTCCAGGAAGGGATGACTTAGGCCATTAATGGTTAAATGATTACCTAGATAAAAACATGATTTTGATCTCTAGTCATATTTGATATCTAGTCATAATTGATTCTTAGTTGTAAAACTAACTAAGAATCTGTAAAAAAGACAGTTACTAAGCAATTACTCTGTTCAAGAGTTGTTGGAGACTGCTCTTTCTCATAATTCTTTATCTTCCAGCAGATTTTTAAAAGCATCACCAATGAAGACTCAATCCAGGGACAAGGAAGTCGGAGACTGATAAGTTTTTCATTGTCAGGTAAGTCACTGCTGATATGAAAGTTTTAAGCCCAAAGAGTTGGGGACTGAAGTTACTAGAGCCTTAAATATACATGTGTGTGTAAGTATATGTATGTATATATTTATGCATGGCTTCTTTTTCTGTTGCTCTATAAGTAATGCTGAGACAGAGAAAAAATATCTATGATTATTGCCACACTCTTTTCCTTCAATGAGAATTATGTGCTAAAGTGTCTTGTTTTCAAGTAGAGGTTTGGGGCCACATCAGGTTCTTCTGTGTACAATTAAATATGTAGGTCAAGGAAAGCAAGATCAAAGGCATGTGCTTTTCTTACAGAGCAAAATGTGATTTGTGGTAGTACTCTTTTCCTTGGACAGCACATTCCACAGTCATGGTCTTGACCTGAGGCAGATCCATGTGCTGTGGTGCAGAACCTTTCTCTGTATTGCTGAAAAGTGGCTCTCAGACTCCTTGAGCCAGAAGATTGCACTCACTTCTCTGCATTTCGTGAAGACTGCTCAGCCTCATTACTTGGCACATCACTGCAGGTTTTAAAGACTTCATATCTTTCTGTGTAACAGCTATGAACCATTTGATCTGGCTTTGGTAAGAACAATCTCTAAATTATGTCTGTAGACAGAAACCAGTTTGTCAAAAGAGAGTGGTTATGAGCATGGCTCTCATTTTGGAGTTTTATGCTTGCTGGTTGGTTTCCATATTTTTTTTAGCTCTTGGAAGACAAAGATGCTTGACTTGACTTGGAAATTCTTTGAGCAAGTAGTACAGAGTAAAAAAGTTACCCTAGTTCAAAAGTTTTAGAGGCATAGACCTTTAAGTTGAAAGTCCTACTCTTGGACAAGCATCTTTTGGCCATTTGATTTATTACCAGCTTTCCTCTGTTCAGCATGCATGTCAGTGCTTTTCCAAATTAGGCAGCCAGTGTGGTTCTTTAGAGGTTGTATATGATATATGGCAAATCAGACTGAGATTGGGTAGGGCATTTTAACAAATGGCTACTTTTGCCAAGTTGCACACTGGACATCCACCCATCAGCTGATAAAACCACAGGTTTAGCTCAACAGAAATAAAGAAGTAAACTTAATATTTTTTAGTGTCAATAAGTAATCTTACACAGAAAATTTGGCCCGGAATTAGTTGCAATTTTTCATTCTCTCAGATTGTTTGGCCAAGTAAGCCAAGAGGTGTCAAGAGTAGTAATTGTGAGACTGCTAAATAATGTGGTCTCAGTGGGCCCTTTTATAAACTAGAGTATCTAATTTACAGCTTGATTTAAAATATATAAAGACTATACCTCATAATACATTTGGGATATCTTATTCCAGTGATTCACAAGCAATTAATCTGCATATATAGCACATCCATATTAACAACATTATCACAGCCAGGTATTTGAAAGGCTTTGATAAACTAATCTGGCAATTATTTTACCAAAAATATAAATTATCAAAATAGTTCCATGTCAATCTTTCTGAAATTAACAGATTAACACATCGCAAGGATTTATTTATTACTGTCTTAGTCAACACTGCAAGAACAAAATGCTGTCTCTCTCAAAGCAAAATTATTGCTAATCATATATCTAGTATGCTAGCTAATAAAATGCAAATCAAGTCAGACCTCCCAGAGGCATTGAAAGGAACTGGGATTCCTTTCCATTTGCACTGCTGTCGGAGTAGTAACCGCTCTATTGTCACAAGTCCTTTTGGCTCATATAGAGTTTTCCTTTTCAATATCTCTATTGTGGTATACTGTCTTCTTCAGTCATTATTAGCTAATAATGACTGTATTAGTTAATATAGTCATTACTTAAACATTAGATTTCCAAATTATGGTTGATTTATTTCCAGTTAAAAAAAAAAAATTGTGGCAGGCCATTAGTGTGACATTGCACCAGCGCAGAGCCATCGTGTCCTAAGCAGTCTGTCATCTAAAGAGTGCAAGAGGAGCTATGCCTTCTGCCATATAATTTTTTTAAAAAGGAGAAGTTAGTAGAATGGGAGAGAAAAATCTCAAAGTAGGCCAAATCCCAAGAAATGCTGAACAACATGAGTGCATTTCAGCTGACTTGTATGGCTTTCTCTACTGCTGAGACAGTCCAGTGAGACCTTACGCTAAAACAAACTGTGTAGAAACAAGTTTTTTTTCTAAAAAACTGTTGACAGAGTGCTTTATTCTTTCTGTAGTTTATTGAGTATTTGGTTGGACAAAATCCAATTGGTTTCACTGGAGGAGTTTTTGAGAAAAGATTTCTGGATTGAATAAAAATATCTAACAATGAAGGTGTAAAATAATCCTTCAAGGCACAAGAAGATGGCCAGCTTCTTGAGAATGGAAATAGCAGAGACTTTGCAGTATGTCACTCAGAGGGTTTTTTATTTTGTGTTTGCTTCCTTGAAGACAGAAAGTTGGTTCTGTATAGGACTGGTTCAGATTAATAGGTTCACTGGCAACACTCATCTCAAAGAAGATAATTTCCCATGATTAAGCTTCTTAATCATTTTTATGATGACTGTATTATTATAGCTTTCATTATTTAAAATACCAAGAGAAATATCTTAAGCCTAATTTAGCTAGACTGAAAAAAGCTTTTAAGTAAAGCTCTGCAGTCCACTTTGCATTTACTTTCCAAACTTGCTTTCTCCAGTCTTACCACTGAATGTCACACTTCCAATAAGGTGGCTGAAAAGCATCAGAGCTTTCTTGCATGAAGTACAGAAGGAAAAAATGCACTAAGCTTCCCAAGATATACCAGCTACTTCACTGCACGTTCATGGTTTAGCAGCAGTATAACAACGCATTTGCTGAAAACCCTTAAAACCAGTCTTGTTGGCTGGTATATTTAGAAAATGTTACCATGAGGTTTGCATAATATGCCTCCTAGCTCTTCAGGTTTTAATATTTCACATATCTCATGTGTTTGTACACTTTATTTATAAGTGTTCTTGGGGAACAAATGGCCAGAAAACCTGAATGTTTCACAAACATTCAGGCATTTATCCTCATCACACCTCTCTGAGAATGTTGTTAGTTGCTTTTGTGTGGCTTTCAGACCAGATATTCAGGTAATATCAGTTATCTGATATTACCTGATATTAAGTAAACAGTTGTCAGTTTATAGAAGTAAGAGCATAAATCGCAACTGAAAACAGTATAAAGTCATTATGACAGGGGTTGGTAGCATGAAATGCTTGTTCAGAATGCAGATATATAATGCACTTTATTTTCCAACAGTTTTTTTAAGTCCTAGCGACTGACTTTGTAACTACTAATCCCATGACTTTTTCTTACTTGTAAGATCTTGTGTCAAGGTGAGGTGGCTTTTTAGCACCTCCAGTACACCTTGTGCCTACAAAGTACTGCCATGCTTTAGACAAACAGTTTGAAAGGTGTCAGAAGGCTTTGAATTCAAGTACTCTGTTATCCTATTTAACACAGGACGACTTGCCCCATGGGGGTGAGCTTTGTGGTGAGTGGCTCAGACGTATCTCACAGACAGGTGTGTAGTCAGTAGCTGAGGATACTGAGATGGTACTTTGCTCTAGTGGTTAATCACTTGCAGTGATAAAAACACCCCTTTGCTGTGATAAGCTGTTCACATTAATGGTTCAGGCTTTTGCTGTGTTTTCATTCTTGATGAAGATGATTTTAAAGGTAGCCTGTCTCTCTGACATTTTGGAATAATTAATTCTACTACTCCTTTTCATTTATTAATACACCTATTTTCTTCCTAATACCTCTGCTGCCCTTCTTTTACACAAATTAGAGATCATTTTGTTTTTCTTTGAAGCATTTACAGCTAAAAAAAATTTTTTCTCCTCTTTTTCACTGTCTTTAATATTTTGCCTGGGAGCCCTGTGACAGAAGTGTTTTGGTTTATCTGATCTATTTAGTCTTTTTTTTTTAATCTCAGATTTTAAAATACCTCCTTGTGCAACTACACTAGCCTTTTTTTTCTGATTTTTTTTTGAAAGAAAAGTGAAGTCTGTCTATATGTTTATAGATTTCTAAGAGCAGAAAGAAGCACTTTATTTACCCTCTTGCATATCATCAGTTACAGAATCTCATTTGGTAGCTGATGAAGTCAGTCATCTGTTGTACTTTATGTAATATCTTTCTCGATTCCCCTGCATTAGTTTGCTGTGTTGGATTTTAAGACTTCCTATCATTGCACATTACTGTTTGATTTCTACAGTTCCTTAATATTTGCTTCTAGAAATCTAATTACTAGCAGATACAACACTTCTGCGAATCCATGCTCACTTCCTTCCAATAAATTTTGGTATCATACGCTGCTGCATGAGTCAAATTGGCATTTCAATAAATGCAATATTCCTGTGCTCTTACTACTGAAATGTTGGCCACTGATAGTAACTAAAAGAGCTTGTATTGCTTTAAAAGCACATGGCTGAGAGGCAGTACCTATGTGTCTCCTGTTGAATCTTGAGTGAGCAGTGTTGTTGTTCCTTCTTTTTAAGCCCTTCCTGTATCTTAGGTAGCTCAGCTCTGTAGATGAACTGCTGCCCTCTAAGATAGGTTCTGCTTGTTCTGTCCAAGGTCTGCAAAAGAAGCACTCTACAAAAGAAACAGTGACATATAAGCACCCTGGCAGTTACCTTCCCTCTTTGGTAGTCAGTCCAGATACCAGTCCTGTTCATTCCTGTATATTTTTTCAGTGTCAGAACCCGAGTTGATAGCTCTTTGGGAATTCTCAAAGGAAATCTGAAGGGAAATGCTGGAGCTGTCCATTGACATCCTAACTAGCAATTCTCTTGTGGTGATGGATTACAAAGATGGTTTATTGTGCTTTGATACATAACCTACCTGGATCTCAGTAAGATGGATGTCACTGTAGGACACGAAAGCACACGCGTGTTCACACAGCTGAAGGTGAGAGTGAAAAGAGGAAGTTTATTTTCTGACTCCACTATTTATAGTTTTACAAAAGAGACAGGGGATTGGAGAATCAAGAGGCCACCTCTCCAATGACACTGGACAGGTTACCAGTCCATCAGCTTCTCTCCACCTCTATGAAGGAATGCAAAACAACTGAGTGTTTACAGAACAAATCGTGGGAAAGCGTGCAACTAGAATGAAAACATCAGAAGGCTAAAAGATTTCTAAAAAACAGGGCGACAGATGACAGTATTTTATACTTACTGCGATTAATGAACAGATCATAGAATGGATTCCGGTTTGGTATTCCTCAGGCTACATCATAATCTAAATTGGCCGTGATCATTGCAGTAATACTGGGGTTTTCCCAGCATCCTGTTAACTTCATTAGTTCTGCTTTTAGGTGTGTTCTGGGCAAGTTTGGCCTAACATAAGATACCTTCATTTTCTCGAGGGTTCAGATGGCTCATGAGGAATATGTCTCATTTCCTGGTCCTGAGATTGTGAGGCTAGTATGCTAAATATGAAAATGTGAATTCACTGGGTTGACCATAGAATTTCTTAGGGTTAATAACTTCTGCCGTAAGTGCCACCTGCAAGACATGAATTGTCATCACTTGGATGGTGCTTGGCATTTGCTGGAAGGAATTTGCCATCTGTTTTAGAATATTAGTATCAGTTTCTCAAAACTAGTAGCTCTGCTACTTGCTAGTCTTTGACTCTTCTTTTGGATTGCAGACTCTGGATACTTCAGTGACATAGAATATGCACCAACAAGTGACTAGATGGACTGAGTCTTCTTGAGATACATCTATAAACAGCACAGAATGGCGTTGTGTGTTATTTCTAGGAAAATTCTATTGGCAAAGTCTTCTTATCCCTTGAGGAGAACAGTTTCCAGCTCCCTTAACTTACTTCTGACACATAGGTGACCAAAGTAAATGTAATTCATTTAGAAAACAGTCTGCTCCAGGGTCTGGTTCTTTATCTGATTATCCATCCTTTTCTGTCATGCTCCTATATAGAGCATGGGTCTGGTCAAATACCTTGCTATGTCTGCAGAGAATTGAAATAACAACTTTATGGTAGTTTTCACTACTGTCAGAGAATCTCCTTCCTGAGCGTGACAAAACCTGACTCTTCCCCGAGCTTTTGAAAGTTTAATGACTGGTATTAAGGCAAAATCAAACACTGTAAAACACAGATGTGTCCTAGTTGTGTTGTTAGAATTGACATCCCCACCTGGCTCCAATAAATAACACTGGTTCACCACAAAAATAGAGTCTCCATTACTGTCCAGTCACTAGTGCCCCAAAGTTTATGATACTGCATGGCAAATATACTTGCCAAATGCTCCTTTATAAAGCAGACAGGGAAGTCTGTGGCACACCTTAGGGATAGAAGGTACATGCATGCCAGTGACCTTGTGTAAAGCTTCCTTAGGTCATCCAGGCACCTGGAGATCAGCATATATGGAAAGAAAGCTCTGAACAAATTCATAAGTCACTTGGGGACAACAACTGACAGCAGTTTGTTCAAGACATTTTTTTTCAATGAAGAGAGCCTAGCTGAAAGAGGATGCATGGACTTACAAGTAGAGCAAGTCTGTGGCAGTGAAAGGCTGTAATTACTTTGTCTTTACCTGGATTCCTTCTTGCTGTCATCTGTCATGAGAGATGGCCTGACATTATTAAATTGTTAGATGTGTATAACCTCTTTCACACTAAAGTGTGAAATGAGAAACTGACATATGGTATATTAATAACTTTTTTTTAAGAGACAGGATGAAAATACACCTTTACAAACGACAGATCAATTATCTTTGTAGCATTTCCTCATATGCGTCCAAGAAATGCCCTATAAAACTACAATGTACAGCAGGGTATGTCCCGGCCTTCTGGAATCCATTCATCCAACCAAAGATTTAAATTCAGTTAGCTTAAGACCTTCACTTAAAAGTTTAATATCTTATCCAAACCTTTTTTCTAAAGATGATAGAGAAAAATATTTGCATTTGGGAAGGCAGAATAGCTGGGATTCTTCTGTTGGGGAGTCACGCAGGAGTGGTAGAGTTACAAGTTACAGCAGATAGGTACAGGACCTACACATAGGCTTTGTTTCAAATTAAATGAAATTCTGGTTATCTGCAGATATCCATAGCTTCATTAAGAGCTTTTTCAGTTCTGATACTCTGTTTTTCACAGTGATGAGAACTTGTGGTGAGATATATAATTGAGATATTTTGTCTTTGGGAAAGGTATTTCTGCTAGCCCTGTTCATACTTCCGACAATAAAATTGAAGTTTCTAACTGAATTTTTAACAAAATTTGTTGTATTATGTAATTTCAGCAAGAAAACTACACAAATAAAATTTCATGCTGTGTCCTTAGTTAAATTACTTTTTTTTCCTCATCCAAATACAAAAATGAGACTATTACCTGAGGTTAGGAGTACCTTCATCTTCATGGCTGCTCTGTAATTCCCATAACTGGAAAGAGGCTGGTAGGTCATCATAAATGTATTTTCTTTATGATACATGATATATAAGTATACATAATTGAGTGCTAGGTATTTTCTATCAGTAGCCAATTTCTTTACTCAGTGGTACCCAAAGATAGCATCGTTTCTCTTTGAAGGAAAAAAAATCAGAAACATATACAGCAATGAATATTTCATTTTCAGACTCTTTTGAGGAAATATCAGAGAGAAAGAAAATAAGATCCCAGAGGTCTTTCCTCTCATATGTTAGCAGCCTGAACTAATACACTGCTGGCCCTTATCATTCATACTCTTTTTTCAATCTTGGTTTCTATTTCTTGAATGCATTTCTGACAGTACCGCTTCCAAAGCAAAAGAGTTTGCAATATAAGATTTCAACATGGCTGTTAGATGAGATACATGCTGGTTACACAGAGATTGTGCACTCAGAAAACAAAAAAGGGAAAAAAATCAGTGTTATCTGTTTGAAGCAGATAATTTCCTTTTGTGTGATAGCATTGCTAGGGCCATGGCAACACATACTTTCAGTAAAGTACTTTCAAATAAGCTCTTATTAGTGATGTCCTCTATTTTTTTTTCTTTTGTTAATTGTTAGATAATGTCTCAAGAATGAGATTCTTAAAATACAGTCTGTTTCACGACCATCTGTCCAACAGCTTTTGAATATCTGCAACATGAATTGTGTAGTGGAATAGATGATTAAAACCAATGGAAAGAAAAGCAATTCTTTTTAACTTGCACATTTTATTGTGTTGGCTATTACCATATGTTAAGGAAGCTGGGTTTGATAAAGCTATTTTCTGGAAAAAATATTGATGGTGGTGTGCAATATGTAGGATTTTCAGATTCATCCAAAATATCTGCCTTGAGGGTTTTTCATGGTCTCCCACATCCTGCCGGAATAATTGGGTTTTTAATCAGAAGAGAATTAGAAGACCATGAAAATTAATGTTTTCAAAAACTGCCTAAAAGAAAATATATGTGCTTAAATTGAATGTTTAGGTATACATCTAAGCAGTTTTGGAAACCATCTTGTCTAATACTTTTTATCTCTTCAATACAGCAAGAGAAAATAGGCAGAATGCAGTACAGTGCTTACAGCCCAATGTGAAATAGAGCTTTGAACAGAGGAGAATCTCCATGGAAAGAGTGGTGGAAAATAAATTAGCTACTGAACTCACTAATAGGAATAAGTGCTTATATGTTCCAAAGAAAGCTTAGAAATGTATCTGAAAGAAGAGAAGACCAGAGGGTTCAGTCTGTGTCTGTTGAGCCAAAATTAATGATACACCAGCAGATTAGTTTGCATTTCATTGGCTCCACAGGGACAGATCATAACGGCCATTGTGTCTTTCTCCAGAATGTTATGGGGAAATTTTCAAATAAGTGCCTGGGCATTTTTTGTGTGTAAAACACATATTATGCTCCCTGGGAGTTCTGCAGCTACAAAGCCCTGTTTAAAATTTGGACATTACGGACAAGAGTTTTCCTAAGGTGAAGTTAACCCATGCAGGGAAGAAAATGATTTAAAGTGGGAAAAAATGTAAAATGTCTTCTCATGTACAAAACGTGGTGTAAAAGGTAAGATTTATAGAGTGGTAAAATTGATACCTAATAAAAATGACATCCATTGGGTATGACTTGATATCTGTTGGGTGTGCCATGACTTTGTCATTAAATGATTGGATCTCTTTTTCAGAGTAGTCCTTCTACTACAGTCAGGCTGAGCAAGTGCTCAGCTTATTAGGAAAATTAGTAGATCACTTGAAGTTGCATAAATATTGATTTAGAAGCTGAATCAATCTGCACGATCAGGCTGTAAATTTGCAGTTTCATCATATAACAATTTGTAAATCCTAAATCACAAGATTATTATGGTTTGATGTTACATTGCCTCACAATAAACACAGTGAGTTTTTTCACATTCCTGCCATATTATTTGAGTTCCTTACCAGTTCCCTATATACCCTTCCTAGAATCCCAAACAGATGCCTGGAATGAGAAAAATAATCAGGTTCTTTACCTTCTTTCAGATTTCCAGGCTTTTGGTCTGAAGAAAGGAATGTTCTTCAATCCAGATCCTTATCTGAAGATTTCCATCCAGCCTGGAAAACATAGCATCTTCCCAGCACTTCCTCATCATGGACAAGAGAAAAGATCTAAGATCATGTGTAACACTGTTAACCCAATCTGGCAGGGAGAGGTAAGCAGTTTGAGAGTTAAGCTGAGACTTTTCTTAAAACATGGACATTACTCTAGTACTATCCCTGTCTTGTTTTTGTTTTTTTTTTTAATTCTGTTCTTAGCTAAATAGTTGTTGACCTAACTGTGCTTGATATATTTCATGACTACTTGTCTCAATACAAAAGGCTAAATTAGCTAAAATGATGATTGATACATTAAAACTTCCAGTATACGTTCAGTATAGGTTGTACTTCATTGACGTAATTTATGAAGTTGTTCATTACCAAAGACAGGCATAAAACAGAATTGAAAAATAAACTCACATAGCATGAAAGGCAGCTGTTAGGTTGTCATAGTGTTCTTACACAGAGAGGAGACATTATATAAAGCAGAACAAGCACAGCATACAAATAAAAAGAAGTGATGTGATTGAAAAGCATCAATGGCAATATAAATCAAGGGCAACTTTGGCATGTTCGGCCATCACCTTGAAGAAATAGTCTCTAGTCTGCTTCTTTTTGTTGGAAGGACTTGTATGTATTAATGAGATCTGAGAGTTCAATTGCTGCCTGCTGTTTTTAAATTACATGCGAAATGGCAATAGGCAGCAAAGAATAAGGAATCTCTTTGGAATTAAAGGAGCCTGACATACTGGGTGTGATTTACTGGCATGCTCTTTTACAACAATATCTCCACTGCAGGAAAGAGTAAAAGTAAATAAATACACTACATAGATTTAGTCAAATTAAAACACAAATTGTAAAGCAGTTTAGGGATAATTAGGTCAAACTCTATAGACGTGGAACTGTGAGTGGGCAAAAAGACAGCAGAAATGGCATTGAATGGTCCTTCCTGGAGAAACTGGACCACATCGGGTTATGTGACAGGTGGGGGAAGTTCTATGACAGGGAAAACAACCTTGAAACTAGTCAGAGAAAAATGCCTTCTAGCTGGACTTAATTGAGGACAGTTATGAGGTATCCACCAAGTCATAAATCCTCTCTGCAGCCACACATCAGATGTATCTGGTTGAGAGGTCCCAGGTCCAGCTGAGGACATGGTCAAGCTAGAACTGGCATGGGGGATCAGGCAGTTGGCAGAGACCTTTCAGTGGAGTGCATAAGACACAGACCTAGAGGGAAGCAGGTATGAAGGGGAAACTTGCTCTATGTGTGTGATGCTCAGTACGTAGGAATGTGGCCCTGATAAAATGTCACGGGTGTCTCCTCCTCAAACCATGCCAAATCGCTGAGTTTGTGGGCTGACATTTCTTTTCCAAGTGGAGCTTGGCAGCAAGAAAAGGAGAAACAATGAAATGGCCTAATTATGGACATGGGAAAGCAAAAGAGCACAGCTGGCTTCCAGCTTCGCTGTTCAGCCCCCAGGTTTTCTTGATCGCGTGCAAGCATGCTGCTTTTCCCTTTCTGTTGCTAGGCTGTGAGTGGCAAAGGAGTGTAAAAGAGCCAAGCCATGGTTCAGCATGTTCTCCTTCTGCCTTCTCCTCTGCTGATACTGGGGCGTTTAACTGCGTGCATTTGTGCTGCAGTCTGTGCAATCAGCCCGTCTGAGCTCTTCTTTTTGTTACTGAAAAGCTGCATGGGTTTCTACTGCACAGAACACCATAGGCCTGATTTTCTGCAGCTTTGTCCCTTCGTGGGTCAAGGGGAGAAGGAAGACTGAGAACTGTTGCTGAGTCATGGTGTTAGCCATTCTTCTGTCCAGCCTTATCACTTATTGATGTGAATATATGAAGTGGTCAAATACTGAGGACTTGTAGCCGTTTCATTAAGAATATCAGTCACAAGTTGTTTTCACAAAAACAAATTTTAGGCAATATATTATTTCAGAAGGGTCATTCTTTTCTTGCATTCCCTGTCACTCCATGTGAATAGAAAGCAGATGTTAATTTTTTTTCAATTGAATGACCTATATGATTTGTATTGGATGCTAAACTTGAAAAAATCTGGAATAGGGAAATAAAATTATTTAAATATCTGCAGACTATGATCTTTATATATGTTCTTGATCACCCTTAAGCAAATTCAGAAGTGAAAGAGTCAGTTCAGTTTTGTTGGGCTTTAGCACCAAAAGTCCTACAGGCTAAAAGATGACTAATTTATTTATAATAATTTGTTCTGGTATTCTTCGTCATATAGTTACCATGCTGTTCTGTTTGTGTGGTAACCACCTGCATTATACAAACACTCTGGGAGCACCGTAGTACCTCAGGCAAATTTTCATCTGTCTCATGTAATATTGATGATCATCTTCATTTCACAGGCTGTTCAAATGCTGTTCAGCACAAGTTATTCTGACTTAAATCTGTTCTTCCATTGCTCTGATTTGCAGTACTTTGTACAAGGAGACATAAGGAAATGGAAATGTCTTATAGATGAGGAGTAGCAAGTGACAATCTGACACTTGCAGCAGGGATCTCTGTAGAGGTGAAAGAGCCCTCACATTGAGAATTTTTTGCTGAGATAAGTTAAAGCCCAGGTGCTATCTTCTGATAGACATGATTTTGAACATTTTTCTGTATGTTTTCACATGCTCTTCAGAAACACCTGTAATGTTAAATAAGTGAGTGCCTGGAAACAACATGGCACTGGACAGCTTGACTCTGCAGTCCCGGGTTAGGCAGGTATTGCCCTGCCAGTCCAGACAGTTGCAAAAGCACAAAGGGTAAATAGTCCTATTATGCTGATTGGACATAAAATGCAAAGAAAAATCTCAGAAGAAAGAGCCCATTTCCCAAATCTTGTGTACATGCAGCAGAATTGAGAAGAGTGGATGCTTATCTTCTAATATAGATAGTAGAAAAATAATGACACTATTCCCATATTGTTTCATATTGAAACAATGTGCCTGCTGTCACATTGTTTGGAAGAAGCTTCTTTAAAAAGATTTTCTTTTTCAGAAATCAGTGAAGTGATACACAGTTCAGACAAGTAATAGATCATAGGAATAAAGCAAAGTGGTTTAAAAAGTAGTTTGCATACCTCCAACTGGATAGGAAATTCTGTGGTTTGGCAGATAAAGTACTTCAGGTTTCTGGACTTTACCTTAGACATATTAATGTATTTCTTTCTTAACTATGTGTTGCCATCCAGTTTTAACCCATAAGAGTAAAGAAAATTAAGTCTCTCTGTATAAAATGGAAAGAAATTTGAAGGTTCAAAATATACCCAAAAATGAGATTAAAACCAAACGAGGTTTGCTGTTGGTGCAAAAAAAATGGATGTATTTTATTAATAGTAAAAGAGGCAAAGAGAAAGAAATAAATAGAGAAAGAAGGGTCTGTGGGGGGGCACAGGGAGAGGTGACAGGGGTTAGATGGGAGCATATCACCCACCCAGGAGTCCCAATGATGTCTCATTGCTCCCCTCCATCTGGTCTGTTGGTGGTGAGGGTCACCTGCTGCCAAGAGTGCAGAATCCCGTGGATTAATACACGCTTTGGGCAGGAGGGAACAGCCAGGTGCCTCCCTTGCAGGGGGCCAGTTTGGCACTGTCCCTTGCAAGACTCTGGATTTGTTGCATCATCCGTGGTGCAGGGCCTGGGGACCCCTTTGGGGGTCCTGTGATGGGCCATGCCACCCCTCTGTCCTTCACATGGATGTGGCCTTTTCCCTGGGTGAGGGCCCCCAGCTGGGCTCCTCTGCACGGCAGAGGATGGGTGGTCACTGTCTCTGACCAGAGGTTTTCCAGCACACACCCAAAGCCTCCCTCCCCCACCCTTTGGTGCAGGGTCTGTGTGAGCTCCACTGCTGAGGTGTTTAAGGTTGTGCTCTGTGACTGTCCCCAGCCCTGAGTTGTTACTTTATCTTATCTTCATCAGCCAGTGGTCCAGGGCCTCTCAGAGCCCCATTCAGGGTGTGGTAGTCTTCTCTGCAGCTTTTGTAATGCAGTTTTAAAAGTTTTTAAAGAAAATGTTTAAGTTATAAACAATAATATTTCAGTCTCTGACGCTATGACTGCTTGAGCAGACCATTTCCTCAGTTTTTGTTTTATTTACTGGTGAGTGGAAAGAGAACTCTAAGGAATGGCCAGTGAGATGACTATAAAAATTGGCTCGTGCAACCACACAGCATATTTTAAGTAGTAGGAAGTGTCATCTGTTAAATGACGCATTGAATTTCAACTCCAATAATCTAACTGTGGAGTAGATTGCCTTAAAGTGGGAGCCCACTGCTAGCTTAAAAACAATCTCAACTTCCTGCAGAAACAATTCCAGCTTCCTTCACTCCTTGTTTCTTTGCCTCAGCGTTTACAAATGCTGTTAAATTACAGTTGAGACAAAAGAGTGTTTGGGATGGCTGCCTTATCACTCTGAAGACAGCCACATTTCACTGGTGAATTAATTGATGTGAGTAAGCAGAGAGCAAGAGCACTTAACAAATAGCAGTTAGTATGACAGATTTGATACACATATTTACAGTATTTTCAGCTGTGTAACTCCTGTTTTCTGCACCTTAGATAACTCACAACCTTTCAAAAATATTTCACTTGAATAATTTCTCACGTAAGCTGTCTCTAGAGATTACCAATGTAAAATCAAAAGAAAGAGGCACTCAGGGCTTGAATGCCAGCGGGAGGTGGTTTGGGGAAAGAAGGCTTCTGTAGTGCAGGCCATCCTCAGTGATAGAGGCATTGGGTTTGGATGCTGCCTGCAGGAATGCCAAGATGTCTGTGCTGGTCCGTGACTGCTTTTCTTAATGCAGAGTTATAACTTGAGCACTGATTCCGTGATCCTGAATGCTGAACTGGTCTGTGATAGACCACCCAGCAGTTCTGGGACTGAAGAGTACTGGCAAAGTAGCCAGGTCAGGCAGTAAGGGGTTTACATTAACTCTCTGTGTCTCTAGAGACTTTATGTTTGCTGATAACAACAGGTGCTACCTGATGTAGCACAAACCTAGTCATGCAAGCAGGGGATACTTGGGCAAAGCTAAGTCTTTCCAGAACAGAGTAAACCATTGAAGCTATTTTAATATATTTGAATCAACAGTATGAATTTAAACTAAAGAGTGGGTTGTATTTGATCTGATTTTGATCTATTATTCAGAACAGTAGAACGCTGACAATCCTACCATGGCCTCACAGAATCATTCCGTAATTTCAACAGAAGTCCAAAACAAAAGCAACAGAAACATCACATTGATTGAGCTCCTTATTGTTTAAGCAGGATAAGCTTTTCCCCCTTCTGCTGGCAAATACAAAAGAATAAGCTACAGAACCTTGGAGGCCTTCACACCTAAACATAAAAACAATATATAGGTGAAGTGAAATCCAGATCCTGAATTTAGTATGAGTTTCCCCAGAGGTGTCATCAGGACTGAGTAAAAGCCTTGCAGTGGTAGCTTCACTGTATAACATTTCTACACACATGTCCAGGTAAAGAGTAAAACACTGTTTGACTACACAGACAAGCTGTAACTTTACAGCTATGGATTTTAATATCTGTTGATGATTGAAGTGTGAAAGCCCAAGACAACTTTAGCTTCTTCAGGAATGAGTTATGTGAAAAATCATCTAGATTTTTTTTAAAGACATTATTCTTCTAGAACTGCACTTTACTTGTAAATTCTGCAGCTAGAAGCCTATCAGTCTTGCTAGCTTTGTATACTAGTGCTGATAAGTGTCTTCAAATATTTTCAGTCTTTGCTGTGCTAATAAATTCGTAGACAATTCTGAGATTAATCTGAGGGAGAAATCCAGAAAGTAAATTTGCCAAAGGCCTTATCTGACTTTGAAGGAGTTCAGTGGAAAGGATTGAATCAGATTTTAGAACATCAAAAGGTATTTATGTGCACCCCTTTTATGGTAGGGAAAAAAGCCACAAAAATTGTGCCATGCCAGAATAAAGAATTGCATTGGATTTGGCCCCCTGCAGTTCCTGCTGTGTTCCAGCAGTCTCTCACAGTAGGCATAGGCATGTCCCACCCTTGGCAACAGTGGAGCGCTGCCTTTAGCACTACTGACTCTGCAGTATTTTGTCTTGTCTCTAAGGAGTACTGTAGAAAGCTTAAGAAACTGGAATTCTTGATGAGCTTATCCACCTGTTGGTGTAAGTAGTGCTATATGGGAAGGTAGTGACATGTAGAGGAGGTTTTTGAATGGAGAACAGAGTAATACAGATGGAAAGTGGCATGTGCATTAAGACTGTAATTGTTTCACTGGAGTATTTGAAGCAAAACCCAGTAATGAAATATTCAGCTGAAAGAATAAATTTATCTTCATCCATCAAATGTAATTCACAGCTTTTTAAAATTTACTTCTGCTTGTATCATCCCTGTACATGATGGATATCACAAATAAATTTTATTTTTAATTCTATTGCTTGTTCAGCTCCAAATCGAGACCCCAGTTCTTCCTGTCACCAGTGTATAATTTATCTACCTTTATTATACTGACTTTATTATACTGTCTACCAGTTATTATACCATTTTTAGAGAATTTGACTTGCCCATAACTTGTCTAATTGGTGCTAATGGACATACTCTGCTCATTTTGACAACTTCCTTGAGTGCTATTGAATCACTGGGATCCATCTATATTCAGGGATGCAAACAACTTTGGTAAAAATACAACATGGAAATGAATCATCACCAGTATCTGGCTTTCT
Organism: Lanius collurio; assembly: GCA_020086605.1. Classification (NCBI taxonomy): domain Eukaryota; kingdom Metazoa; phylum Chordata; class Aves; order Passeriformes; family Laniidae; genus Lanius; species Lanius collurio. Next base: position 25,078,031 of record JACBWW010000012.1, on the reverse strand, counting down.
ATGAAAACTATTCCAAGCTCTGGAAGTGGTTCTGTTATCTTATAAATGGATACAGACGTATTCTGCCAGGTCAGCATTAGCATGGGCCTTTGTTTTTTATGTCATGCATTAAGGTCCCCCCAAGATCTGTTCATGTTAATTAAATTAATCATCTGTGCCTGTAAAACCATTGCTGGGTCTGGAAGCAAATGGGCACTGAAATGTAGGTTACCATCTGAAACTCCTTCAGTGGTGTTTACTACAGTGTTTACAGATTGTGCTTGAAGATGCCAGCAGTAATGTAAAATCAGATTTACATTTAGATCATTGAGATGGTGTGAGAGTAGGAATGTCTCAGCTGATTCTAGGTAACTTTGATTCTGATTTGTGTCTCTAGTGAATCTGCAGGAGGCAGCTGTGTAAAATCTGTGTGAGAGGAGAATCCTAATGACTTATTACTTGCCAGAGCCCAAATTGGTGATACAATGTTTAACCCAAGAAGACTTAATATGTTAATATGTTGCTGTGATTTTCTTTATCATGCCACTTTTGCTCTTTCCCTTCATTTCTGTATTTCTATGGAAATAGGTAATTATAGCTTGTTGATTTTTGGTGCCTGAGAAAATATCAGCTAAAGCTTTTCCATTGGCAGGGGCATTTTAAGGATGAGCCTGGTACAGATTCTCCAGTGTCTAATAAGATGTTATAATGCTGCAGCTCTTCTCTTAGTGAGGAATTAAAAGGATCTCTCTCTCCTGTCCTACTCCCTCCTTGCATTAAACGTGTGGTAACAAAGCAGTCATTGCATCTCTTGCCACTGTAACAAGTGGGACAGGCATTGACAAATGGATGAAGTAGGGAAAGCAGAGAGATGTAATGACTTTGCATCTAGAGCAAGTCTGTTTCTTCCTAGTCATCATAATTCCAGAGAGATGCAATCACACCCTAAAAAGGAAATAATTGAAGAAGACACTGGGAAAATAATGCACTTTTTCTGTTGAACATGGTTCTTAACAATTCACTGGGTCCATCTATAATAGTATTTGTGTTCCGTTCAAGAGATCTATTTCAAAGCAAATCTCCTGCTCTCCCCCCTCCCAAAGACACCACTTGACAGTGCTGAAGTGCATGAACTCAATTACTGTCAGCAGAAGGGAAGAAAACAGATGTGCTCCTGGAGCACACCTTGGGCTTTTCAGACAATAAATGGGAGTTCAATCCAGGGCACCGGCCTGGAGTTACTTCATGGTAAAACTTTTCAACATGTCTGGATGTGGTAGTCAGGTGCACAGCACCAGCTGCTTTGCTCTCCAGATCTCCAGATTTATTGTACCATAAATCTTCCTAATGCAGACATGGCCAAGGTATTCCAGAAGTTAGGAAACATCAGCCTCCACAAGGCCTCCTTTCTGCAGCCCCCAAGTGCTATTTTTCCCTAGTGTACCAGGGATCTTCAGTCATTCCTTGTGTTCAGACTTTCTGGTTGTAACTTCTTTTTAGGAATATACCTGACAGACAACCATTTCCTCTAACAGTCCTAATACATTTCTAGAGGAAAATAAAAAGGTTTTCCCCTCTGGATGTCTGTACTCTTTTCCAAAGCCTCTAACTCTGGGGGTTTTTCAGTCTGTGATTCTTCCAGACGCAAGGGCAGCTGGTTCACTACCTTCTCCTTTCAGTGGAGGACTTCCTTATCTTTCCAATAAAGGGGAGCCCTTGCATCCCTAGCAAGTAAGGATCAGGTACCACAGTGACAAGATGGGGTCAGAGGCTCTTTCTAGGGCCTGGCCCTCTGTGAGAAACAGGTTATTCCTAATGGCATTTCATTCTGCTGAGGCAATCTGCCATCTCCTCTGTGGAGGGAGCTGTGTCAAGTATCATGTCAAGTCGTTTTGCACCAAGTTGGTGTGATATACAGGGCAATGCGCTGTGCTAATGCAACATTTTAGGTAATTACTGGCTTGGGCTAATCAGAGAATAGAGATTTAACTTCTTGTTTGGTATCTGTTGATCCACTGACTGCTGTAGATCATATATAAATTTGGGATCTGCCCATTACTTGCAAGAGCTTTGTTCCATAAATTTTATACAATGCATTTTACTTGAATTTTCGTTGTGGATCAAGTGAAAACAAGTTCTAGTAATTACTTAAATAAAATGTTGTGAATTGTTTTTTACAGGTGTCCTGTTGTCTGCTGTTATCCAAAAGAACACATAATCAGTCACTAGACAAAGTTTTCTTCTTGGGCTTTAGACTTGAAACTGTAGCTGTTCTGGTAAATGAGCTAGCACTTGTGTTGAAATCCATTACTTCCTTTGAGATTTTTTTTTAGTTCAAGTAAAAGAAAGGCTCAGACAGAGTCATAAACCACTTAACATGAACCCACTGTCAAGCTTGGTGGACCTCTGAACAGCTGGAGAGGCTAAAGCTTTGGAACAAGTTAAGTCAAGACAGCAGAATTTAAAAACTCCCAGAAATTACACTTTCACTTTGTTTTTTGACTGGGAAAAAAAAGCCCATTTATGTAAACTTAAGTATACTCTTCCACAGTTAGTCTCAGTGTAAAATTTAGTTTAATGTCTTTGGATTCTAGCAGATTCCTTTAAGTTCTTGACCAGTCTTGCAGGATTTGAACTAGTGGTTGTGATTCAAAGAACTTAAACTTTTGTGGGGAAAATGAAAACAACAAGTGAATCAGCCCACAAATTGAGCTGTGGCCCCAATGAAAATATACAGGGTAAAGACTGCTGGTTTAGATTGTGAAAGAAAATATCCAGTAGTCAATGCCAGCTGAAAAAGATAAAAGAATCTGGCTTGAAATAATGACTGTCCAAAACTCAGAAGTCTTTTAAAAATAATGGACTTGGACTCCTTATGCTAAAGTTTTTATGTTCTTGTTTTTCCTCTTCAACTGTGAGTATTATACTTTTTTTAATGTGAAAGATGAACTTCTGAGTTAATTTTGTAACACTAGGAGTTGTAATATAAGAAAAGTTCCAAATAACAGAAGACTTACAGTAAAAATTATAACAGTAACATCAAAAAATGTCAGCAGACTTGTTCTTAAAATGCAGCTCTTTGCTTATCAGTGCTGAAGTTTCTGGGCACATGTTAGAGGCCACATCAAACTTCCCTCCTCCTGAAGACAGTTTTTATCTCTGTTGTGATTTTGCAGCCTCCTTTTTTTGACCCCTCCTTGGGATAAATTGATAATCACAACATTCCTGAGTGTGAACCCAAGGTACTGCAGAATTTATAATCAGTGCTTTTTTGTTTGGTTGTGTTTTTGTTTGTTTGTTTGTGGTTTGGGGGGTTTGATGAGGTTGTTTTGTTTTTCTTTGTTTTGGATTTTGGGTTTGATTTTTTTTTTTAAGCTTATATATGAAGCCTATGCTGTCATTTTCACAAACTGGCCATTGCTGTGTGATAATTTGCAAATATTAGCCAAGGAAAGGATTTAATTTATTCTATCAGTAATATATTACTACTTAAGGTTAGTTATGTTGGATAAGACCATGAAACAGAGTTCCTTCTCTTCCAGATAGACGTGATAGTAGAGGCCAAGCAGGATAGTAAAGGCCAAGGCTTTGGACAGTAGAAGTGCAATCAATATTTTGTGGCTGAGGTACAGGGTCTGGCTCTTGTCAGAAAAGATGGTGAAGGAAGAGAGGAAAACTAGGATTTGATGGTGATTTGCTTCCACATTCAAAGATTGCATTCCAATCATTAAATATCACAAGAAACATTTTTTCAAAAGTGATTGGTGGTTTTTAAAAATGCATTTGTAAGTCTCTGAGTTCCCAAACCAAGGTGTTTCGCTGGGTTCCATTTTTTTCAGAGGGCTAGAGGCCCATTTACTCTACAAGCAAGGATTCCTTTTGGTTTTTCAGTGTGAATGGTGTTAGCCTGAGGCACCTGCAGTCAGAGATTGCCTTAGAAAAATCTTGCCCAATAATAATTAGACTAGGTGAAAGCAACAGTAGGAGCAAGTGCTTAGATAATGGAAAACTGAATTATGTAAAACTATCACTGTTTCACAAGCTGTGTCCAAACCCCTTTCAGTGAGTTCACTTTTGATCTCAAACCACAGCTGCCTCCAAAAGGCAAATTCTTTGAGCTCTGCCACAGGACACTTCTGCTCTTCAAGGCTTAATTGTGTTTCCAAAATGCTGCGGTATTATGCATGAGAACATCTGCCTAGAAGAGACGTTTGGGAACTGTGATCATGGACCAGGGCCTGGTCCCAGGGCAGTCTTAGTATCCCAAAATGCAACAGGTTGGCAGGTGATGAAATCAGAACACAATTGGATTTTACAATTTGTATGGAATATCCTGGTGTTTGTATGTCTTGAAGCACAGCTGTTCAAGGAAAAGGGACATTTTCTTTCGCTGATTCCAATACATCTTGCTCCTTGGGTCCACACTCTCTGCTCAGGTCTTAATTATTACTTTGGAAAAGGTCAATATGTTTCCTGTGCAAGGAGCTGTCAGGCTTGGTTCCATGTGATACTATGAAAATAAATTTCCATGCAGATTCTGATTTGCTTCAGAGTTGCAAGACAATACATAATTGACATCAGATCGTTAAACCTATGTTTTACTTTTCACTTGAGAGCAGTTTGCTCCTTACCTGTGTGTGCATGCTGCACCTTGCAGAGACTTTTACAATATAGGAGTCAGCAGCACAATAATGGAGAATTCATTAAATGGAAAATTGCTCTATGTTACAATAATTCATTTAAAAGTAAATTCCCCTCTTCTGCTTTCAAGTGTCATGAAGTGGCAGTTACTCAAGATTTTTAGCAGGTGAAACAGTAATAGTAAGACAACTTATTTTTAAGGCAACTTTCGGTATGCATGGGAAACTCAGCTTCTCCTGTTTGGTGCATTTATCTTAATTTGTAGCCTGTTGAAAAGATGTAGAAGAAAACAAGAAGAAAATAACACTTTCGCTCTTGTTTGAATTGTACTTCTCTGATTATTTGCATTTTTGCAGGGTATGATTAACAGAAAATCCCACTCATGTTGGTTTCACTTGAAGCTGTTTAAACTAGGCATCTCTTAATTAAACCATGATTCAACAGAGCATTTAGGGCTTTAACTCCAGGCCTTGATAACCCAGAGAATGATTTTGTTGTGAAGATTGGGTTTGGCAGGGGGAAAGCTAGAAAAATCCTTTTATCCATCTCAATATTCACTTAGTACAGAAGTTGTGTTCCAGATCAATACTGACCTCTCAGTTAGGTGAACAGTGGTTTGACAGTTTTTCTACTACTGTGCACCACAGCACAAATGTGCTTTTTTGATTGATGATATTCTAGTAGTAGCGGATATTTGGAAAAATTGTGACCAGTGTCACCAGCCTCACACCTGTTCTGAATTTAGCCAATCTTGGAGAAAGCAAGGCCAAGTTACCTAATATATGTGCTTTTCACTACTGTTTTTAAATTGAGCTTTGGGACATCTAGACATCTCCAGGTGCCCTAATGCTCCCATGCTTGTTCCTGTAACCTATAATATCACTCTCCTTGTTCCTATCCCAGATTTGCATGCGCACAGTCTCTAAAAGCTTGCTGAAACATTGCTTACGAATAAATCAATGTTCTTGTGATCAGACCAGCTGAGACAGCAGTCAACACATTTCAATGCACTTGGTGACAGGAGCAGTTCTAGATGGTGCTGTTTCTATTTTCCCAGTATTGTTTGTGACAATAGCCTGTGCCATGGCTTGCCTTCTGGTTGAGCTCATTGTGAGACTGTGGGGTGAACCTGCTTAGGAAACTGATCCAGATAAATCGTCTTTTCAGAGTTCTTCCTTTTTGAGCTGGGGCAGACATGAACAAGAAATGGAGATACTTCAAAACAATCTATCTGAAAAGAGTGATCATGTATCCTTCACCTCACTAGATCCTCACTTCTCTGTGCTGAGGTGTGCCTCACAGCTGAAGTACTCGGTGTTGCTATGGCCCAGCCACCAGCTTATTGTTCTGTACCCTTCCTTTCTTTCAGCAATTCAGCTTTGTCTCCCTGCCCACGGATGTCCTGGAAATTGAAGTTAAAGACAAATTTGCAAAGAGCCGACCGATCATCAAACGTTTTCTGGGAAAACTCTCTATGCCGGTTCAGCGCCTCTTGGAAAGACATGCCATAGGGTAACTTTTGCTGCTTACATTGTTAAACTAGTGCTTTGCTGTTCTGAAGTCCCTGGTGATATATCATTATTGTGGTATAATGATGTTGAGGGGAAATTATTTAACTGACACTTGTCTGATAAACAGTGTTGGTCTTAATTAGAATTTATAGGACTGTGGGCCAGACAGAATTCCCTCTATAACCCTATGCATGGCATTTGGCAAAGTGAGAGCTGGCATTTAGGAAAGAAAACTTTTTTTGTGTATCATGGCTGCAAATTTGGAGAGTGCAATATTTTCAATTTGAATATTCTTTTAATGTTATCAGCAGGCTGGTTTCATGTTTCAGGGAATTACTATGGGCTAAAATAATGCCAGATCTGTTCCTCCTCTTTTTAACTTCTGGAAAGGGGAAATATTACAAAAATATGTATGTGGCATGTTGTAACTAATGCTTTCTGACCCTACCCTGCTGCCAAGGAAGAACCTTGAGCTCACAAACGCTGCCCTGCTTCCCCATTGCATGAAAGTCCTGGGAAATTGTATGCTGCCAAAATAACACGAACCAATTTAAGAGAGATGGATAGTAATCAGACAAAGCCAAAAAGTTGGCTCTAAGCCTGTAATGTTCAGACCTTGAAGAGCAAGGGAGAAAGAGAATCATCTTCTGAGGAAAGCATACGCAATGCAGTTTCCAAGAAGGCATTTCTGAAAATTCGATCTCAATTCAGCAGAACAGTGGGAAGATGAGCTTGTTGGAAGTGGTTTTGAACAGCTGGTTCAGAAACTGGCTGTGATATTGACAGCTGAATCTACCAGAAGGTACTAAGATAACTCCCTGTTTCTCAAGCAGAGAAGATAGAGTAGCTTTTTAGAAACCAGATGGGTAAGAACAGCTTGGGGAAGGTAGAGCCCTGTAACTGGTATCACTGGCTTTCCTCTGTATGAGAAGATTTCTCATCATCTTCTGATTAAAACTTCCTATTTTACTTCCTTGTTGTAAACACTGCCTATCTAAGGATATACTTTGCCGAGAGCAGTGCCTCCAACCTGCACTAGGTCTGGCTCAGTTTTAATACCATAGTGGCATTTAAATCTCAGGCAAACTCAGTGAGAAGTATGCACACAAGTTCAGAGAGGTCATATGCAAATCTTGAGGTCGTCTCATTTATGTGAGTTTCTGATGCATGTGAAACTGTGCTAGCAAGTATATTTTGGCCCAACTGGAAGTGAACTATGTTTCTTCAAAAGGTGTATGAATATTACTATTTAGTGAACCCCTTACACTCAAGAAATGCTTTGCAAAGATTGATTCAGCCTCATTGTGGGCAGCTGGGAAGTTAATCTCTTCTATAGTTTCATTCTGTTCTGAGGGGTGGATGAAGTGTGGCAAAGGGAGGGACCTGCACAAGGACAGAATGGAGTCATTGATCAACCTTGTCAGGAAGGTGTTCTCCTGATATTTCAGCTTCATAGAGGTAAGAGGGGTGGAAAGAGATGAAGAGCAGTCACTCAGCCAGTTTAGAGAGAGAAGGTGGTATGCGGGGACTGGCCTGCACAGGAAAGCTGAATTTTATGCACATGATGAAGGGAAGAAAGTACAGAAATGCAAGGTTTTACAGAAAGGTAGATGGTCAGATCTGCAGAAAAGCAAAGTCTTGTTATAATAGCTGAAGTGGGAGTTGTTTGCTTCCCATGTCAATATTTTCATACCCATACTGCAGAAGTTTCATTCCCACCATTCTCTCTATATTTATACATATGTGCTTGTGTATCCCAGAAGCCTGTCTTACTCACTTACTCAGCTGTTCCATTGTAATTGAAGACATTGTCCTCTCCTCTGCCATTTGTTCTTCTCGTATGCAAGTCAACATGCCCTCATGGCTGGGATGAATAGCCTTTATGTATTTTATTATGTATTTTTGTAGGACACAGCAGATTTATGTATGCACAGTAGACACAGGGTAGGTTATAGTCTATTGTGACAATATTTGTTTTCTTTCAGGGACAGGGTTGTAAGCTACACTTTGGGTCGCAGACTTCCTACAGATCATGTCAGTGGCCAGCTGCAGTTCCGATTCGAGATAACTTCTTCCATACATCCAGGTAATTCTCAGTCTTAGTCCATCATTTCTAGGTTTGTTTTTTTGTTTTCTTTGGGGTTTTTTGTTTGTTTGTTTTAGTTTGCGTTCTTTCTCTTCAGAAATCTTAATTCATTCCTGGCTGCTCTGGAACTTTAGGTACAGTCATGAGCAAAGGGACATGTATAAAGTCCCCCATCACAGGATGCATTGTGAGTCACAATTTCTTCCCTGTTTCTCCTTAGGATAGAGCTACTGGTGTCTCATATTCCCCTGTTCTTGGCTGCTCCAAATACTCCACCACATCACTGGGAGAAAAGAGAGTGGAAAACTAAAGTCTCATCTGCTTCTCTATCACCTGCCCTAGTGAAAGTGCTATCTGGGCTGTGATGTGTAGAGTCATCTGCACTTGAACACTTCATAAGTAAATATGGAAAATGTTATAGTAAAGATGATTAAAAAAAATCTCAAATTGATTATCCTAATGAAAAAATAAAAGGTAAAACAAAAAATAATTCCATGTTCCACTTCTTCCCTCCCATTTGGTTTGGTTTTGGTTCATGTTCTCTTGTAGTTATTGGGAAGTGATTGTCATGATGGTCTAAGGTTGAACTTTGGTTTTTGTGTCAGTCTCAATAGCATTTCCCGGGGACTTTTTGCCTCAGGGGTTCTCTAAGCTCTCTGCTACACTTTGTCAAGCCAACAGCAGCTGCATTAGTGGCTGGAAATCACTGCTTTTCACTTGCTGGAAAACCCTGATTTCTGTCTTTTGAATATTTGGATGGCATGAAAGAGCCCTGGGTTTTTGACATCTGAGAGGAGGTGCTACAGATGAGCATCACATCAAGGGATATTTTGGGGGAAGTTTTTGCCTTTCAGGGGTGGCAAACACAGGTTTTTTACATTTTCTGTTGTGGAGTCTTGCCAGCTTCAGTGTGACAAGAAGAATGTCATTAAAATCTCAGGGAAGACTTCCCATATTCCCATAATATTTCCTCTGATGCCAGTTTGGCTCAAAGAGGAGTTTCAAGAAGGTGTTACCTTCAGGTTATGCTTCAAGGAGTCAGGGTGCTGCATACAGGTTACCACCATGAGTAAACCCATGATTAAATCCACTGTGCAAAGACTGCCAAGCAAAAAACCTCAGCACTTCTTGATAGTTGTTCAGTTGCCCACTCATTTCACACTGTCTTTTATGCTTTTAATTTTCTCAGATTGCTGTGGATGCTTGTGCCCCCACAGCCAACCCTCAGGTTCAGTCAACACTTGTTGTTAAAAGAGTAAGTAATTTCTTTTACTGTCTCATACAGATGATGAAGAGGTCTCCATTAGTGCAGATCCTGAGCCAGCTGACCTCCCGGAAAGCCCTATGAACAACCCCACAGAGGAAAGCCTCGGTGAGCCTCCATGCATCAACACAGTGACCTCAGAAAGTGCAGCTCCAGAACAGCTAAATGGATACAGTGTGAACAGTGTCGATAGCCCAGGGGCTGTCAAACCGCCTGGGGAAGTCAACCAGAACAGCTTAAATGAAGAGCTAGCAGGAGATGGGGAGGTTGATGCGGTGCCAGTTCCTGAGCCCTTGGAGTCCATCCCAGGAGAAGTGCTGCCTTCTTTGAGTGCTACGGACCTCATGGAGCAGTCGGATATGATGGCTTGCATGTCTCCTCCTGAGACCGAAGTTAGGGAAAATAACAAAGTCAATTCTGGTATTCAGGGAGATGGTGGAGTCTTGACGAGCATAGAAACAGTAGATATTGTTGAGGTGAGTGCAGATGTGCATGCTGGAAAAGACCTAGAGAAGAGTCAGGAAGAAGAAGGGGCTTCAGCCCAGGAGGAGGAAGACAACAAGCTGCAACTGAGGACCACAGCAAAGAGGAAAAACAGGCCATGCTCCCTGCCTGTGTCTGAACTTGAGACAGTCATAGCTTCAGCTTGCGGTGAGCCAGAGACCCCTCGCACACACTACATACGGATCCACAACCTGCTCCACAGCCTGCCCTCGGCACAGATGAGCAGCGATGGGGAGGAAGAGCAAGATGGTGGCAATGGCAGGGAGAATGATGAGGAGTCTACTGTCAAGGAGATGCTGGATAAGGAGGTGGTCAGTGAGAGTGAGACCGTGGCAGCTGAGCCTCCTCTGGAAAATGAGGCTGAAGAGAACTTCAGCCAGAGCACGGTGCCTCCTGGGACCTTGGATGAGCAACTCTCTGACTTGAATGATGGGCTGTTGGATGGGGAAGCCCCCAGGACAGGAAGTGAGAGCGAGTCGAGCTCCAGGCCCAATGGTGACAATGAATGTGAGGCATGCGACACCTCTTGCTACAGCCCCTCTTGCTACAGCCCCTCTTGCTACAGCACCTCCTGCTACAGCACCTCCTGCTACAGCACTTCGTGCTACAGCACCTCCTGCTACGACAGTAACAATCGCTTCTCCAGCCATACGCGCTTCTCCTCTGTCGACAGCGCAAAGATTTCTGAGAGCACGGTCTTTTCCTCGCAGGATGATGATGAGGAGGAGAACAGTGCTTTTGAGTCAGTGCCAGATGCAGTGCAGAGCCCTGAGCTGGACAGGGAGCAAGTGGATGGCTCCTCCCAGTGGCCAGATGAACTAGTAGCTCATGGTGGGAATCCACAGAGAGCCACAGAGGGTCTAGACACCCCAGTAGCAGGTCCAAGCAGCAGAAGAGAAGGTTAGATTCTGAGAACTGATATGCTGGGCAATGCTGATTATCTAGATGTCACAGAAGGCATCAGATAATTGAGGTTTCAGATAGCTCACAGTTTATTTCTTATAAACGCTGGGGCTGTGAGCTGGGCCAGATATCGGGAAGGGTTGGATAATTGAGCCTGTCCTTAAAAATCCCAGTAAAACCAACTAAATCAGGTGGAGATCCCTATATATGGATTACTGCAGAAATACATGCATCATTATAAAATCAAGATTAGCTACTGTACTTATGTGGCAGATCAGCATTATCACATCCACCGACTCATTCCTTTTTTCCTGGGATTTTTCCATGTCACATATCTGATATGCCGCTATGTCTCTGATAGTCAGTGAGAGGACCAGCTTGTGCTTGTCAAAGGGCAGATATGCTGATTTGCTCCAGATAAAGGTGTGGGCCAGTTTCTGTAAGTGTTTGTTAGCCATACATAATCGTAAGCTCTTACAAACACTGTTTTCAAGCCCTGTTTGTTTCAATTCCCCAAGTGTCAAACAAATGTGCCTCAGATGTCACAGATCATAGGGCAACTCAGCAGAGATTTATATTTTTTCTTAGATACTTTGGAAATTTACCTATATTAAATAAAATTCTCATCTCCCTATACTTCCCTTGAGATAAAATATACTTTAGTTGGTTTTTTTTTGTCTTTGTAATTTAGGTAGTTGTTTTTTTTTCCAAAGTGACACCAAATTAAAATGGGAACAAAAGGATAACCTATTTGGTTATCACTGTGGAACTCCAATTAAAGCATTCGTCTATGTTTTCCTTCTTTATTTGCAATTTATTTACTAGCACCTTCCTTTGCCATAGCCCCCACCCCTGCAAAAAAACAGGTGTAAGGGTGTCCTTACACATGAGCCTGTGTAAATATTTTGTAGACAGCTGGTACTAGGGAATTATTGAGTCTGTAGAGCAGAATCTAGCACAAATAATTAAATTTTCAGAAGTATACAGGCATAGAAACCCAGCTCCCTTCCTTACAGGCGAGAACTTTTGCTTGTGAACAGCATTTATGTGCAAGTATACCTAAGGGGGCACAAGCAGGTGTACGTGTGAGGCCATACTTACAGATTTGTTGGTATTTTGGGCTGTGTGAGCTTTTGATAGGGGATGTGGTGGGAGAGGTTGTCTTCTGCATATGGATTCAGTGCAGCCCCAAGACTTGAGCCTCCATAGAGGGCACTGCAGAGTCCGTGGTGTCTTTACCTTGTTTAGCTGAGCATGTGTTGGGAGGGCAGCCCAGCTCTTGGCACTCCCTTGGTGTCACCGGGGGTGCCTCAGTAAATGTGCACGTTGCTTCATGACTTGGCAGCTGTTACAAATACAGTAGATGGGGTCACCTCCACCCACTCCAGGTGACTGGCACTACCATGCTTCCACTGGCTTGGCGTAACTATCTTGACTAGGGGAGAGTCAATTGTGGTGAGGTAAGTAAAGAAACACAGACGGGTGATCTGGTAGTCGGTGCTACAACACCTGTAGTAACGGCACAGTTTTTAAGGCTGTGAGAGATGGACTTCTAGCACTGAGTCATAAACTTATGTAACTCTGCTGTCTGTTCAAAACATGGAGCAGATACATCTGTGAGATACGCCTATACACAAGTGGTTTAATGAAAACATTTAACAGGCCATACGGTATCATCAGAGCGCCTAGAAGAGGGAGTATTTTTATCTAAGTGATTTTTCTCATTTCTGGGTGGTGTAAGGTTTTTTTACCATTTTATACAAAATTGGCTTCTGTCTTCTAGCTGTTGGTTGTTTTAAGGAACAAATGCATACTTAACTTTTTTTGGAAAATTTTTTTTGCATCTGATTGGTATATGTTTGGGGTTTTTTACAAAATGTTCGTTCTTTGGCTCTTAAGATTCTAACATTAAAGAGAGCTAAACCTGCTAGTACACAGTGAGTTTGGCTTAGCATTCCCAACATCACCATAGCTTACTATATCTTTTTCCATAAGCCACATCTTTCTGATGCATATAAATATGTTTATGCAATTTGGAGTGTATCTGTATTAACAAGCCTTCCTGGAGCTGGAGGTTATAGTCAAAAACTGTTACCACACAATATGAAAATATGTCCGTTAGTAGGATAAATAGTCCTGGTTTCTAAGATTTTACAGACAAGCCAAGAAGGAGTCTTTGTTCTGGAACCTGTGAAGTTTTAGCATGTTAAGTCTAAGATAGGGAATGCTTTTTCATCCCTACTAGAACTTCTTAGGTTCTTAAAGGATTCTATAAACATCAACTTGCTCTTAAGTTATTTGTTCCTCTCAACATAACATGAGTTTGGACATTTACTTAGGTTTCATTTATTTCATATTTAGATATGGCAGGGCAATTGGAACTAGATGATCTTTAAGGTCCGTTCCAACCCAAGCCATTCTGTGAGTCTATGTGTGGACATATATACAATGTTAGTATTTAAAAACCTCCTCTGCACTGTATTCTGTGTGACTCTCCTTCTTCTTCTTCTTCTTCGTCTTTCCCTCTTCTCTGTCTCAGGTCTTCCTTCCTTATCTCAGATCCTGACTATATCTCACTATCTTTTGTCCTTCTCTTCTACCACCTGTCTCCTACCTATTTCTGGTCCTTCTCTCATTCTCCCTCCTTCAACTCAAGATGGACTTTTTGAATTTTGAAAAATACCTATAGAAGAGCATGATCTTCTGTTTCGCAGGGACTGCAAAATCCTGCCACTGCAGTCCACAGAGGCAGCCACTGATCTTTTTGAAAAGCAGAGAAAGATCCAAGGCAGCTTTTAGCCTTGTATTCCACTGATGAGATGAATTAAAAGTTGGAACCAGGATTTTGCATGTTCCTGCCAGTTGCTGCAGAAGCTTGAGTATGGTTGTACATGAACAGTATTTCTCAGAGATCAAGCCTGATTCTTCTATCGCTTACACTTGTGTGTCTGTGAGTCCAGAATCTGGCCCATAACAGTTTAGCATTGACTCAAGAGACTTGACTGCATTATTTTAATACTTCTTTGCCATATGAGTTGCTATTAAAATAGTGCCTGGAAATAAGAATACCCAGAGATGCTAGTGTACATCAGGCTAACCTATTTTTAAAATAATCACTTGTTTTACAGTAGCACATTTTTTTAACCACATTGTGAAAACAGTGAATGACTGTCAATGTCTTGAATATCTTGTCCGTAGGTGATTGTCCTTTACTCCATAATTCTCAGCCAGTCAGCCAGCTTCCTTCTCTGAGGCCTGACCATCATCACTACCCAACTATCGATGAGCCTCTTCCACCAAGTAAGCTTTAGTTTTTTATTTTATTGCATTTTTTCAGCTTTTCCTGTTAACTCAAACAGTCTAGAGGTCAGTATGTCTTTCTAAAGAACTCCATCTGTTCTGTATATACATTCTCCAGAACCCAAGCAATATGCCTTTTTGTTTCCCTTATTTGATCCTGACTTCAAATGTTGTCATGTTATTTTGGACAAGCTCTATAATGTCCCTCTCTGCCTTGGTCCATCTTCTTCCCTGAAATATTATTCCCTGTTTCCAGTGTGTTCAGACTTGAATGATTGGGATCTGTCAGTTGTTCTAGGAGCCTTACTATAAGGCTTTCTGGGTCGTGTATCAGCAAAATACTCTGATTTTTCGGTAACGTTTGTCTCCAGGTTTTCTGTAACCAGCTTCAAAGATGGTTTGGGATGGCAGTCTCTGTGGTCTGTTAGATCTCTGCATGCAGGTCCAGCAGCAGCCCTTTTCACAGAGAGGATAATCCTGGGACAGACAGGTCCAAATCTAACCAAACCAGCAGAAGTTGGGAAAAGGCAGCTCACGTACAATGGTCTTGTTTTACTGTATTTGGATTTGATAATCGGCGAATTTTATGTTCACTATGAACTGTAGTGGAGTCTACACTTGCAGTGAATAAAAATGAGAGGGTTTTAAATAGCATGATTGATTAGCAGCCTAATAATACGGGATTTTTACCACCAAAGCAACCGCTGGAATTGTTTTTACTTGTCTTTGTAGCCTTTCCCTCATATATTCCCGGAGCATTATCCTGCTTTTTGCACTGGTGCCCAGCAGAGAGCACTCCATGCCCTGCAACGTGCGGCTGATCACCTTTCAGTTGAGCACAGGATTTCACAGCCTGAAATGTGCCTCACAAAAACAACCAGGCATATAAACAAAGCACTCTATTTTCTTCAAAGCCCAAGACGGGAACACACTTACTTGGCCTATGATGCCCTTGACAAATAATTCATCATTTGCCAACCATGCTGTCAGTATTCCCTGAGCCGAAAATAGCCCTGATGCTGGCGTCAGCTGCACAGTAGCATGAATGATTAAAATGCCTTTAGCCCAGCGAAGTCCCACTGTGGCTTGCCAGTGAATGATGAAATGGGAATGGTTACCTCTGTAACAGGAAAATATTTCTCTTCCTCCCACTCTTACCTCAACACCTTGTGGATTGGGCACATTCCCTATTAGATGACTTAATGATAGCACTGACACCAGCTTGGGTAAATAGAATATACTGTGAATTTATTCTGTTTTCTTCCATAACCAATTTAATACATTTTTCCTCTTTCTTATAGTTATCCTCAAATGCAAGTATTTCTACCATTGGTTTTCACAAGTGCTTTCACAAGAGGGTGTAAGGACATGAAGTGCAGTATGTGATGATAAAGTACAGAAATGATATCTCTTTGTAGTATTTTGTGTCAGCATTAGCATATAACTTATTTTTACAATAAAGGCTGACAATATGGGCTTAAATATATTGATCTTAATAAGAATAGATGGTACTAAGTTAATTCTGAGGGGGAAAAAAGGTTGAGTTGAATAATATCACTTAGGAAACTGGTTTCCAAAAACTCTCCATGGAATTTTACTGTAATTTCAAAATGAAAACTATAGCCTTAATCTAGAATTTTTTCTTCTCCTTAAATTCAGTATCACTATCTCAGTGCCTTTAAAAACTCTTAATCCTAGATAAATAGTTCTTTAATCATGTGAAAGGAAGAAACTTTATATTTTAAGCCCAAGTTTTATGATCAAAGCTGGCTTACTTCTCACATGCAGTGTTAGCTTCCATCTATAAGTAGAGATGAAGGTAATCTGCCCGTGCTGCAAGCTCAGCATTGACTGATTTTATTTAGCCCATGAAGAATCTTCTGGACACTCTTCCTTCTCTTTTGAATGCTTCTCTGAATAGCTTGATTTCATCATAACCCCACAACAGCTGGTCTCAGGGAGGAAATTTAATTTCAGACTGTTTTATTTGGGAAAATAAAGCAGAACAGATTCATTATGTATGTAGGAGTTTCATAATGACCAGTCTGAATGCAAGTCCGATACGAGATTAACAGATTTGCAGTGTTTGCACGGCCTCATGACGGCATTACCAGTCACCCCTTATTATGCCTGTGTTTGGAAACCCTGCAGAACTGAAGCCAAAAAAAATACATGTGCCCAGTTCAGAGCTGCTCTTAGCCGAAGGTGTGGCTGAGCTTGGAAAGGAAAAGGCAATGTACTTTCTTTGCCCTGATGGTCCTGCAAGAAAAATTTGCATCTTCTGATATAAATCAGAGCAGTTTCAGAGGCTGCTGTGAAATAGGACTTGGCTGATGGAGGGGGGTCGCTGGAGAACAGAACCAGTACTGTCACATCCCTAGCCCATGCTCTAGCATGCTCTTACTGTGAAGGTCAGATAGAGGTTAGTCTTTGTAGTAGTCACAGTCTTATTTTACCTGGAAAACTTAACAAAAGACCCTGAGGAAACTTGGCTGCTGCTTACATCACCTTTGTCGCTGAAGTAGCATGAAGGGACTTGAGCACAGCTTGGAAGCAGAGTTTTGCCTGTCTGTTCACCTGTCAGTCTCTTTGTCTCACTGTGCAGGTATCCATCCATCTGTCCATAAATCTGGTGTCATATTCAGGCAGCTTCAGTGACTAGTGTGACTTACAGGTTGTCTTATGGGAAGGTAGAAAGTACGCCTGCTACTGGCGTACAACAGAAATTATACCTGCCACCCTCTGACAGCCTTCCCAGGTGACTAAAAGAAGAGTTACTCAGCTGACTAGAAATGCTATTGCAAGGAGCATGAGATACACAGTTCCTAATATTTTAGCATGCCAGTGTCAGCCCATGGTGTCAGGTGGACATACCCATAAAGCAGTGAATAAAGCAACACTCACTGACAGGTGTAGTTTCACGTCTGTACATACTGCTGCTGTATGTCTGACACATGTGACAGAGACAGCCTTCCTGAAGTCATTATCCAGTCTGACCTGATGTTTTCACTGTGATTTCCAACTTCTGAACAAGCTTCCTTACTCCTAGGTTTCCAAATATTGTACTTAGAAGCTTAGGAACTCTAAACTGTATTTAATTAAACAGTGCAGCCTGCAGAGCTTGTGCACAGAGCTGGATTATGAAACCTTGTTTCGCTGTGTAACTGGATATATTTAGTCTTGCTAAGTGTCCATCAACAGGTTTTAGACCAATATGACCAGTTGATGTCTTCTGTAGGCTGTCTAGAGTGTGGTTCTACAGCACTGCCTACAAGCTTCTAATTCTCTGTCAACCATTCTCAACTTGTTATGATGTACAGCAATAGTGTGGAGTGAAGGCTAGTATTTGTCCTTTGCCCAAAAACAGCAAGGAAAATGAAGATCTTCATGATATTGAGCTGGATCGTCTTACCTTTGATCTGGCCAAGGTTATTTCCTTGAGGATATTGCAGATAATGCATAGCTCCAGAAGGGCCATTCCCCACCCACAGTGGTACACCTGCCACCAGTGCCAGTGTGCTCAGCAAGGCTCTGGCCTTCAACCTGCCTTATGTGTCAGTCTGATTTAGCTCAGTGTGCATATGTTGTACTTGATGTGCTTTTTTTCACTGTCTTATGTTCTAAACATGGTTTTCACAAAGCTGTGATCTTGTTCTTGAAACAGCTACCACATTCTTGAGAAACTTTACCTGGTGGAGGAAGAGAAAATCCTCTCATTAAATTGTGTAGTGATGTTCACAGTGAGATGCTGCATATGTACCCATGGTGTGACTATAGGGTTTGTGTCTTTAAGGACTGTGTTACTTGCAGTCAACTTTGAAAGAAGTAATGCATGTGCTTATGGCTCTTCTTCTCTTGGAGTCTTACAGAAAATTTCTCCAAGGACTCCCAGCACCCATCTTTTAAGGTTTGTGGGATTCAGCTGTCAGGGGCAGCTAGCCATGGACTTCAGACAGCCCACACTAGACAATCAAATTTGGAATCAAATATGGGAAGTGGGTTTAGCCAGGTCCAGCATTCAGGGGATGGGAACTGGTCATGAAGGATAGGTTTCCAGATACAGTAGGAAGAGGTGCAACTTCAGTCCTACTCTTAGAAAATAGGAAATGAAATACATCAAGTATGAAATTCAGCTGATCCTGAATTTGATTATCGAAAACCATAGGAGGAGTGAACCCATCAGGGAAGATGGTATCATAGTAAAAATATGGGAATATGAGGAAGTGTTTGCCCTCAAAGGTAATCACCATATGTGCATTTGTGTGTGAATGCGAGTGAGGTTTGCATCTAAACTCGTGCAGAAAGTATGTGCATGTATTTACATAGATATATCATCAGCTGATGGGTCATGTAGGAGTATGAAACTAGCAAGCCTAATTTATTCCACTTCTCCATGCATTCCAACTAGTTTGATACTTGGCTTTGCTAGCTAACTCACATCTGAACTTCTTCTGTTCCAAATGCTTTTTTTATCAACATTACCATTTTCCACAAGCCATCATATACCAAATAACTTTTAGTTGTCAATCATGGGACAACATAAACAGTAGCAGAAAACAATAATGATGGAAGGCTCAATATTATTCTGCAAATTCTCAATCTAGTTTGTATTCATGAGAGCAATGCTCTGTTTAGAGAGATTTCTAGGGTATGTCCAAAGAGTCTGTAATCAGTTTTCAGCGAAGCCTTTAATTGTTGTCTGGTGTCCTTTGAAGCCACTTGCAAAAAGGAGAGAAATAAAACATGTTTGATCTGAAACATAATAAAAAAAGAAAACATGAGTTTTGCCATATTAGCTCAGGTGTAATCTTCTCATAAGGGTCGGTTCTTGTGGCTACTCTGACCTACAGTGAATCCAGCCAAGCAGTATCACTAACTGAAAAATTACCTCATCCTTTTAAAAATGTAGCCCCTCTATGTCACTAGTTTTTCATGGGCTGTGGTAGTGAATTCCATGGCCTACCTGTGTGCTGTGTATGAAATGTTTCTGAATATGCATATACTGCATATATGTATATATAGACAAGCAAATAATATATATACACACTTGAATGTGTACTTTGAATATATACACATGATATATATTGCATGTAGGCTATATATAAATATATATAGTATCTCCTGTGTGTATATACCTTGTCTGTGTATGTATGTGTGTCGGTATGTATCTCCCTCACGCAGGTTTTCTGGAAGGCACCATATTGACAGCATCACCCCTTCCTTTTTTTCCAACCCTAGATTGGGAAGCTCGGATAGACAGCCATGGGAGAGTGTTCTACGTGGATCATGTCAACCGCACCACCACGTGGCAGCGCCCCACGGCCGCAGCAACGCCGGACGGGATCCACAGGTCTGGCTCCATCCAGCAAATGGAGCAGCTGAACCGCCGGTGAGCATTTGCACCTTGAGATCCCTGCTCTCCTTTTTCCACGCTGCTCCAGTAGCTCCCTTCCTTCTCCAGTGCACCACACTGACTCACACCTTATCCAGGTTCTTGTCCCTCCTGCAGCTCTCTTCTAGCCTGCTGGTGTGCCTGCTGTGGGTGTGTGCTGCTCAAACCCACACACAAGTGCTGTTGGGTGAATGATGGTGCAAAACATTTCTAACAGCAAGAGGAGGCTTTTGGAAAACTTTTCTGAAATAACCACCAGAAAGGAAGTGAGCGTTCTTCCAAAACATGGAGTCACTTTTGCTATTTAACTGTAGGAGGGCTATTGATGGATCGGCACCTACTGCTGTGCTGCAGAGTTTTTGGGCCTGTCTGCTGCTGGAATTGTTGCCATATCCGTGTGATGTTTCTGCCCTAGCTAATTAGGCCTGTTGAAAGGTCTGTCTCCTTTTCCAGGGCAGAGCCCTGCTCTAATAGGACTGAGCACCTTTCTAGAGATGGACAGGTCTGCTTAGTGTTGCATTGGGCCCTGTAAATCTGTCAGTTCATTCTGGGCTCGCTGAGATACCTCTTAATGTTGCTTATATTTTTGCTTTGTTTGACTAGTCTGAACATGTAGTTACTAAAAAGCTGGCAGAGTGGTTTTCCTAAGAAATTCTCCAGCTTTTCTCACATTCTGTGAGAGTCTTTTTCTTTCACACACAGGCTAGAGGAAAACAGAGAAAGATCTTTGTGTAAACTATTTTCTATCTTGCATGTTGTTTTGGGAATGCTGAGACAGGTTTTGAATATGGATGTCTTGCTGTTCAGCCTATCACCATTGGTGGGTCAATAGGCCAATGATGTAATTTCTTTATTGCAAACCACACTGTGAAAAAGGAGCCCACCATTATAAGGGGTCCTAGCTCTTGCTTCGACCATCCTCTGACCTGCCTTCATGTCATGATTTTCGCTGCTCCCTGGGGATTACAGCGACACACACGTAGATTTGTTTATCATTTTGTTTTTGTGCTTGCTTTTTAGACTGAATTTAAGAGGAAAGAAAAAAAAATAAACAATTGGTAAAAATTCTTCCTTTTTTGGCTTAAAAAAAGAGGGTTTGGGGTTTTTTTTTAATTCCCTGGTTACTATAATGATGCTATTTCTAGAAAAGGATAAGGAAGACTGAAATTATATTTTAATTATAGCATGTAAAATGCCACAAAAATGTTTTGGCCTTTTTTCCTGTGCTAAGAGAAAGATCTGCAACTGAGAGAAGGATGGAGTTCTAAAGTGCTCTTTTCAGAGTACTTTGATTAGTTTGGGAGCTGCTGTGCCCTGAATGAGACAGTCTGGGAGAACTGGGCCAACTTAAACTGACACCATCAACATGCTCTCAAAGAGTAATCCTTTCTTTACCGAAATTCCTTATTTTGGGTAATATTTCACAGCATGTGTTTTGTCTTGCAGAAGTCAGAGAACCTGCTTGGTATTTGTTTTCATTATAGCTTTGCTCATAAAGTCTCAAGCTTCGATGTTAATATTAAACAAACAAACAAACAAAAACCCATAAAGAAAGTGAATGTTTGATGTCAATTCTTTCAAGGGATTTATATGACTTCTCTGCCAGTTAGCATTGGTCTTCAGGAGGGATTTTAGCCATGTCAAATCTCAGACTACTTGTCTGCCACTTAAGCAGGTTATCTGCCAGAGAAACCAGAAAGCTGTTGTGGACATATATCAGGTTGGGTTTTTTCCTTCCATTTTTTTGGAGGTTGAACTCATGTAAATGCAGCACAACCATGGAAGGAATATGTGCTTGTAAGAGTGAGTTACTATTCTGTTAATTAATGGAGGTTAATCATTCAACCAGCTATCGCAGCAGAAACTGAAGGGTAGGCATTGTCTTTGTGACCTCTTTCCCTCATATTATTCAATGTTTTCATATAGGCTGCCTGTCTGTCTTGGTTCTGATTTGATTATCACTGGTTTGAGTTGGGAATTGAGAGTTAGTAAGATTGATATTCTTTTAATCTCTCAATTTTTAGTATTCATGTATCCAATTACAAAGGGAGAAGTTTGGAGGGTTTTCAGCAGTGGCAGATCTCTACTTATGCAAGTTCCATTAGAGACTTTGCAGTTTAATAAACGTGAAATGTCATGGCTTCTTGAGACTAAGGAAAAAAGCTGGTGATTTTCTACTCTCTTCCAAGGAGCTCTATTCATTTGAGAAGTTGTATTGAGAGAATACAAAGGTCTCCTATTGATACCAAGTTTGGAACATTTCCTACGATTCTAATAAAGGGGATTCATATTGAATCTCCTGAGCATTTGCCCAGTGGGAAGTAATTTCTGTAGTTTTAACCTGGCTGTTACATTTTTTTTAATTATTGTAGTCCTAAGTCTAATTTCAGATATTTCATGTCTTTACATTTCAGGACTGTCAGGAAAGCTACTTTTCATTAGTTATTATCAACACTGTGAAGGATTGGACTTAAAGCACTCATTTTAGAAATACTCTTTTGTTTCAAACTTCATTATTTGAAATGTTTTTCAGCAAACACACCTGAGAATCATTTTAGGTGAGGCAACAGCAAACATAGACCTTGCTGATAGAATTAGCAGCAGCCTGAACTTTTGCTCTAACCTCAGACAAAATTTGGACTCAACATCACTCCACAGTTTGAAAAAGCTTGGTGACTTTTCTTATTAAACAAATATACTTTTTTTTTTTCTTCCTGATTTAATTTGTGGAAGGGAATGGAAAGACCAAAATATTACAAGGAAGCTTGGTATTTCCAGCCCAGCCAAAACCTCAAAGCTTTGGAAATTCCGCTTGAAAAAAGCCCCGTAGCTGTGATTAAACCTAGTCCTGCTTTCCTTCTGTGCTCCAAACTTCCTTTTAGCAGTACGAGCCACTCGAGGATACAGGGAATGCTAAACTGGAATCCAGGTGTTGGGAAAACACCAAAGAGACATCCATACTTTAATTTTAAAGGCGCTTGCTCATTTTCTGCAGCACTGCCTGACTTGCTTACTTGTTGGCCAAGCAGATAACAGCCTTTGTTGTTCAAGCTCTGTTGAAAGGATACCTTGCAGCAGAGGTATGTCTAAATTTGTCTATGCACTAGTTTGAAAGATAATAACATAAGAAATTATAACCACTGCAGTTAGGTCAGCCACAGTGTGGTAAGTCTTAACCTCCATTTCTTTGACAAATCACTTTGAAAGGAGACTGAAATTTCCAGAGGCATTCCCATAACTTTTTCACTTTCAATGTTTTCTCCAATTACTTTGGCATTTTTTGGTATTTATATAAGGTGATTTTATAGTATTGAGACGCAAAAGAAATGCATAGCCTTTTGTTGGCAAACAGCTGGTGTTGCTCTTTGAGGTTTGCCAGTGGGGATTTTCTACCATCTAATTAAAGTGAAGGTGCAGGGTTTTTCTATATATGTACTTATATCCCTTGATTATATGAACTTGGGGGGTTTTTGTGGTTGGGGGTTTTTTTTTTCCTTTCTATTGCATGTGGGTGTTGTAAAACTCCTCCAGTACTGGGAATGGAAAGTTCATTCAGTTGCCTGCTGTCAAGTGAATAAAGCTGTAAAATGTAGGTCTAAAAGAGAGGGTTTAAAACTGCAGTAAATTCATGCTGTTGCAAAACCTGCTATCAGAATTTCTGTGCAAAGATGGATGTTTTCTTAAACTATCAAAATGTATACTAAATGTAGCTTCAAATGACTTTGAGTACTTGAGGGGGACACATAACCTTGTGAAAGTTTAGTATAAATCTGTAAAAACTTTAATTATTTTTCTTAATTATCTCCAGCCATTTTGTCTAAGATTGTGTTGCAGTGAGTTACTGGAGATGATGTCTTTTGAGACATCAAAAAGCCAAACCCTAACTCTTGTTTTTAGTGATCCTATGTCACTTTGAGGAACTAACTCATGACTAACTTCTAATTTAGAATAAAGTATGCATTAACAAATAGAGAGAAAGTAAGTAAAATTTTTAATTTGGATCTTGAACTGAGGAAAGAAAAGAGTGTAAGTCAGAAAAATGAAAGACAAACAATGCTGGATGAGATTAAAAGCAGGCAATAAAGCCATCCTGTTTCAAATACAAATGGAAATGCTATGAAGAAATAAGGATTAAAAATACTGGGACAGAATAAAAACTAATTAAAATAATTAAGAGAGTCTGTTTTGTAGCTTTGCTTTTGTTTCTCTTTCTGGTTCTTTCTTTCTCTTTATGCTTTCTTTTTCTTTTCTTTCTTTCTGTATAAAAATTCATTTATAAATACATATAAGACATATTCATAGTTTACCAGTAGAACCATGTTCACCAATTCATCTGTCACTGTAAGTGAACAAGTTAAGGAGAATTTGATTTCTGTAGTGTGAATTCAGAACACTCCAGACTGTTGGTTCCTCATCTGTGCTCTGACTCTGTTGTACCCTGAAGATAGAAATATTGGAATCATTCAGAAACAGTGCTGATTCTTAAGGTAGAAAGCAACAGAAAGCTCCTCTGTTAACTAAAGCTTGTTGTTCCTTCCTATGAATGTATCTAGGTACCAAAACATCCAGCGAACCATTGCAACAGAGAGGACTGAAGATGATGCTGTGGTAAACAACAGGGTGGAGAGAGTTCCCACTGGAGGAGGAAGTGACTCTGAGGCAGAGCCTTCCCAGCCAAGCCCAGGTATGGGGAAACAAAGCTTCTGAGTGGCATGTTCAGTGCCATTCAGTTCTGGGGAAATCTGCATTTCCAAGGGAAAGTGGAATTTTACTATACCAGGTTGCAAAACTTAATTAAATATATATA